>LR753449.1:132074-384009 GCA_902729485.2 Mus minutoides
TAAAGCACATTCTAAATGTGATCAAAAAGAAAGCTGGAACGGACAGGTTGCCCTGTAGTTAAGAGTACCGGTGTTCTTCTAGAGGATTGGAGTTCAGCTCCCAGCACCCATGACAGGCCACACCTGTCTACAATTCCAGTTCCAGGGATCTGACACCCTCTTCTGGCCTCCACTGGAACCAGATACACATGTGGTACACAAACATGCAGGAGATTATTAGCACACTGGGTGGAGCCTGAGCACATGAGACCTGAACGCCCACCCCCACAGTGACACACTTCCTCCAGCAAGGCCACACCTCCTAATAGTGCTACTTCCTATAGGCCAAGCATTCTAACACAGGAGTCTGTGGGGGCCATTCCTATGCAAACCAACACAACCGGGAACAAGAGTCTGTATAGCCCAAAGACCTAGGGTAGAACCAACTCATCCAGTCATCATGAGAGAGGCTGCCTCTGGCAGCTGATGGGAACAGATGCAGAGACCCACAGCCAAACATTAGGCAGAGAGAAAGCCCCGGGTGGAGGGTACCATCGGGTCCCTCCCCTTGGAAACTCATGGAAGAAGAGGAGGAGGAATTGTGGGAGCTGGAGGGGTCAAGGACACTGGGAGAGCACATCCTACAGAATCACCTACGTAGGGTTTGTGAGGTCTCACAGAGTCCGAAGTAGCAACTGAGAAGCCTGCATGCGTCCGTGCTAGGTCCTTTGCATATGTTATGGTCGTTGGCTTGGTGTTCTGGAGGGGACTTCTGACAGTGAGAGTTGGGGTATCTCTGACTCTGTAGCCTGCTTTTGAGACCCTTTTCCCTCCTACTGGGTTGCTTTGCTCAGCCTTGATGTGAGAGTCTATGCCTGGTTTTATTGTAGCTTGTGCCAGGTTTGGTTGCTGTCCCTTGGATGCCTGGTTTTTGTTTGTTTGTTTTTGTTTCCTGGCAGGGGAATGGATCTGGAGGTGAGGGCAGGCAGGAGGAGAACTGGGAGGAGCAGAGGGAAAGGAAGCTGTGGCTGAGATGCAGTGTATGAAAGAAAAAGAAAGAATTTCTTTAATGGCATAGTAGATCTGTGACGGGCAACAAGATCTAATCCCTTCAGGCCCATCTTCAGTCTACAGCAGAGGTTCTCAACCTGTGGATGGAGACGCTTTGGCAAACCTCTATCTCCAAAAAAGCTACATCATGATTCATAATAGTGGCAAAATTACAGTTATGAAGTAGCGACAAAAATAATTTTATGGTGGGGTGGGGTCACCACACCATGAGGAACTGTATTAAAGGGTCTCAGCCCTGGAAAGGTTGGGACTCACTGATCTAAAGAAATGTTCCATGTCTGCACTGGGTGAGGAAGAGGGCCTCTGTGAGGTGATCCTCCTGAGAATGGACTCTTCCCAACATGGCCTGCTCATGTGTTTGAGAGCTGTGAGCCCTGTGATATCCCCAACCCACGGAGACGCTTGGTCATGTTCTCAGACTAGTAGCCCCTCTCATCCTTGATGTCCTGCCATGGGCTGATGCTGCCATGGCAACCCACTTGGTTACTGTGATTATTTGGACAATCGTTCCAAGTCTGAGACATGCCAGCCAAAAACAAGGATGTCTGTGGACCCTGAGTGGGGTACACAGCCTAGTCCCAGACCCATGGAGAGCCATAGTCACCTTGTCTGTCTCTAGTACCCTTTACATTCCTGCCTTTCTCAGAAACAGACACTGAGTGAGTACAGAAATGCCAAAATGTAAAGCAAATGAAGCCATGGTACAGATGCAGAAAAGGTTATATCAACATCCAGGTCTGGCGGGTGAGGAGAACTGGCCAGGAGGGGGTGCTGGAGAGATGCTCTGGGGGGAATATAAGCCAGCACAAAGGCAGACAGACCTCCGGCCCAGGCAAAGCTTACCCTTCTCTCTGCTTTGAGGTTCTTCCTAGCCTGGCCTCTCTGGTCCTTCACTGATGTTGTATAGCCCAGATTGGGACCAATTTAATTCTGTGCACTTAATGTCCAGTGCTGACCTGACAACCAGCCAGAATTATTAATACATTGATTAAAATTCATATAATGAACACCAGACCCTACTACCTCCTTCAACATTAACATGTCTCAGTGAATTCAGTTTACCTATCTATGAAATGGGAATAGTATGGGAAAGCTCTGGGCAGTTGAGAAGGGGAACTTTTTCTTTCTTTTGGCTTGCAACCCACCTCTTCCCTTTACAGGATAGAAAGCAGAAGAAGTGGGCATCAGGAACCTTCCAATTCCCCAGGTGATAACATTTAGCCATTTTTGCTTTATCTCTTCCTTCTCTTGGTGTCTATACTTGTGTGCATATAATTTTTACTGAACTACTTGAGTGGAAACCTCAGTAGACATTTGATGTTACTTTGAAATTCAGGATGCATTAAGTCAAGGACATGGAGCTGAAGAGATGGCTCAGAGCTTGAGCTCTTGCTACTCTTGAAGAGGAATGGAGAAGTTCAGTTTCCATCACACACATGGTGGCTCTTAACTGGCTGTAATTCCAGATCCAGGGGTTCTAGGGCCCTCTTCTGGCCTCCGCAGGCAATAGATAACACACAGTATGCAAACATACATGTAGGCTATACATATATACACTCATCATACACATAATATTAAAAGAAATATATCTTTTAAAATGGCATTCAAAAAAAAAAAAGGACAGTCCCCTATATACCACAATAACCACAGTCACAAAAGAGGCCAGCAGATCTATGCCAGTTCCTAGCCAGCAAGAACAACAAAGTGAGTCAGGTCTGAAACAACTTGGTCTTCAGGAAGAGTCAGGGAATAACACGAACCAATGCCCAGTGTGGGGCAGATGCAGACATTAGACAACTACTACCCAGGAGGGTGCAGCCACTGCCCAGCCACAGGAGGCAGATGCGACAGGAAGCTGGGACTGCGGGTGGGAGGGTGGCCAGGTGAGCCTCCAAAGACCCAGAGCTAGTGCTCTGTGGACACAGTGCTGTGACCCATCTGTCTGCAGCCTCAGTTTGAACACCAAGTTCCAACTCACAATCTCCTCACATCCTTTCTGTGGACGTTTAGTAGCTGGTTACTGTTGATGTCACGTTGTTGTTTGAGATGGGGGTCTCTCATATCTACAGCCAACAATGAATGACCTTGAAGTTCTGGTCTTCTTGCCTCTACCTCCCTTCTGCTGGAATGACAGGTGTGCACCACCAGTCTGCAGACAGGCCAACCCTCTAACAAATGAGAAAATCTCCAGCCACAGTAGCCATCTCCATGTTTTCACATGGTTTCGGGGAACCCAGGCTGTCCTCAAATTTGCGATATTATCAAGGACACCTTGCCTCCACATGCTATGTGCCGGGGACTACAGGTTTGAGCCACCACTCATGCCTTTAATTCACTGTTTCCCCGCCCATTATTCAAATTAGCCATGCTGCCTTTGACTCTTTTGTCTCTTACTGTTAGAGGACCCTAAAGGGGGAAGTGGGTAATGCTGTCTGAATTTGAGAATCAGACTCCCACCTCCGGACCGGCGCAGCGTGACCTGCCTCTGCCTTGAAGAACCAGACCTGAGGGGGGGGGGGTGAGCGGTCCTGGAGAAGTTCGTAGCCGGAAGCTTCGTCCGCGGTGCCGAATGGTCCCGCCCCCTCGCAACGGACCCAGCGTCCCTCTCTAGAGACGGGAGGCACCGAAAACTTTGCTGTTTAGGGAAGCCGGTAGGTCCGTGAGGAAGCGGGATGATTGGGTTGGGGAAAATTCATTAAGGCGTAGAAGTGAGTGGACATGGAGGAAGCACTCTTTTTTTTTTTTTTTTTTCTCGAGACAGGGTTTCTCTGTATAGCCCTGGCTGTCCTGGAGCTCACTTTGTAGACCAGGCTGGCCTCGAACTCTTAAGATCACTATCCTCCCTCTCCCACATCCCCCGACAAGTGTCCCCTACCGAGCCTTGCCTGGGTCGGGCTGCGGGAATAGGGTATAGGAGAAGGCACTTAGGGGCCTTGATGTTAAGACCTAACAGCACAACATTTGGGGTTTGGATCCTACTATGCAGGGAGTGTGTGACTCAATGCCCACCTCCTAGCAGACACCCACCCATTCTCTCTTTATCTGAGTTGTTACAGAGATGGGCTCCGTCTCTTCCTTTACAAACCCCATTCAATTATTTGTTGGTTCACATAGTCTCAGCAAATGCATTGTGGGGAGGTTCTGCGCTCCCCATGGTAAGCACCAAGTTTCCAGAGAACAGTGTTACTTGAAAATTCCTGATCAGCAGGCAGGGAAGAATAAAGCACCATATAACTTCAGGCTGTGTTCAATGGTGCAAAAAGCTGTGAGCACAGAGTTAGTTTTCCTCAGGTGACCACATCAGAAGGATGAAGGAAGCCCTGAGCTTGTGAGAGAAATGACCACCTACGATGCTGCTTGCTGTGTAGTCTCAGCAGAGGTAGAGACTTCCAAAATCCTTTAAAGTGCACATTCGTTGCCAAATGAGAGCTTGCACTGTACCCTGAGATCTTCAAAGGGATGCAAGCACGGGGTACTTTTGAGTCTACAGATGGATAATTTGGAAGCCCTCCTGCTCGGGCCCTCCTTGGGCAGCTATTTTGCACATATCTCAGGGCTTCTCCATATACCTCTTTGGACCTGAGAGTCCTTGTTTGTTTAAACCGTTGATGGTGGTGTTGATGATGATGGTGGTGGTGGTGTTGATGATGGTGGTGGTGGTGGTGGTGATGATGATGGTGGTGGTGGTGGTGGTGTTGATGATGATGGTGGTGGTGGTGTTGGTGATGATGATGGTGGTGGTGGTGTTGATGATGGTGGTGGTGTTGATGATGGTGGTGTCTGTTATGAGGACCACACACCTCTGTGCTCCCCAACTCCCACACTCATTCAGCCAAGTGGTTGAGCATGTGGGTGCCTCTTGTTGACTGTGAAGCATTGGCCAGGTCATGGGACCTTTTGAGGGTTCATCTTCTCGACTCTGAGAAATGATAATAATCTCAATTTCCACATAGGTTTAAAATGGGATTGTGTTATGAAATGAGTCCACAAGCCTGACAATGCTGTTCCGAGTTCTGGACCTGCTGGGACCAAACCTGCCATCTCACCAGCTTCTTTCCTCACACAAAAGGGGGGGGCGGTTCCCAGGGTGACCAGCAGCAGAGGCCTTGCTGTGAATCATGTCCTCTCTCGCACGCCACACTCATTCCCAGGCTTAAGCCCCTGTCACCCATGGTAAGACGGCAGAAGTTTGTCTTTACAATTCCTGCACATGCTAGTCTGTGTAGGTGTGTAGGGTTCTGAGTCTGCAGCCCACAATTCCACCTTCCCTCTTGGGCAGTGTTAATGAGTTCCTCCTACTACAACCTACTCAGAGAGGGGGAGGGTAGGGAGGAGGGGGAGGGAGGGGAAGAGGAGGGGGGAAGAAGAAGGGAGGAAGAGATAGGGGCGGGGGGGGGAGAGAGAGAGAGAGAGAGAGAGAGAGAGAGAGAGAGAGAGAGAGAGAGAGAGATTGAGATTCCCATGTCCCAGTAAAGCAGACCAGGCATACTGAATATACTGACTGGAGAAGCCAAGATTGAAAGAAATGATTTCCTATGGAGATGGGACCCTGGACCCTGGCCTCTTCTAGCCCAGCTGTCTGTATGCTTGTTTGTTCAAAGATGCTATCTGTGAGTTTACAGGATGTGGAAGCTGGACCTCAGGGACTCATCTTTTCTGTTCTGTTGTCCTGAAAGGGGCAGTAAGTGTCACATAGGTAGACCAGACTTGGTCTTATCTTTAGTATCTGCCCTAGGAGGCAGCTGGCCACCAGGAATGGGTTCAGGTAGTTTCCCACAGGGAGGCCTGTCAGGTCTGCCTATTTAGAGGATGGTGAGCCTTTATGCAGAGAGTCTAGGGCTTCTACTAGAGACCCACCTGCCTTTGTCTGCCCCTCAAATGGCTTCCCGGTCATTGTCTTGTGCTTAGACAGTGCTCATCTGCTACAGCTGAATTCTGGGCTGCAGTGCAAGGTTGGTCCATGTAGGTCCACCCCGCTCCCTGTGGCAGTGTAGAAAAAGAGACATGTACCAGTCCCACTGAGAATGGACCCCCCATACATCCACGGCTGACCAACACTGCAAGCGCCTGCTTGCTTTGTCACTGTGTGTAGAGGAGGTGACAGAATGAGATGAGGGCTCACCAGCTCAGAACTCTGTTTCTTTTGTGCAGGGGAGATGGCTAAGCGGGTATAGTGTTTGCTGCACACGTGGGAGGCCTTGAGTTCAGATCCCCAACCCGTGTAAAAGCCAGGTGTGATGACACACACTTGTAAATCCAGCACTAGGGGATGGCAGAGACAGGTGGATTCCGGGAGCTCACTGACCTGCCATCCTAACTGAATGGGTGACCTTTAGGTTCTGTGAGATCCCTTGTCTAAAAATAATAATAATAATGTGGCTTGCAAGATACCTCAGCGAGGAAAGGAAGGCGCCTGTCACGGAGCCTGAATTCAACCCTGAGACCCACGTATTGGACAGAACTGACTCCTAACAGCTGTCCTCTGACCTCTACACATAGGCTGTGGCACGTGCACATACATGCATACTAAGTTAATGTACAAAGAGTACGGAGAAGTCTGGGGGGATATGGCTGAACCCAGCCTCTGGCCTCTATATGTGTACACACAACTAAGCATGTTCAGACACACATGGACACACATTTATACAAAACACACACATGAGCGCGCATGATTTTTTCATTGAAATTTTTATTGAGGTGACTGCAGGCTTTCTTTTTATTCCCATGCAAATGAAAAGCTGTCATTCCCCACACATCTATCTGATTGACTGTAACATTCTCCTGCTTAAAGGATTGCTCCTGATGATAACATTTTGGGGTAGCAAAAAAAGCAGCAGTAGTTTTGGAAGGACCTGCAAACTCTTCTACTCAAGGTGGTAGATGTGCCCAGGGCCCAGGGCCACCTGCTATTCCCTATGTGAAGACAAGAAGGTATACATTCCTTGAGCTGAGCTGACCCTCTTAGTCAGGGTCAGTGGATGCCACTTTGTGGCTTACAGGAGGATCTGTGGGGCTATGGATGGCTATATTTGGCCTTCTATTGGCAAGATCACAGAGTTCTCTGATTCCTGGGATATGGGAGAGATGGAGCAGGCAAGCACAGGTGTAGGATGGGTATCGTGGCCTTGTGCCCCCATGGAGGAGAAGAGAGCCCAACAGGTCTGGGCTAGGGCACTGGACCTGCTTCTGACTCTATGAAAACCTTTCACTGAGCAGGTGAGCTCTGGGTCTGCCCCTTCCTCTCCCACAGCAGGGAAGGCTAACAGAAGGGGAAGAATGGAAGGTGGAGAGGCACTGCATTAGAGGCATCTACAGAGTTTCCTTCCCTCAACCCTCAAGGAGAGCCATTGTCACCTGTGGGACTCCTGGCATTGTCTGTCCTCTTGTGTTACCCATGAACAGCAGACTTGGACTTGAGGCAGAGAGGCAGGCTGACCCATCTGTGAACCACCATGGTGTTAACTGGGCTGACATAGAGGCTGTCTGAGTGTAAACGATGCTGACTCTTTTCCTAGGAGCTCTGGCTGGGACACCTCTCTGAAGAACAGCATGGAGGAGTGTAATAAAGAAGGACCAAGCAGCAGCTCTCAGGGCCCAGGATACTGTCCAGGGAAGGTTCCTGAAAGCCATGGCCTGGAGAAGATATTACAAGAATCAAATTATCATCCAGAAAGAAGTCCCCCAAATCCTGACCCCAAGACCCCACCTTTACCCCTCACAGACCTAGGACAGCCTAGGAAGTCGCCTTTGACAGGCACTGATAAGAAGTACCCCCTGATGAAGCAGCGCGGGTTCTATTCTGACATCCTCAGCCCTGGAACCTTAGACCAGCTTGGGGTGAGTGCAGCAGCCATCCCTCTCCATCCTTCATCCCTCCATGAAGGTTCCACTCACCCATCTTTTTGTCCTGCTCAGTGTCAGCGCATCGGTTCACTTCCAGACGGTTATCTATCCATCTGTCTATCCATCCACCCACCCACCCTCCTAGCTATCCCATTCCTCGGTCCATTAATTTTTCATTCCTTTCTAAGCCCCACCTATGTGCCAGACCTAGGACTGAGCATTGGAGACAGAGCAAAGCTAAGACATCCACATCCCTGTTGGGATGGCCTCTGGAAATCCCCCAGCGCCCATTCTGGTTAAGAAGGGGTATACGGATGAGATCTAAAAGTTAGACCTGCATCTGCTGGATAAGACGGGCTGGAGGACAGGTCAAAGCATGAATGGATGCAAGTTCAAAGCTGCTGGGGCCCTGAGAAGGCATGGCCCATGTGAAGAAGTGGACATAGAACAGGAACGGAGAGATCAAGGGATGATGCTGGGGCCTGGGGGAAGACGGGAAGGAAGGAACCAGAAGAGAGTTCCTGGATCCCTGTAGGTTCCAAGTAGCCTTAGGAATATTTTAGGCAGGGAAATGACTGGAGAAGCAGCGAGGATCCACTGGTACCCAGCTCATCAGTAGTGCCCCAGTGGCCTTTGGGAAAGGAAATACACCCAGAGACCACTCCTGACTTTGCAGTTCCTGCCTCGTGGCTTGGCCCTTAGACATATGCTGAAGTGTTCTCTGGAAGGAAGGAAGCAGCCAGGGACATCCCAGGTGGCCTCAGTCAGACAGCCCCCATGGCCTCTGAACAATGTGTATGAGCACACCCCCATACTCCTGGGGTGCTCTCTGGTGGGCTGTTGGGAAACACCTAGCCTTGGAGTCACCCCTGAGTCCTGACTGGGTAGAATGTTTGTACACATTCAGGGTTCTGGGCTTTGTTTCAGAATGTGTGCTGTGGCCCCTACATGTCCCAGAATTTGATTCGCGAAGCAGACCTCGACAAGTTCACCCCAAAAGGTCAGTGCCATGAGCATTGGGTGGGTCGTGGTAATGGGCCTTCAGACTACCCCAGGTCTCATGGAAATGACCTCTTCCTGGCCGAAAGCCTCAGTTTCCTCAAGGGTGAAATGGTGTTAGTGAATTATGAGCTTTGTAAAGGCCCAATTCCCAGGAGTGCTTTCTCATGACTCTCAGCAGAGGTGTGTAAGGGCCTAACACTAGCCTCGGGCTCCTGAGGGCCACAGTCTTCTCTATGGGGTTGGGCTCAGTAGGGTTTGAGTTTTCTTCTCCCCGGGCTGTAGGGAAGCCGAGGTCATACCTGAGCCACACCTATCTGGAATAGGTAGGTGCATGAGAGATCTTTGCGAAAGGACAGGAGACTGTCCATGGGCCTCATGGGATATCTCAGAGCATGCCTGGGGCAGGCCTGAGGCAGGGAAGATGGTTTTGGTGGAGTCCAGGTTATAGAAGAAACCTAGCCTAATTGGTTCCCTCCTCCAACAGATAGTACACCCGTCTCTCAGGTCCAGATGCCCCATGGTCCCAGGCGTCTGTCCCATGTCCACCTGAGGAAAGGCCTGGCTCTTTCCTAACACTGTTCAAAACATCCCTGTCAGGCCCCAAGTCTACAAACCCTTAAAATGGCACGGAAGACACCACAGCCATGGGTATTTGTGTGCTTGTGCAAGGGTCTAGCTTTTCCCCACATGCTCACAAGCTCCTAGGATCCGGGTGACAAGCCACAGGTCTCAGCCTCTGGAGGATGTGACTGGTGACTGATGCTCCCACCATCCATATCAGTGGGCAGTGACTAAAGCCAGTGGCTCAGCCCCCTACCCACAGAAGGAGGGGCATCCCAACGGGCAGGCCCCAGGGTGGTGCCTGTCAGAGGCCTTGGCAGGCACTGATGGCTGTCTATTCAGTTACCCAAGGCTTCTGAAGAACCCCAGATACTAGCCTGGGCTTCTGTGGGATTCCAACAGACACCCCCAAAGTTAGTTCATGCAGTAGAACTATTCTTTTTTACTCCAGAGAGGAGGTGGGGTACCAGGGTCCCACAGAACGTAGGGGAGAGCAGTAGCCCATTGAATTCTATAGCATATTCTCACACCCCCTTTCTTTACCCATATGGTCTTGCTTTACTTGGTACTTTTCCCTCAGCACCTTGTGGTACAGGATACCCCCCTCCTGGCCAGCTGGGATGGTAGGCCCACCTATCTAAGACCCACTTCCCACTGGCAGAGTTCTTATGGCAGTATTGACTATCAGAAAAGGACCTAATAGCAGTCCCACTATAAAAGAGCTTAATATTCATGTATATAATTTTAGGAATTCTTATAGGCTCATCATTAAGACTTAAGAAGTCAGCTAGTATATCGCATCACTACAAGACAGTACGTCTTCGTGGATCTGCAGAGATCTACTCCAAAGGAGTGTGCTATTACTTAGTGATTGTCATATATGTTTAATAATAACAGGAAAAGCATATAAATAGCAGGAATCTTTCCTAAAATGAATCCCTTACAGCCTTGCTAAATAAGGGTGAACCTGTCACAGATTATATAATAATCCAAAGCAGACCATCTCAGGAAGATCACCTGCTAAGTTACTAGCTTGTCTCATTATGGCTCCTGATAGGGTGTCAACCATTTGGTGTTATAAAGGTCCCAGGGAGACCACTCACTCCTACAGTATCCAGGATGCCACACTCCTGGAGCATGTGGATTCAGACACTAACATGTAACATGCCATGGCTGTCTGGGATTAAATAGCAGAAAAGGATTCCACTTTATCTTCCTTTCCAGCTGAAACCCTCACCAATGTTGTAGCTTGAGCACTGGCCCCCAGTATTAGAATAATTGGTTGAGCTTGAGCGGGAATGAGCAAGCATGCTGGCCTTGGGCGGGCAGAACAGCCCATGGTGTCTCATTTCTCCCTGACCATGCCAGGCCACAAGCAGGCCTAGGCATCCCATACCAGAGGCATGCCTGCCTGGCTCCTCTCTGAGGATGTGTCACATGGGATGGCTCAGGGTTGAGTCGTTGGCCCTGGCCTGAACCCCCAGCTACTGACCTTTCGGTTTCCCATAGTTGAATCATTCGTCATTCCTGAGGACTTTCAGGAGCGTGTGGAGCAGCAGATCATTGGCGCTACCACGCGGCTGCTCACCCAGACCGACTTCCCGCTCCAGTCCTATGAGCCCAAAGTGCAGGTCCCATTCCAGGTGCTGCCTGGCCAGTGCCCTCGGAAGATTGAGATTGAGAGGTATGCTGGAGAGCTGGAGAGGGAAGCCTGTCCCAAGGAGGTAGCATCTGCCAGGCTAGAGGGGCAAGGCACTGCAGACCATCAGGTGGCCAGCCCAGCAGCAGAGCCTGTGGAAATGTTCAAGCAACTCTCCTTTAATAGGAACACATGGCTTTCCTTGCTGTGGAATTGGGCAGGTAGCAATTAAGTCACTGAAGTGGGGCTGCCAGGACAATATAGAAGTGGCACTTGGGGTCCTGGGTCTTTACTGACATCCCTGAAGCCACTTCCTGAGCTGTCATCTGTAATACACACCCCCAACCCCCTGCTCTGGCTAGGAGGAAGCAGCAGTACCTGCGCCTGGACATTGAGCAGCTGTTGGCCAGCGAGGGCATCGACTCTAACAAGCTCATGCCCAGACACCCAGACCTGCAGCACCCACAAACCATCGAACAGGGCCGTGACCCACTCTTCCCCATATATCTCCCACTGAAGGTGAGCCATGCTGCCATGACCTGCTGATACACAGCGATCCTTGACCCCAGCTGAGGCTTAAGGTGTCACATCCCAACGGGGTCGCTCCCACTCCAGTCACAGGCACTCATCTGTCACACAGGGCAATAATCAGAACCCACCCCGGGTGTTTTTTAAACATCCCGGGTTAAAGCAGGAGTGGTCCCCAAACCAATAGGTTACCAATTCCCTACTTCTTCCCTGGAATCCTGGATAGCCTATGTGCCTGTTCCCTACCCCAACCCTGGCCACAAGCATCTATAAGCAGCCAGGTTGAAATGTGGAGTGGTATACAGAACCCTGACTAGAGTCCTCCTGAGGGTGGGAGCTTGTGAAATGGGGAGAGTGGGATGTAGGAGGGGTTTGGTACCACTTCCTCAAGGTACAAGCAAGGAAACTGAGTCTGGATAGGAGAAAGAGGGAGCATAGCCAGCCAGGCCTTGGCTCTTGCTGTCCTCTCCACCCATCCTCTGTGTCCTGTGTATCTCTTGCCTGGAGTCCCTGTGGGAAGCAGAGTCCAGACGAGTATCACTCTAGTAAGGTTGTCTGCTGACAGCACCAAGTCTCTTGCTGTTTCTGGTCAGCATGGATTTCTGAGGAAATTCCAGAGCCATCTGTCCCCTTGGGCCTGAGCTTGATGCTTCCCCACAGTAGCCAAGAGAGCTCACATCCTCCTCTGAGACCCCGAACATCCTCAGATTGAGCCTTGAGTGGCTTGGCTGGATGTAGACCCAGAGCAACACCCCATTCAAACATGGTGGGTCAATGGAAGCAGCGGGGGTCTTCTAGACCAGTCTAGGACCGCCTAGAACCACCTGACCTGGGGAGGCTGCAGAAGTGTCTATCATGCTTAGTTTTGCTTGGCCACTAGAGGAACTGTTTCATTGGACAGTTGCCTGTTTTCTCCAAGGTGTTTGATAATGAAGAGTTTGATTGCCGGACTCCCACAGAGTGGCTCAACATGGGCTTGGAGCCAGGCTCACAAAACAGGAAGCCCGTCCCTGGAAAAGCCCTTCTTCCCACAGACGACAATCTTGGGCATGGTGAGCAGGACCACCCAGGGGTGGCAGAGCTGTCTTGTCCCAGCAACCCCTGGCCAAGACCTTTAGGCTTCCTTGGGATCTGGTAGCCTGGAGGGCTGAAGTATCTGCTGAAATCCCCCAGCTGTGATGCAGTCCAAGGATCCGGCCACACAGAGGCAGAGGATGAAAACAACAAAGACAGCACTGTCCGGAGGGCTGGGGACAGAACAGCTAGGTGCTGTCTGGGATTTTCAAACAAACTGGGAGGCTAGGGAGATGGCTCAGTGGGTAAGAATGCTTGCTGCTCAAGCATGAGGACCTGAGTTCAAATCCTTAACACCGTGTAAAAAGCAGAGTGTGGTGGGCGGGCATATCCATAACCACAGTACTAGTGGTGTGGCCAGAGACAAGGAGATCATGGGGCTTGCTGGATGCCAGCCTAAGCCGCCCCACAAAAAAAATCAGTGAGTCAGGGAAATAGTGAGATACTGGCATCAAGGAACAGCAGAAAGCAACAGAGGAAGACACCTGATAGCCCTTTTTAGCATCCATAAGCATGTATACAGGTATCTTCACACACACACACAACACATGCACACATGCACACATGCACACATGCACAGGCATGCACACACATACAGAACATATGCACACACACAGCACATGCACACATGCAGAGGCATGCACACACATACAGAACATATGCACACATTCACGCACACGTACACAGACACACACACACACATACACACACAGAGCAGACAGAAGAAAACCCTTTATTGGAAGTAATGTAAACATCCTGACGATGTTTAAGGACACAATTACAGACCCTGCAATCACTGTTGTTCCCGTCCTCGGTTAGTTCCCTGCTCTTTCTCGTGCATGGACTTCACACATTGGCCAGCAGGAGCATAAATGCATAGTTTGTCGCATACAATCATGTCATTGTGTTCAAACACGTCTCCACCATTCAAACTCATGTATCTCGTCCACAGTTACACATTCACAACCACAAGCACACCCTTTCCACACATGCCCACGGGATACCACCCAGACCGGCATGCCTCATCCTTGCCCACATCTGTTTACAAAGTGCCCATGGTTCCTCCAATGGAGCCAGTCTGCCGTGATGGCCACAGAGGGTCTCTCCAATTGCCTGCCGTCAGGAACAGGCCTGTACACTTAGTTACCACTCTGGCCTGCATGACTTGGTCTCGGGCAGCCTCCTAGGAAGAGTCCCAAGTATGGTCTGAGGGTTGGTAACAGAAGAGCTGAAGGCTGTAGGGGGTCAGAGGCCACTCTGTTCCATGTTTGGGGGTGGTTGGCCAGGTTGGGGTGTGAGTAGACCCAGTTACCCAGTCACCGGGTGGAAGTCAGGACTGTGGGAGCAAGGACGGGCTTCAAAACCCTGCCGTCCTCTGTGGCAGTTCACTGGGCAGGCTGTTTCATCTTTAAAGTGTATTAACACTGGAATCAGTGTATCTGAAGCAGACAGGAAGCAGAGTGTTTCCTTCACTTTGACTTCAATGACAGAGATAATTTAACTAAGTTGATCCCGGTTCTCCAGTTGCTAGCAGCTAAGCCATTCGGAAAAGGTCTGCATTGAAGGTACCAAGTCCCCGCCTCCTTGCTTCCCTGGGGCCCTAGCTTTGAGCAGGAGCAGTAGAGCAAAGAGGGGCTCACAGGAAGCATCTTCCAGGGACCTCTTAGTTTTTGGTAGTCTCTTAGGACAGATTTTTCTATCAGTTGAGCCAAGATGAGGTTGAAGTTTTTCACAAAGGAAGCACCGCAGGAAGGGAGGGGCGAAGTAAAACCTGGACTGGAGAGGGCACAGAACTGGCCTCCATGACGCATCTGATGGCAGAGGCAGGGGCATTTTCCTAGAATCTCAGCCCTTTCTTCCTTAACCCAAGATGGAGAACTCCCAGCTTGTTTTAAGCCACTACAGGTTCTTCTCTACTGGGTACTATGTGTGCATCTTACTTTTTCAATAACTTATTTAATACCGACTATGCACCTATTTCAATCCTGGTCCCAAGTCTTCAGTTGTGCTTAAGACAGGACAAAGATGGTTCCTGCCCTTAGGGAACTGAGAACAGCATGGCCAAGTTGGGGTGAAGAATACAAAAAGAACAACAAGTTAGAAAGTGCATGGGCCAGAGATGCTGTGTGAAGCGGAGGTGCTTCTCCAATGAGGAGCTGGGAGTTAATCGGCAGGCAGAGGTCATGACCAGTGCAAGGGCCCAAGGCAGAAGTGAGTCCCAGATTCACAAGGATTGGCAGACATACAGCGCCTGGGCAGAGCAGTGGTTCCTGACCTTGCCTCGTCTTCCCTGCTTTTGATACAAAGAGGCCAGAGGTGCTTTGGGCAGAGCTTTACCTGGCCTTGGCCACCTTAAACAGAGTCACCTAGCTTCACCCATCATGACCCCTTGGGATGGGCCCTCAACAGTGTTGTTTATAGTCCTGGTTTTTGTTTTGTTTTGCTTATGAATAGTGTGTGTGTGTGTGTGTGTGTGTGTGTGTGTGTGTGTGTGTGTGTGCACGTGTATTTGGTTTCAGAAGAGGTCAGAAGACAGTGTCAGATCTCCTGGAACTAGAGTTACAGACAGTTGTGAGCTGCCATGTGAGTGTTGAGAATCAAACCCAGGTCTTCTGAGAGCAGTTAGTGCTCTTAACCACTGAGCCATCTCTCCAGCCCTATCCCACCTCCCTTAACAACAACAACAAAAAAAACAAATCAAAAAACACAAAAACTTTTGTCTAGAGACAGGGTAGACAGAGTTTCCAGACTACCCCTGAACTCACTTTGTAGCCCAGTCTGGCCCTGAACTTTTGCTATCCTACTGCTTCTGTCTCCCAAAGTTGCCAGGATTACAGGCATATGCCCATGCTCTGCACTCAGCCGGAATTACAGGGATGTGCCCCCAGCCTTATACTCAACCAGGATTACAGGGATGCACCCCAGACCTGCACTCAGCCCACCAGGTGTTTGTTTGGTCACGCCTGTCATGGTTCCCCATCAGTCTGGGTCTCTTTGCTCTTGCGAGGAATGTGCCAAGAGGCCCAGTCCTTTTAGGTCCTCCCATGACTAAGGTTTCCTCAGAGGCCAGCTCTTCTGAGAAGAAGCAGGATTGTCCCCTGCTCAGCTGCAGCCAGAAACTATCCTGGAAGAAGAGACACCAGTCAGGTAACCTCTGACATCCATCCCCACCACTTCCATGGCAGAGAATACTAGTGGGGTGTCCCTTCTCTGTTTTAGAGGACCCCAAGAGTCAGGAACTGGACTATAGATGGTGCGAAGTTGGCGTCCTTGACTACGACGAAGAAAAGAAACTGTATTTAGTGCAGAAAACTGACAAGAGTGGCTTGGTGCGCGATGAGTTAGGGATGCCCATCGTGAATGGAGGGGTCACCTCTGCAGGTATGAGCTCTGCACCTTCCTTCCCTGGGTGGCCCAGCCTATGACTACAGCCTGATCCCACCAACTCAGCCCTGAGGTCTACCTTACTGGGGTTATTAATCAGGGTCTGCCCCTCACCAGTTTGAAACAGAGGACCTGGAGAAGACAAATGGCCATTGATTGGCACGTTGGCTGTGAGCACCTGGCCCAGTGGCTTTCGGCACGGTGTTGTAAAGGCAACCAAGGCCTCCAAATCAGTTGTTTGCCTGGAGTAGTGTAGAGAATGGGACACATGAATAGCCATCCCTGTGTAACTCCTGTCAGTACAAGGAACGTATTTCACACGCATAAATCTCTGTGTTAACCTTATCAAGTGGGCAAAACAGGAAATGTCATTTTGCCCATTTCACATATTTGGCTGTGAGAGGCCCCACACACACCATAACAATGACAAACTGCTGAGGCCAGAAGCCAGTACTCCAGCCCAGAGAGTCTGACTGTGTGCATCTTTCACCTCCCACCCCAACCCCCAGGAAGGCCACCACTCCTGACCACCCAGTACTGGGTCCCAAGGATCCAGCTCCTCTTCTGTGCTGAGGATCCACGTGTGTTCACACAGCGCGTGGTCGAGGCCAACGCTCTGCGCAAGTACACAGAGGCACTGTTGATGTACAACCTATACGTGGATTGCATGCCCACCGAGGGCCGACGAGTCATCAATGAGCAGAGCTTGAGCAAGATAAAGCAGTGGGCTTTGAGCACACCGCGCATGCGCAAGGGGCAGAGGTGCGTCGAGTGCGGCAGCCACCCTGGACCTTTCTTTGTGGGTGGTGTTGCCAAGTCCATCGCTGACACATCTCTATGGGGGTGATGTCATGGGGCTTCCGTTACTGTGGTAAAACACCATGACCAAAAGCAACGTGGAAAGGAAAGGGTTTATTTTATCTTGTACTTCCAGGTCCATCACTGAGGAAATTCAGGGCAGGAACTCAGGACAAGTAGGAATTTGAAGGCAGGAACTGAAGTAGAGTCTATGGAGGATTGCTATTTACTGGCTTGCACCTCCTGGCTTGCTCCTCTGGGCTTAATCAGCCTGATTTTTTTTTATATATATAACTCAGGACCACCTGCCCATGGGTGGCTCTGAGCTAGGTTCACCCACATTAGTCATTAATCAAGAAATGTCCTATTGACTTCTCAACAGACAATTTGATGGAGGCATTTCTCTGTTGAGGTTCCTCTTTGTAAATAACACTAACTTGTATCAAGTGGCATAGGCCACTTGCTGACTGCGTTAGGCAATTCTAAGCCCTGTCTGATAGTCTCCAGTAGCCTCATCATGGAGCCTTCTTGCCAGGTTGAAAGGGTTAGAGGGCATTGCAGCTTCCTTTTCATTTCCAGGCTGCAATGTGGACCGAGTCCTCTTCAGGCTGACCTCCCGCCATTTTGCCACGTTCTCCTCACATGCTTTGAATAAGTCCATACTTCCTGGCATAGCGAGACGTCCCCAGCTCAGTCTGTATTTTCCCAGATACAGTCTTGAAATGGACTTTTAAAGACTTTTAATATTCATTTTATGTGTATGTGTGTATGTGCATATTGATAGATGTAGCTATAGGTATAGATATAGATGTAACATGTGTGTGCCTGGTGTCCATGGAGACCAAAAGAGGGGATCAGAGACCCTGGATCTGGAGTCACACGTGGCAGTGAGCTGCTTCATGAGTGCTGGGCACTGAGCCCAGGTCCCATGGAAGAGCAGACTGTGCTCTTAACTGCTGAGGGCTCTCCAGCCTCTGGAATAAGGTTTCTCCAAGAAGGCCCTGTTGTTTTTAGTGGGGAATTTAGACGCCAGGATTTAGGCATTGATGCATTCACTGCTACTGGGAAATGATTCCTGCGAGGTTCTTAGCGCAGACAGATCTAGGGGAAATATTTCTTCACCTGAAGAGGAGTAGTGTTCATTGCTGAACACACATCAGCTTATTTACTCAGTCCTAGAGTCCACCAAACGTCGCTGCAAATGGCTGGCCTATGCCAGTTAGAATAGAGCCTCTATACAGTTTTTAAATTCTTTTTGGTGTTTTGAGACAGTTCTGAACACATCAATTCTGCACCTGCCACTCAGGTACCAGGACCACAGGCATGGACCACCGCTCCTGCTTCTCTGTGGGCATTCCTGGCGTCTGTGGCCTTTTTCCCATTAGGATGGCAAAGATAGTCAAAATATTGTGTTCAAAGCTGATTTGGTGTGATTATCCTACATCAATTGGGTTTATATACTTAACCATTTTATGAGATATAGTTTGGTTCAATTATTTTAATTTTTTTTTCTTTTTAAAATTACATTTGTTTGGAGAGAGAGAGAGAGAGAGAGAACAGGCGCGCGCGCGCGCGCGCGCGCACACACACACACACACACACACACACACGCCTAAGTACATGTAGAGGTCACAAATGACTCTTGGGAGTCTGTTCTCTCCTTCCACCATGTGGTTCCTGAGATTCAGATTGCAAGTCATCAGCCTTGGTGCTAAGCCCCTTTACCCACTGAGCCAACTCACTGGTCCTCCGTTTGTTTCTGTTACATATAAACTGTATTATATTCATAATGTATGCTCAGCAGTGTGTGTGAGCCTCCTGTCTCCTCTCTCTGACAGTGTCCTGGAGCATCTTAGCTGCCTGGCCAGAGAAGTGAACCTGGACTATGAACGAAGCATGAACAAGATCAACTTTGACCAAATTGTCTCTTCTAATCCAGAGACATTCTCCTATGTGACTCTTCCTGAAAAAGAGGAAGAAAAGGTACCCAATCAAGGTGAGAGCCACTGGACCCTGGCTGCCCACCTGGCCAGCTCACCTCACCTCCGCCTCTCTTGATAGGATTTTGTTCAGTCAGTAAAGGTCTCATAAACCTAGTATTCTCTGTGCCCACCCTGGCCCTACTATTTACACCCTCATTTTGCCAGGTGCCAAGAAATCTTGTCTGAGGAACAACTGTGTGTGTGTGTGTGTGTGTGTGTGTGTGTGTGTGTGTGTGTGTGTCCCAGTAATGAAGAAGCCAAAGGGGGCCGATGACCACTAGTGAGCCTGGAGGGAAACTCAGGGCATGTGACTCACTATGGGCCTTGGGGTCACCCCAAAAGGCTACAGTAAGGAAAGGAAAATTCTGGTAATGAAGTTGACTCTTCTGGGAAGGTAGCTGTTGTGTCTCCTCCATCAGACACTCTGTAGATAAGTCCTTACAGCTCTGGTGTGTGTCCTGACAGCTCTGGTGTGTGTCCTGACGGCTCTGGTGTGTGTCCTGACAGCTCTGGTGTGTGTCCTGACGGCTCTGGTGTGTGTCCTGACGGCTCTGGTGTGTGTCCTGACAGCTCTGGTGTGTGTCCTGACGGCTCTGGTGTGTGTCCTGATGGCTCCGGTGTGTGTCCTGACAGCTCTGGTGTGTGTCCCAGACGACTCTGTTGCTGGCTCTTGCCCCCTCTGCAGGGCTGGTGAGTGTCCCCGAATACCCCTTCCGGGAGCAAAAGGAGGACTTCACTTTCGTGTCCCTGCTCACTCGACCAGAAGTCATCACTGCTCTGAGCAAGGTGCGGGCTGAATGCAACAAAGTGACCTCCATGTCCCTGTTCCACTCAAGCCTCTCCAAGTACAGCCGCCTGGAGGAATTTGAGCAGATCCAGTCTCAAACCTTCTCCCAGGTACCAGGCATCAGAGCTTGGAGGACGGGGCTTCGGGCCTCAAGGCTCCGCTGAAGTGGGACAGGGTGGGGCAGTGGTAGAGTCCATCTTGAAGGGCAAGGAGAACCAGGGTGGGCTTCTTCCCTCCCAGTCCGTCTTAGCCAGCCCTAGTAGTCTTAGGGCAGATCTCCTGTCTTAAAAGGGAGAACAGGAACTCCACTCCCATATCACAACACTTGCGGACGAGGTGCAAGGGGCACAGCTACAGCCTCTCTCCACTTAGTTCTATCCTCCTCTCATTCCTGTGTTCTCCCGTTCTGCCTCTTCCCCTTCTGTGTCTGTCTCTTTCCCCATGTGCCCTGCCTCTCCTCCAAGCATGCCTAGACCCCAGATAGCATGCTGAGGCATTGGTCCACAGGGCTTGGCAACAACTCGTGGAAGATGTCCCTCCATTGTCATGCACATGAGTCCTGAGGTGGCCATCCCAAGAACCTTGCTATATTATCTTTGAGTATAATAGCTTTGGATGGTGGGTGCCTGGGGTGGTGTTTTGATGACAGCTGTGTCCATACAAGGTGCAGATGTTCCTCAAGGACAGCTGGATCAGCACATTGAAAGTAGCTATGCGTGGCAGCCTTCGAGACATGAGCAAGGGCTGGTACAACCTGTATGAGACCAACTGGGAAGTGTATCTCATGTCAAAATTGCGCAAGCTGATGGAGCTCATCAAGTACATGCTGCAGGACACGCTGCGCTTCCTGGTGCAGGACTCCCTGGGCAGCTTCACACAGTTCATTGGGGATGCTTGCTGCAACGTGCTTGAGTGCGTAGATGACATGGACTGGGGGGAAGACCTTGTCAACAGCCCCTACAAGTGAGTCCAGATGGACAGAGGCACGGGGGTGGGAAGGAAGACTTTGTCTTACAACCAAGGGCCCAGCACACCAGGTTCTTGACATCCAAAAGAGTTTGGCCGTCTCAGAAGTGTCCCCTCCAGCTCTGGCTTACATTCTAGTATCCATCATTTTTGTGGTCACTCTGAGTTACTCAGCTGATAATACTGAGCTCTTACCATGAACCAGATGTTGGTCTTAGGGAACTCTGAGATACGGTTCTTACTGCCAGCGGGAGACAGGCATAGCAAAACATTTAATAGCTACTATCATTGCCAATTCTATGATGAACTCTGGGGATGGGCCTTTGCCTTGCGGTCAAGGAAGAGGTGGGTGGCATTTGAGGCACAGGGACACTAGAGGTAACTAGCGGAACCAAATGGAACAGAAACACCACAAATAAAAAGGACTTAGGGAAGCTGAGGGAGGACAGGTTACCAAGTGCAGCTGGAATGGGAAGGGCAGGTAGGCCAGGGCAGAGAAAATGAGGCAGGACAGAGGGACCAGGCTAGACCACCAAGAGTTTGCTAGATATTTTGAGTAAGGCAGAATCTATCCGCAGGGCCCTGGCCGGGATGTATCATCAAGATTTTTGATGTGCCTCAGACTTCTAAAACTGACGGTAGTGGGCTCGTAGGAAGAGTATGGGGCCTTTAGCAAGTGCCTATGCCAGGCCAACCTGTTCAATGACCTCGAGACCAAGGTCTGGGGCAAGAATCTAAAAGCCTTTCTGGCTGGCCTAGAGCTTTGCTCTCTAGTAAACTGGGGGTTTTTGTAGGGAGGAGAAAGCAGTGCTGTGCTCAAAGAAGCTTGAGATCACAATACTGGCAGGAAGGGACAGGCGTTCCCAATCAGCCCAGTTATTTGCCTCCAGGCCCCGGAAGAATCCTCTGTTCATCGTAGACTTGGTGCTGGACAACTCCGGGGTGCACTACAGCACGCCTCTAGAGCAGTTTGGGATGACTCTGCTCAACCTCTTTGACAAGGGCATCCTGGCCACCCACGCTGTGCCCCAGCTGGAGAAGGTACAGGCTGCAGGCCGGGCGGGGTCCGGCTGGCTGCCGGGAGCCACAGGGTGCTCCCCACATTCAGGTATTCAACTGTCTGACAGTGCCACTGAAACACGTAAGAGGCGTCACAGATACCAGAGCACTGTGTTACCGCCAGCCTTCTACTCCATAGGCAGTAGGTGTGGCTCTGAAGGTTACAGATATCTCCTTTCATCCTCAGCACAAATGGAACTGTTAGCATTGCTTCCTTGTAGACCTAGAGAAATTAAACCAGCTAAATCTAGTTTACAAAACCACTAAGTATCAGGACATCACTTTGAATCTTAGACCGATTGGACTAATCCTGCCATAGCTGCATCTGTCCTGTGTCCCACCCCCTTAATCCTCAGCTCTGAGCCCCTTTCTCCACCTCAGCTGTAGACCCAGGTGAACTTCCACACACAACCAGTAGCCAAGGTCTCCACGAGTCACCCATGGCTGCGTATACACCCAAGCTGCACACAGTCCATTCCCCAGGCCCAAGCGCCTCCATAGCTCAAGTCTCTTCCTATATCTCCTGCTGTCAGTTAAAGCCATCAGCAGCCTTCCCTTGGAGGATACGGTCTCTAAGTGAGCCTCACAGTAGCGTCTGCATGTGTTTTAGTTTATAGCCGTTTCCCAGATATGTCATTGCAACCCTTCCCCCACTCCTATGCTGTATTCCCTAAGCTTGCCCATGTCTCTACCCATTTGGTCTTTAGACCACTCTGCCAACCACTCCAGGCCTCATCCAGCTCGGCCTTTTCTGTTCTTTTTCTTAAAGCTGGTGATGGAGGACATCTTTATCAGTGGGGACCCTCTGCTGGAATCAGTGGGGCTTCATGAGCCACTGGTAGAAGAGCTACGTGCTAACATCACTAATGCTATGCACAAGGCCATGATACCACTGCAGGCCTATGCTAAGGAGTACAGAAAGTATCTGGAGCTGAACAACAATGACATTAGCACCTTCCTCAAGTATGTGTATATGTGTGTATGTGTGCATGTGTGTGTGTGCATATATCAGTGTGCACATGAGTGTGTGTGTGCATATATCAGTGTGCCTTTGTGTGTCCATCTGTATGTCCATAAGTCTGTCTGTCTGTCTGTGTATGCATCCCCTCCCATCCTGCTAACCATCCTCTGCTCCCTACACATGCACACTGCCTTCAGGACCTATCAGACTCAGTGCCCATCAGCAGAGGAGGTTCGAGAAGTGGTAATTACCCACCTGAAAGAGAAGGAGATCCTAGACAACTCTCTGCCTAGCAGCATCATCATTGGTCCCTTCTACATCAATGTCGACAATGTTAAGCAGAGTCTCTCCAAAAAACGCAAGGCTCTGGCCACTTCTATGCTGGATATCCTAGCCAAGAACTTACACAAGGAGGTAGACAGTGTAAGTAACTACTGGCCTGGCCCTAGTGACCAAAGCAACACACAAGCAGCCTTGGACACATGGCATGCTCTCACTAGTAAGATGCCCTAGACAAAGCCTGTGGTGTCTTCAAGTGCCTGGGTCAAAGAAAGGACCTGGAAGTCATTGTGCCTTGACCCTACCTGCATTCATATGTATCCATACGTTAGTAGAAGGTTGATATCTCCATCCCTAGACTTTCAGAATCCTGGGACGTTCTTGTGAAGTACAGGCTGAGCTGGATTGCTCCACAGGGCTGAGAGTATGCAAGTGCAGATATCAGAAACCCTAACTTTGTTCTTGCATCCAGAGGTGATTAAGAGGGTGACATCTTTGTCTCAGAAGTGATTTTAGCACTGTAGTGACCCTATCAGGAACCTCTCTCTTGGGAAGAATGGCAGAGGGTGGCTATGGTAGAATAATTGACTTTGAGGCCCTGGGGACCTTGAGAAACAGGTCCCAGTGTAGGCAAAGCACATAACTGTCTGTAGAACCCTCCAATCCTCACCCACCAGATCTGTGAGGAGTTCCGCAGCATTAGCCGCAAGATCTATGAGAAGCCCAACAGCATTGAGGAGCTTGCCGAGCTTCGAGACTGGATGAAGGGCATTCCTGAAAAGCTAGTATTTCTAGAGGTAAGGCAGGCACACTGGCGCTGGGTGTCCAGGAACCTGGTGGAGTCAGAAGTTGGGTGGTGCATTAGGGACCCAGGGGCTGGATACAGAGTCTAAGGGCTGAGATAGGCGGAGGCTGGTGGATCAGAGCCGGTAGATAAGGTAAAGCAGATACCCAGGGACTGGTGGGGACCCAGGGTAAAGTTTGCAGGGTACAACAGGGATTCAGAGCTGTGCTCTCTGGACAGTCAGAAAGACTAAAGGCGTAGGTCGGGGGACTAGACCCAGAGATGTGTTGGCAATGGCTCCTAGAGCCCTAGGCCTGGTCTTGAAATCTGCTAAGGCTTCCCCTCTCTGAAAGAAAGTGCCTTTTCCCTGGCCCCAGCCACTTGGAAGATCCCATCCAAGTGGCCCCATCCCCAGCGTGGCTCATCACTTCCTGCTCATGCAGGAGCGGATTGTAAAGGTCATGTCAGACTACGAGGTCATGGATGAATTCTTCTACAACCTCACCACAGACGACTTCAATGACAAGTGAGTGGGAGAGTTGTTCCCAGCACTGGCTACTGGGTGAGCAGCAGGAGATGCCAGGATGCAGTGGTGCTCAAAAGTATCAGCTGTCACAAGCTATGAAATCACACCAGAAATGCCCTGCCAAGATGCCCCAAACCATGGCACCACCTGGGAGCTGGGGGCAGGCAGGCAGGGTCGGGAACCTTCCCAGGGGCTGACATCCCTGAGTCAGCTGCAGTTAGAAACCTTAAGTTCCATTGAGAGCTTGTGTCACGTGGTAGAGGGAGTTGCCTGACATGTGTGTGACAGAAGCTGGCTTTGGCTGGTCAACAGAGGCCTGGAGGCTAGAGACTAGACTTGATTGTACTTCATCTGAGAATCCCAGGATTTCAGAGGAAGTATATTGTCTTAGCTACGGCTTCTGTGGCTGTGATGAAGCACCATGACCGAAAGCAACTTAGGGAGGATGTGGCTCACTTTGCTCACAGTTGCCTGTCACACTGCATCAGCGAAGACAGTGAGTATAGGAACCTGGAGGCAGGGCTGACACAGAGGCCATGGAAGAGTGGTAGACAGTGAGTATAGGAACCTGGAGGCAGGGCTGACACAGAGGCCATGGAAGAGTGGTGCTTTCTGGCTCTCTCCCTATGCCTTGCCCAGCCTGCTTTTTTATAGCACCCAGGACTACCAGCCCAGGGGTAGCACCACCCACAACTGGCTGAGCCCTCTGACATCCATCACTAATTTTAAAAAAAGACCTATAGGCATTCCTATAGCCAGATCTTATGGAGAGAGTCCCTCAATAGAAGCTTCCTCCTCTTTGACTGTTCTAGCTTGTGTCAAGTTGACATAAAACTAGCCAGCACCCTTGACATCATTCTCCTGTTATTTCTGCTTTGCCCTTTTGCATGGGCACACGAGCTCTGCATCTCACTGGGCAGGGGTAGCAATGGCAGCCTCCCAGTTTACTAAGACTCCTCAGTTACGCAGTTCTAACTAGATCCAGCTGTCCTCTGGATTCTCCCATTCTACTCCAACCCAACCCTGCTCACAGCCTAGCTCCCTGGGCTTGAACCCTGGGCACATGGAAGGGTGGCCCTTCCTGTCTGTCCTATCATTTCACCTGTCGCATCTCCTCAAATCTTGATCCTCTTTCCTGCCAGATGGGCTGCCAACAACTGGCCCTCTAAGATCCTTGGGCAGATAGATATGGTGCGGCAGCAACACATTGAGGATGAGGAGAAGTTCCACAAAATCCAGCTCATGGACCAGAACAACTTCCAGGAGAAGCTGGAAGGGCTGCAGGTAGGGCTTGGCTTAGGGCTCTCCTAGGAACTGCACCCCCCTCCTCTCTCTCTCTCTCTCTCTCTCTCTCTCTCTCTCTCTCTCTCTCTCACACACACACACACACACACACACACACACACACACACACACACAATGCTGTCCTGCGTCTAACATTTAGGAGATGCAATGTCACTGTATGATGGATGACAGGATGTCCAAATTTTTAAAATGGCTGAAGGAATGAGAGGCCTGGATAGAACATTTTAGAAAATGAAACAATTATGGACCAAATCCCCTTGATTATGTAACTAGCATCCCAGTGGACAGTGAGCATGATGTTTAAAGATTCACATCTGTTCCCCAATCCTAGAACAGCCTGCCTGCGATTGGCCAGCGAGTGGCTCACTACAAAACAAAGTTCTAGAGCTAAGAGTCAGTGTCCTGGGTCTGTGGGATACATGCTCAGTCATAGGACGTGGGTGCATCTGACTCTGGCTCTTTGGCCCACAGCTGGTGGTGGCTGGCTTCTCCATCCATGTGGAGATTGCACGAGCACACGAGATTGCCAACGAGGTGCGGCGGGTCAAGAAGCAGCTAAAGGACTGCCAGCAGCTGGCGATGCTGTATAACAACCGCGAGCGCATCTTTGGCTTGCCTATCACCAACGTAGGCCTACTGTGGGCTTTTGTCCTACTTCCCAGGCTTATCTGAAGCCATTAGCAGAGCGCAGCTACTGTGGGGCAAGGCTTGGGCATGCTGGGATAGAACTGAGCTGGCTACAGGGCAGAACTAAACTTGTTGGCTCTGGGGATGGACAGTATATACAAGCAGGAGGTTTCAGGGGGCAGGGTCAGCCTAGACCTGGGAGGCTCAGCATCCAGAGTTTACATATAGCTGGAGAAGGGAAGTCATGACTGGGTCTTTGGGGGCAAGAGCAGAGCTAACAGCCAAGAACAAAGAAGGAGATGGGACCTGACCAGTGTAGAGATGGTGTGGAGAAAGCCCAGTGAGCATCCTGACAGCCTCACCCTCTGCTCCTGTAGTATGACAAGCTCTCAAGAATGGTGAAGGAATTCCAACCCTACCTCGACCTCTGGACCACAGCCTCAGACTGGCTGCGGTGGTCTGAGAGCTGGATGAATGATCCTCTGTCAGCCATTGATGCTGAGCAGCTGGAGAAGAATGTCATTGAGTCGTTCAAGACCATGCACAAATGTGTGAAGCAGTTCAAGGACATCCCAGGTAGCTGAGAATATCTCTTGGTGGGGCCCATGCAAGTCATGATGCTTTTTGCTGGATGGGTTTGCTTCTTCCCCATCCAATGCTTGCCAGAGAGCATGGTAACCATTCCTTTCCTGTGGACCCAGCCTATCCTCTTTCTCTGGCCTGGCTGACTTTCATGCTTTCCTGCCTACCCGGCAGCCTGCCAGGAGGTGGCTTTGGATATCCGAACACGCATAGAGGAGTTCAAGCCGTACATCCCACTGATCCAGGGCCTGCGCAACCCTGGCATGAGGAACCGGCACTGGGAGGTCCTGTCCAATGAGATCAACATCAATGTCAGACCAAAGGCCAACTTGACCTTTGCCCGCTGCTTGGATATGAACCTTCAGGACCACATTGAGAGCATCAGCAAGGTGGCTGAAGTGGCTGGCAAGGAGTATGCTATTGAACAGGTGGGTACCCAACCACTGGCAGGTCTCATTAGACCCACTGCTTAGACCCTGCTGAACAGGCTGATCTCTAGCCCTTGCAATGACAGCCATTTGGGAGGGTAACCGTAATGGCTTCCTGGGTTAAGAGTACATTTTATTAGAAGTTAATAATGAGGGTGGAGTGCTTGGCATAGTACCCACCATTGCTATAATACTCAGTTTCCCTGCCAAGACTCTAGCAAGGAGCTAATGCCATTATCACCATTTAACAGATGAGCACATGAGTTGAGAATGCAGCCTAGATGCACAAGTTTAATCCCCTGCACTGTTAATAATTAATGAATTAACTAATTAGAGAACCTTAAGGCTCAGGGAGGTTCAGCAGTGCCCAAAATAATATTCTTTAGGTGTGAGCAAACTCCTAGCTGGCACCCAAGTGCCTCTCATGTTGCACATATAGGAGCCTGAGTCGACCCCACATTCAAACTGAGGCCCTCTGGGGATTTACCGATTAGGCAAGCTGGGAGTTATTCGCCAGTGTGGTTCACACAAAGCCATGGCCTGGCAGAGTCCATTGTCCCCTGCCCAGTGCTGGTGGGACAGCATGACAACCAGTCCTTTCCAAGCACACAGCTCTGACCATCCTCCCACCACAGGCACTAGACAAGATGGAGAAGGAGTGGTCATCCATCCTGTTCAACGTGTTGCCCTACAAGGAGACAGACACCTATATCCTCAAGAGCCCAGACGAAGCCTCGCAGCTGCTCGATGACCACATCGTAATGACTCAAAGTATGTCCTTCTCGCCATACAAGAAACCCTTTGAGCATCGCATCAACTCCTGGGAGACCAAACTGAAGCTGACCCAGGTGGGCCTTCCTCCCTTTGTCCTCCCCCCAAAGGAGCACTGTCCACCAAGTGGCTCTTACTGTAGTCAGGGGTAGCCCACTGCAACTGTTCCCCCTCAGTCCCTGGCTCTCTGACAAGCCTCCATCCAGAAGAGGAGACCAAGGTGGATGGGGCCATCCATGGATGAGGTCTGGCTCCTGAAAAGGGCAGTAAGGGCTATGGAAAGAGTGAAGTTTAATTAAACAATGTGGCTGCCTAAGCTTGGGACAGGCTGGTCACTGGGAATTTGTGAGCTGGACACAGTGAGGCCCCAAGGCCTCTCGGGATCCTTTTCTACCCTGTCCTGAGCCTCCCACCCCCATCTCACTTGGTGATACTTGGAGGACAGGGGCCAGGGTGCTTGGGACTACAGATGTCTCAGGCTTTCAAGACCAGATGCAGGGGCTGCCCGAAGATACCTAAAATGTAGGTGTGTCTCTCAGTACATATGCCACTGGAGGCCAGAAGTTGGATGAAGAAGCATTTGTCTACACAGCATTGATCCCCGGGCTTCCCTGCTGTGTGCACATGTGCTTGAACACACACACACACACACACACACCTACCTGTAATTCCAGCCCTACCTCCTATCAAAGCTTAGCACAAGTAACTCACCATCTCGCCCACACCTGCCTGTAAGATATTCCCAGTGAGGGCCTTGCTTAGTGCCTAGTGAAGGGCTTCACACATTTTGGGATCTTAGCGATCCAGAAGCAGAGTGACCACTAGTGTCTACCCCGAGAACAGAAGCCCCCGTCCACTTCTCCTGAGCTTCCTGGTGTCCATTTAAGCCTGGCATGGACCTGATACAGAGCTAACCACAGTGCTCATCTCATGAGCAGAGATGAATGAATCAGTTTGCAGTGATGGGGGGGGGGGCAGGGAAATGAGGTAAGTCCCGAGTGCAGAATTGAGAGGCAGAAGGAAAAATGGCTCTGAGTAGTATTACCTAGTTACCTAGCGTTGCCTAGGTGATGCTGATATGGGTGTTCTGCACTGCACTCCGATGGGGTGAAATGTCTCTGTCATGGACACTAAACCCAATCCTGAGCCCCCCCAGGAGGTGCTCGAGGAGTGGCTGAACTGCCAGCGGGCCTGGCTCTACCTGGAGCCCATCTTCAGCTCTGAGGACATCACCCGGCAGCTGCCTGTGGAGAGCAAGCGCTACCAAACCATGGAGCGTATCTGGAGGAAGATCATGAAGAATGCCTATGAGAACCGGGAGGTGAGGGGGATGGGAAGACAGCTAGGACCTCCCCAAGGTCCTGATCACATTGCTGGGGCCTTCTGGGTCTTTCCCCTCCCTAAACAAGGATCAAAGACCAATCTGAAGGCTTTGGCTGTGGCTCACTTTCCTTGGGCGTGGACTCCTAGTACAGAGATGCGCCTTAGAAACACAGTGGTTTTAGCATTTTAGAGATCTTCCCGAGTCTGCAGCAAGACGGTTCCTTGGTCTTCTTATCTTTCTTTTATGACTACAGAATGGTTTCTTGGAGCTGATGGAGGCAATCCCAAGCCTAGGAATTAATTTCCTGCCCCTTACACTTCCTGGCAGTGCCTGGCTGGCATGGGCACTGTCTAGTAAACCCATCTTGCCACCTCCCGGCTAAAGATGCTCACTTCCTCTCTCTAACCCCTGCTGAGTCTGCTCTCTGCAGGTGATCAATGTGTGTTCTGACCAGAGGCTGCTGGACAGCCTGAGGGACTGCAACAAGTTGCTGGACCTGGTACAGAAGGGCCTCAGCGAGTATCTGGAGACCAAGCGGACCGCCTTCCCCAGGTAGGCACCACAGCCTAAGTCCACACTGTGGGCCCTCAAGTGCTCTGCCAAGCTAGTATCCAAAGAACCTTTCTAAACAGGTCCACTTTTCCTGACCCCTGGAACTAGAGTTTTACATACCCCAGGCCAGCCTCAAACTCACTATGTAGATCAGGATGTTCTTGAACCTCTGACACTCCTGTCTCTACTTCCTAAGAACTAGAATTGCAGGAATGCCCCACTAGGCCTGCCTTTAAACCACGACCCCTAGTTTGGGACCTGAAATACGAGATATATATGAGATAGTTGACTCGGAGCACAGGTCGGGAAATGTTAAATAAGACCGACCCAGTCAACGGAGCCTGAAGTGTTTGTCTTCATCGAGGTTCGACCGGAAAATTAAGAAAATTAAATTCCACGGAAAATCAAGACGGGAGGAAAGGAAACAGGGAATAGCGGAGTCTCAGCATGCTCACCTCCACTCACACTGAAGCAGTCCTCCAGCTGCAGGGTCCCCAGTAGCTGGGACTAGAAGTATACCTCTGTATCTGTCTCATAAGTCGTTAGCATGTGCCTTTCATGTTCTTAGAGAAAGCACTTGCTTTTCCACTGCAGGAAGATATTCCGGGCTCATATTATATATCCCCAGCTTCAAGCCCGGAACTCACCATTTCTCCAAGTAACTTTTGTTTCTTTGGAGGGAGGGTAATGGGTTTGTAGGTGCTAAGCACACTCAAGCCAAGGTTTAAGCACTCGTTGCTATTAGGACTCTGCTCTTCTCAGGTCCTCTTAGTGAACTGTCATAGCGAATAGCTTACGATACGCAGAGTATGTCAGCGGTGTTGGGGCTGCCAGGGCCCACGGCCATCTGACCTTTTTTCCTCACCTATGTTCCCCTGGAAGATTCTACTTCCTGTCAGATGATGAACTACTGGAGATCCTGTCTCAGACAAAGGACCCCACAGCTGTACAGCCCCACCTGCGCAAGTGCTTCGAGAACATTGCCCGGGTGTGTAGCTAGCTAGGCCTGAGGCTCGGCCAGTGCACTAGGGCACGTTCCAGAGGAGACCTCTCTCCTCCCATGTCAAGCCCTCTTGAAGACGAGGCACCAAGACAGACCCTGGTCCTCAGAGATATACCTGGGGCTGGTGGGAAGAGGGTTAGGTAAAGACCCCACTCCCAGTCTAGGAGTCCCAGTGTTCTAACTCAGCCAGCAGCTCCTGTCCTCCCAGAATACTGAGGTCTGGGAAGAGGGAATACACAGAGGGCAAGCTTAGCCTCATTTCCCAAGGGCTTAAACACACGCTAACAAATTACTGTCAGGGAAGGCAAATACTGGGGGCACAGAGCCAGCTCCTCTAAGAGGCAAGAGTCTGGCCAGGTCAGACTGGGGCTGAGAGCAGGCTCTCTGGCACACCAGAGTAACTCGCTTCTGCCCACCTCTGTTCCCCACAGTTGCTGTTCCAGGAGGATCTGGAGATCACACACATGTATTCAGCAGAGGGGGAAGAGGTGAAGCTCTCCTTCTCCATCTACCCCTCCAGCAATGTGGAGGACTGGCTGCTGGAGGTGGAGCGTAGCATGAAGGCCAGTGTGCATGACATCATCGAGATGGCCATCAAGGCCTACCCTACGGTGAGTGCAGCCTTCCCACCCAGCCTCCAGCATGCTCCCTCCTCAGTGCTCTCCGCCCCAGCCCGCAATGAGGAAGACGGGTTAGAGTTGGCAGCATGTGGGTCAGCCTGCTCATGTCTTTCCAGATGCTCAGAACTGTGTGGGTTCTGAACTGGCCAGGCCAGGTGACCATCGCTGGCTGCCAGACATACTGGACAATGGAGGTAGCCGAGGCACTTGAGGCTGGCAACATCAAAAGCAATCTGTTCCCCCAGCTCTCCGAACAGGTAGAATTAAAGTGGATTGGTGCTCCTCACACTCTAACACCCCACACCCAGTTTTCCAAGCAACATTCTCCTGCATCAAGCCTGGACAAGGCCAAAGGTCAGGTCCAAGGGGCAGATCAGACTCTGTAGCATCAGCAAGCGGGGACCCAAGGAGGGCTCTGAGACTAGGCAGGTGCTTTTCCTTTAATGATCAGTGAAGCAGCCACCAGGTTCTTCCTGTACCGTCCCTTCAGCTCCCACCATCCATTGTTCTCACTGCACTGCAGACCCCATTTCCAGCCATGAGCATGCAGACAAATTGTACACCACAGAGGCAGGTCCCACATGTGTGACTTGAATATTCTTCTATCTTCCCCTGTCCTGGTCCTTCCCCTCCTCCCATCTCAGATCAGTAGAAGCCTCCAGAACATAGACACTGTCTGTGGCAGAAGCCCTCCCTCTGTGCAAGGGCCAAGGAGCTATAGATCCCAGGTCTCTACAGTGATTTCCTGATTCTTTCAGCTCAGTGACCTGGTGGCCCTGGTGCGGGGTAAGCTGTCCCGCATGCAGCGGATGGTGCTTTCGGCACTCATTGTCATTGAGGTCCATGCCAAGGATGTAGTGAGCAAGCTGATTGATGAGAATGTAGTCAGCGTACATGACTTTGAGTGGATCTCGCAGCTCAGGTGAGGCCATGGAGGACTACCCCAGGGCCAGGGAGGATGAGGCTGGGTTTGAAGATACTGTCAATCCAACACTAGGATTGTCCCTGCCCACAAAGCAGAGATGAGACAGATATGGGTACTTTTGTGTCCTTGTGCTCTAAGAGAATCCCCTCTTTTTAACTGTATGTCTACTCACTGGCCTGTGGACCCATGTTGAGAACCCCATGTCCCTAAACTGCTAGGTACTACTGGACAAAGGACGACCTATACATCCGTGCTGTGAATGCTGAGTTCATCTATGGCTACGAGTACCTTGGCAACAGTGGGAGGCTGGTGATCACACCCCTCACTGACAGGTGAACCCTCCCCAGCTGGTTCTGAATAAGGGAAATGGGTAGAAGTCAGCCAGCCCCGTGGATCAATAAACAAAGCTCGGCAAGACTCAAAAATGGGGCAAGGAGAAACACTACACAGGCACCAGTCCCAGGCTCCAGTTCCCGACTGTAGCACTCAGGACTGGCCTACCTGTGCCTCAGAGGAGGAAGGAGCAAGAGCTAATGATCCACAGAGTCCTGAAGGGAGACACACCCAAAGAAGGGGATCACCCAAGATGGGTGTGGCCCGTGTCTATCTGCTTTCACCCCCACAGGTGCTATCTGACCCTGACTGGAGCCTTGCACCTCAAGTTTGGAGGTGCACCGGCTGGTCCAGCTGGCACAGGGAAAACAGAGACCACAAAGGACCTGGGGAAGGCCTTGGCCATACAGACAGTTGTGTTCAACTGCTCTGACCAGCTCGACTTCATGGCCATGGGCAAGTTCTTCAAGGGTCTGGCCAGGTGAGGCTGGATGTGAGATGGCAGGGGACAGGGGCAAGTAGGGGAGAACACTGGCCAAGAGATGTCTCACAAGGAACAGGATGAAGTGTCAGGAGTCAAAGGCCCTGCTCAGTGGGCTGGGGGAGGGGAGGGGAGGCATGGGACTGTAGTTGAGCTGGTGATCACCACTGAGAGCTTCCTCCCCAGTGAAGTCAGAGGGTTTCTGGAAGGAGGTACCACGTATGCTCCAAGGGCACGCCCTACCCAAATGCCTTGCTTTACTTAGTGCGGGGGCCTGGGCCTGCTTTGATGAGTTTAATCGGATCGACATTGAGGTGCTATCGGTGGTGGCACAGCAGATCACTACCATCCAGAAGGCACAGCAACAGAGGGTGAGCCTTGGGCACCACAGAGGGATAGTACTGCCCTTCATAAGCCTCACTGCTGTGTTTAGAGGAGTTTTATAGTCAGTCTCAAACCCCAGATCCTAACCTCAGCCCATGGTCAGGTAAAGGGAGTCCCTTCTTATACAAGGGAGGGTCCAGGGCACTCACTGGTCCTTTGACCAGCTTTAGTGTTCACAGTAGTCAAATGACAAGAACTGAGAGGCCGACAGATCCCACTTAAGTAATGCCCAAGGTTCTGTTCTTGGCCGAGTTTGAGTAAATCTGGAGGGCTCAGGCAGAATTGGGACTAGGGGATGGAGGGAAGCAGCAATGGTATGGGAACCTCTGAGGACCTGGAGCCAGGACCATGGGAGCCCATGGGTGATCAGTGGGACCTAAGGTCTTAGGCTAGATCCCGGGAGAAGATGTAATCTAATCCATGACCAGGGTTCCAGTCTGGCTGACCTCTGATGTCAAGTCTGTGGCATGGCAGAGCCCCAGTCAGTGGAGGTGAAAGTCTGGGTGTCTTCTCTCTAAAGTGGGCCAATCCATTTACCCCACATCCAGGTGGAACGCTTCATGTTTGAGGGTGTTGAAATCCCCCTTGTTCCATCATGTGCTGTGTTTATCACCATGAATCCAGGGTATGCTGGCCGCACAGAGCTACCTGACAACCTGAAGGCAAGTTCAGGCCCAGGGTGACCAGAAGGTGACAGAGCTTTAGACTGAACCCTAAGATGTTAAAGCTCTAATTTGAGAACACAATAGCTAGCTGCCTGACATGAAGAACTGGGATTCCCTGTAGTGGGAACTTCTTTCCAGGGAACCCATTGGACCACACCCATCTACAGAGTGGGGAGGCCCTAGACTTGTCTTCAGGACATGGGGAGGTCTGGAGTTCTAATGGGGTTGGGCCTAATAGAAGGTGTAAAGATGGATCTGTGAGAAAAAATGGGAAGACAGGAACTAAGAGTGGGCTGCTCCTGGAAGTTTCATGGGGAAGGTGTTCATCAACACAAAGCACCTATTTCTAAGGGTATGAGCTTCACAGCCACTGAGGAGTGGAAGCCTCAGTGTGGCAGGTGTGGTACAGAGAGTCCCAGCATTAGCTATGAATCAGACCGTCCAGAGAGCGTGTTAAGGCCCTGAGTGGGGCTGTGATGTGTCTGCCTTTCCCATGTGTGTTGTGGGTCCAGGCCCTCTTCCGACCTGTGGCCATGATGGTCCCCGATTACGCCATGATTGCTGAGATCTCACTGTATTCCTTCGGCTTCAATGAGGCCAATGTGCTGGCTAAGAAGATCACCACCACCTTCAAGCTGTCTTCCGAGCAGCTCAGCTCCCAGGTAAGGCCCTGCGTCATTCCGCAGCCTCCTACTGAAACATTGCCACCTCCAGAGCTGTTCCAAACTCCCGCTCTGTGAGAGAGAGCTTCAGAACAGGGACTCCTATAGCCAGAGGACTGTTGGGATGGTGACATAGAAGGTGCCAAGCAGCCAAAGGAGGGCACCTCGCCCAGGCTGCAGTATGCAGGTGAGTAGCCAGCCACAGCAGGTCTCTGGGAGAAATGACATCTCAGCTCCAAGATGGGAGGTGAGGCATTGGTTCAGATTCCATGTGGGAGGCCATGTTCACAGGGCAGCATCCACACATGCCTCTTCTGTACGGTATGTACAGGACCACTATGACTTTGGGATGAGAGCGGTGAAGACTGTCATCTCAGCAGCTGGGAACCTTAAGAGAGAAAACCCTACTATGAATGAGGTGAGATCTATCCACAGAGCTCCTGGAAGGAGGGCCTCAGGAGGTCGTGACACCAGAGGGTTGTGTGGGTGGGGGACCCAACCCACCATTCTGAAGCCACCTATCTGGCCCCTACAACAGGAGCTGATCTGCCTTCGAGCCATTCGAGATGTGAATGTGCCCAAGTTCCTGCAGGAAGACCTCAAGCTCTTCTCAGGCATTGTGTCTGACCTGTTCCCTACCATCAAGGAAGAGGAGACTGACTACGGCATCCTGGACCAGGCCATCCGCAAGGCCTGTGAGAATAACAACCTCAAGGATGTGGAGGGTGAGCTGCCAGCCCTGGGATTCCTGCAGACCCATGGTGTTCCAGTCTGAGGATGTGTTGGCTCCAGCCATCTTAGAGTTCAGAGTTGGAGACAGGGACAGGGCAATGCTGGGTCAGGGCCCCTCATTGCTGACCTGGACTTGTCTTTACTTGTGCTCTCCAGGCGAAAGGCAGCATGTCTTTTTCCTGAGACCTCACAGTCTAGGTTCTCTGCCCGTGGTAGGAACCAGCCCAGCCCAAGGTCCCCTCTCTAGCCTGGCTTCATCCAGCAATGAGTGTTTGGTGTCTTAGTTAGGGTTTCCTTTGCTGTGACAAAACACTGTGACCAGAGCAACTTGGGGAGAAGGGGGCTTATTTCACCTTGTGAGTCTTGGCTCACAATCCTTCACTGAAGGAGGCGAGGAGAGGAACCTGAAGGCAGACTCTGAAGCAGAGGCCATGGAGAAGTCCTGCTTGCTGCCTTGCCGGCTTCTCTATAGCACCCAAGGTCACCAACACAGGGGTGGCACAGCCCACCGTGAATGGGGCCTTCCCACACCAGCCATCAATCAAGAAAATGTATCCACACGCTTGCCTGAAGCTTAATAGGATGGGAACATTTTCTCAATTGAGGTTCCCTCTGCCTGATCACCACATATGCATGCAGCTAGAGCTCTTGATCTCCCCACAGTCTCTCAGCACAGTTTCTCCCTCTTTCCCTCCCAGTACCTCCCAGAGAGTCCTTAGGGGTGGGGGCTCTCTAAGGAAGGATATCTGTGCACACCAGCTCTCCACTAGGGCCTGTGGATGAGCTTGTCTCAAGCCTGCCCGGCCTGTATCTCAGTGCTCCCTGTTCCATGTGTGGCTTAATAGTCCCTTCCCTGGCCACCCCCTGCACTTGGATCCAGCAAGCTTGTCAATCAAGCCCTGGCCTCTTCTCTTTCCCCACAGCCTTAAGTCAGCTTTGTCATCCCTAGGTAATTACACCCTGTCCCTTTGGCAGGGACCCCCTGGGCCTGCCAGAGCCACAACCACCACAACCCCTTGGGCCAAAACCATGTACTCTTACCTAAAGCTCTTCACTGACCAGGACCATGACCCTTGAACTTTGTCTCACACTGGACAGCACTTTCTCAGGCTGGTGCTCTCGGGAGGCTAGGCGAGCCGCTTTGTGAAAGAAGTTGGAGACGCCATGGTATCCGACCACCCAACTAGATGATGTTAGCCAACTGTAGTAACAGTAATAGTGATTGGCATCTAGAGAGGTCCTACTCTGTGCCCTGTAGGCCCCGTGCACGGGCTTCACCTGCCCTGGCTATGGCCTAGACATTACTGCCTTCCCTACTGCTCATGAAGACAGAGAGGCTCAGAGGCTCAAGGGACTCACCTAAGACCACACAAGCTAGCCTCAGAGTCATGGTTCAAGTTTATCCTTTAACCCGTGTTCCCCCCTGCCTTGGCCCCTAGGCTTCTTGATCAAGTGCATCCAGCTATATGAGACCACAGTGGTACGGCACGGCCTCATGCTTGTTGGGCCCACAGGCTCTGGCAAGAGTAACGTAAGCAGAGCCAAGCATGGCTAAGGTTCGGGGCAGAGGGGGCATGCATCTCCAACAGGGGCATCAGCCTGCACCTGTACCCCTCTGGCGTCTGGGCTGCCTTCCCCACTTCCTGTAGTCCCCCAACCCACTGCATCCCTGCTCTCTGAGAAGCCAGGAGGCTCACTTTCTGGTGGCAACTCCCCAGTGTTACAGAGTCCTGGCAGCCGCCATGACATTGCTGAAAGGGAAGCCATCCATCAGTGGTGGTGTATATGAAGCTGTCAACTACTACGTGCTCAACCCCAAGTCCATCACAATGGGCCAGCTGTATGGGGAGTTTGACCTGCTCACCCATGAGTGGTGAGTGAGCCCCAAGATGCTCCCAGTGATGCGCTCCCAGGCTGCCTGCAGTGGCAGAGAGGAGTTTACGCTCTCAGCAGAAAGCCTAGGATGATACACACCATCCCACTTCATCGCTTAGCAACTTTCCTCAGTTCTGACATTGGCACAGAAATGACAATAATGGCAGGGTTATAGTGGCAAGGAAAGGGACTTGATACCTGAAATGCACTGGGGAACAGTGGCTGATGTGGATGAACTTTCAGCAGATGGCTGTCTTTATCCAAAGAAGCTGAAGAGGTCACTTCCAGGCCTTGCTCCCAGGCTAGGGCATGTATTTTAGGGATATGCATGCATCTGGGCGAAGGGCAGCTGAAGGGAAGCAGCCTTGAATGTTACAACCCACGGCTCCTAAGAGGCAACAACAACACAAAAAGCAAAAGCCCCTGAGCATCTTCTCCAGTCTCCCATCTCCTGCTGGAAATGTGTGCTTAGCTGTGGTGCCCTGTGAGCCAGTAAGGGCTGGGCACCAATAAGGACAGACTCACCTTCCTTTCCCAGTGTGGCTGCTTGGTCTACCCATTTCTGTTTAATGGTCTTTCCCATGTCCACTAGAGACTCACGTGAGTGGTGGTGGGGTTCATAGGTCAGCCCAAGAAAAATGTCCCATTGAAGAAAAATATCTAACTGTATCTCAAAGCATGCTAAAGAAGACATTATTTGGGACCATGACCACAAATATAGAAACCACCTGGGCATGGTCTCAAGACTGGGGACAGAAAGGACTCAACTCCAAACACAGCAAGGGCCAGTGGGGTGTGGTAAACACCAGTGGGTAGAGAATTCCTAAGAGGGCACATCAGGAGTAAGGGTGTTTGTGGCTAAACTGACCTCACAGGGTTCTTGCTTAAGATGGGCCAAGTGGTCAGACCTCACCTGCAGAAGGAGGAGAGTGGGGTCCTGAACAGGTGTTTGGTGGGTAAGTGTGCCAAGTGAGGGCTTGTCTAAACTGACTTGGCAGGGTTAGTTGCCCAGGAGACTCAGGAAACAAGCAGAGACTCTTTCCCTGGCATAGAAAGCTGGTGAAAACTGAGCCTTTCTTAGGTTATGAAGCAGAAGTGTCCCTTCTCCAGCTCCTCCCACCTCCCCTCCCCCTTCTTCCTCCCACTGGGACACCACCATTCTCCTTTATGCACTGGGACTTCTGTGGGAACTCAGCAGGGGGTGTAAGTATGGTCCCATTATACTACGTTACACCTCGAGCTCCCATTTTTCCCATTATAATGTTTTAATGAGTGAAGATATGAAGAGTTAAGAACATGAGAACCAGTGATCGCAGTACGTTGTATGTAAGTAATACACTAGCCAAAACAATTTAAAGACACAAGGAAATTAATAGACAGGTCATAGATTTGTAAGTATATTTGTATCTATATGTGACCTTAGAGTTTTATTCAAAATATAGTAGAACCCTGGCTGTCCCCACCCTACCCCATCAGACAGTTCATTTCTGTATTCATTTGCCTGAGGTCAATCTGTAAATATTAAATGAAAGTCCCAGATAAGCAGAACTCATGCATTTTAAATTGTACATTCTGAACAGTGGGAAGAAATCTTGTACTGATCCATCCCATCCCACGATGGGAAATGAATCTGCCTGTTGTCCACTGTGTTCATGGTCTTTGTCTCTCCATTAGCCGTGTCAGTTACCAGACTGATTCATGGTCTCACTACTGGTGTTAAATAACTCCTCGTTTAACCAACTATGGCTCCATAGTGCAAACTTTTATTACAGTATCCTACTACAAGTGTTCTGTCTATTAATATATCTAATTATAAATCAACTTTCTCGTATGTATTTATATATAGAATAAACTAGCTTTTATATATATAGGACTCTGCACTATGCATAGTTTCAGATATCCACAATGGGGATGTGGGTGGGGAATCTTATAATCTATCTTTTGAAGATAAATCAATGTTTTTTAAGTAAGAAACCAGTTTCTCTCTCTCTCTCTCTCTCTCTCTCTCTCTCTCTCTCTCAAATTGACCAGTACTTCTATACTGCTTGGTAACTACTCAAAAAACTGAATTATATCAGTGTATGAAGACAATATGATGAAACTCATGGTTAAACATAATTAACATGTGCTAATAAAAAAGTTTTCTAAAGATAAGAGCCAGCTGGGTAACTAGGTTTCCCTGGGGACCATTTGTGCCATCACCCTGCCTCCCTGGCACCTACATCCGTTCTCCTCCCTGGTGGTTACAGGACAGATGGGATTTTCTCCTCCCTCATCCGGGCCGGGGCCATCGCATCTGACACCAACAAGAAATGGTACATGTTCGACGGGCCTGTGGATGCCGTCTGGATAGAGAACATGAACACCGTGCTGGATGACAACAAGAAGCTGTGTCTCAGCTCTGGGGAGATCATCAAACTCACAGAGGTGTGCTGCCCGCCCACCCACCTGTTCTCTTCTGTGGCTAGCCAGCTCTGGAGTCTGTGCCATGCTGGCCAGGCCTCATCATCCCAACACACCAAGGAGCCCAATGACAGGACCCTGGGCCCCACCCCCAGCACTCCATCCCAGCTCTGAATCCCCTTGAAGCCACATCCTATGTAGCTGTCTTTCAGAAGGCCTGCTTTCTGTGGTGTCCCAAGCCTAGGGCCATAGGAGCTACCCTGCTGGTCCCCTAGCTTATGCTGCCTCCTGCCTCACTGGTCCATTCCACTCTTAGCCATGTCTGCCCTTTGTTAAGCCAGTTCTAGCAGTGTGTTCAAGTGCTGGGGACTGGTAGCACAAACCTGACCACAGGGGTCCTGATTGGTGTATGTAGCTCAGCCCTTGAGAAAGCTGGCTGTATATACACTAAACCCCCTAGAACATGTGGCAGTCACTGTGAGCCTGTGTGTGTGACTGGGGCTATCAAACAAACAAAAAGCATTTCCTGTCTGGTTCATCAGGCTCCTAGGAATTCCACATTAGCCAGAAAGTCCAGGACTCTCCAGCTTTGTCTCTCCCTCAGTGCTCTCTCTGTGGAGGGCCACATTATCAAATGGGGATTCATGGATCCCCAAACCTCAGCTGCAGCCCTGATCCTCCCTATGAGAGCCTGCCCAGAGAGTCTTCTGGCAGAATGGGCAAGCAATTCCCCCAAAGTCCCATCTCTTTTCCTTACTTGGGAGCTGGTAGCTGTCCCGCTTACACATTCTACCTTGGCACCAGGCAATGACCATGATGTTTGAGGTGCAGGACCTGGCAGTGGCCTCACCAGCCACAGTCTCCCGCTGTGGCATGGTGTACCTGGAGCCCAGCATCCTAGGGCTCATGCCATTCGTCGAGTGCTGGCTAAAACGTCTCCCTGCCATAATAAAGCCCTACGAGGAACAGTTCAAGAGACTCTTTAACAAGTTCCTGGACGTAAGTGAGGCCACAGGTACACCCAGCCAAAGAGTGGTGGCAGAGGGCTGTCACCCCAATGGCCACGTGGGCCTGGTGCTTGTTTCCCAACAGAATTCCATCAACTTTGTTCGAGACACGGTGAAGGAAGTGATCGCCTCAACCAACAGCAACCTGACAGTGAGCCTCCTCAAGCTACTTGACTGCTTCTTCAGACCTTTCCTACCCAGAGAGGTACAGCACACTGGGTGGGGCTGGAGGCCTCTTTGCTCCTGCCACCTCTTCTTGCTGGGGCTGCAGAGTCTACCCAGCCTCCTGGAAGTGCTGAATCATGATCCCCCTCCCCCACCCCAGTGTGTTGCAGGGAAACAAAAAACTTATGTGATCTGCCCACTTAGCCTAACGCTGTTCCCTCTGTTCCCAGGGCCTCAAGAAGATACCCTCTGAAAAGCTGGCTCATATCCCAGAGCTGATAGAGCCCTGGTTCATCTTCTCCTTGGTCTGGAGTGTAGGCGCCACAGGGGACCACACCAGCCGCCTCATCTTCAGTCAGTGGCTAAGGATGAAGATGAAGCTTGAACAAGTAAAGAGATGGAAGGAGCAGGCCGGGTCCCCGGGGGGCCAACGGCAGACAGCCTGCCCGGCCTCACAGGCTGCTTCTCTTGGTTCTGACAGGTGAAACTAGGTTTCCCAGAAGACGGGCTGGTATACGATTACAGACTGGATGACGCAGGGATTAGTAGCACTGAGGATGATGATGATGAAGAGGATGAGAACAAACAGGTGGCCACAGGGCTGCCTGGGAAGGAGGGAGGGGAGAGCCTGGCTGGGCTGTGGGGATATTCCCCTCAATGAATAGTGGCCACTTAGAGAAAGCCACACTGATAGCCAGCAGGTCAGAGAGGTGTTGGCTGTTGACATCACCACACAGAGCTTTGCAATCTGCCAGATGTTTATTATTGTGTCCATTTCATAGACATGGAAACTGAGGCACAAAACTCTCATACTCAGCTAGTCAGTGTGAGAGCTGAACTCGAGCACGGAGCTCGGGGGCTTCAGTGTGCTTTGCCTCCCAAACGTTTCTTCCATACTAGTGCTGAGTTCAGGGGCCAGCCCTCTTTTCTAGTTAAGAGCCCCCATTTTTTCTGAAACCTAGCTCCCTAGGGGCCAGGAGCATGCCTGGCACCCTGCTTTAGTGTCCCCATCTTAACTACCAGCCAATCAGGGCTCTTGAGTTCACCATTATTCCAGGGTCAGGGCCCTCAAGGCCCAGAGGAGGTGACAGAAAATCACTATGTAGAGCTCTGCTGTGGAGCTTTGAGTACATTTGGGTCTAATCGTCAGAACGGCCACAAGTGGGACATGTTGCTTTGGCCAAACTGACACCTCCGTTGAAGGAGTTTTGCAAGGGTCATGGGAGAGGGAATTTATGAGGCAGGAACAGTGGGGAGACAGTACCAGATGGCCTCTAGCATCCAGCTGTCAGTGCCCTGGGTTCTGGTGTCCCCAACCCCTTGGTTAGCCTAAAAATAAACAGTGAGCACCTTTGCATTCCTGGGCTATTCAGTTCCCAGAGCATCTTCTTGCCAAGACCTAGGGACTGGCTGTGTGTAGGAAGGCTGCCACCTCGGCAACTGCAGTCAGGTAACCCCTACTTCTCGGCTGTGTTCAGAGAACCTCCATTCCTGGCAGTTTGTAGTGGGAGCCTGCCATCCCATGTTAAGAGCAGATAACAGGAGTCCCTGTCTCTGTCAGAAATAGCTGTTCTTGCCAACGCCCAGCGGGACAATACCTCTTCCTCCTGCTGTGGGGCCACAGCCAAGAGTGGGAAGGGATTTCAGACCCATCCTGAACCAGATGTGATTCCAGGTTGCCTGGGTAAAGTGGATGGACTACTCAGCTCCATTCACCATGATGCCAGATACCAACTACTGCAACATCATTGTGCCCACCATGGACACCGTGCAGATGTCCTACCTGCTGGGCATGCTGATCACCAACCACAAGCCTGTAAGTGCCCCATTGTGCCCTGTCCCTGCCACCTGAGGCTCAGGTTAGGGCATGGCTAGTCTTGCACACCAACAAGTTGGTGGCTCCCTCTGCATGTGCTCTATGTGTGCCCCACCTTCCCACTCGCCACGCTCCCAGGTGCTGTGTATCGGGCCGACGGGCACAGGGAAGACGCTCACAGTCTCTAACAAGCTTCTCAAGTACCTGCCACTGGAATATATCAGCCATTTCCTCACCTTCTCAGCCCGCACTTCAGCCAACCAGACCCAGGACCTCATCGACAGCAAGCTGGACAAGAGGCAGGACACCTCTGGTTCCTTCCATAGCCACAGCTCTGCTGTGTCACCTCCCCCACCTAATTCTGCTCCTGGCTTTGCCTGAATTGGCCCCGCAGGAACCAGAAAGCCCCACAGGGAACCTTAGGTTGCCTTTCAGATCTCCCTTGCCTCTTTCAGGATCTGTCTAGTCTATCTGCGGGGCTTTCATTGGCCACTAAGGCAGGGCTGTGCACTTAGCCACCTCTCTAGGAAGTAGGACTCTATTTAAAGACCTAAGATAGAGGTCAGCTTGTCCCAAATGTCCCAAGATGGAGGGCTGGTCATGAGTTTTAGCAATTTGGAGGAGGCTAAAGTTTAGTGAGGAGCCATTTGGCTGCTTCTTATTCTCAGAGGACCTGGTGCCCATGGGTGCTGGGCTCACACAGCTTCTTCCACAGGCGAAAGGGTGTGTTCGGGCCACCCCTAGGGCGCAACTTCATCTTCTTCATTGACGACCTGAACATGCCAGCCCTGGAGACATATGGTGCCCAGCCACCTATTGAGCTGTTGCGCCAGTGGATGGACCACGGTGGCTGGTATGACCGAAAGGTCATCGGTGAGTGGTATCATGGGACAGCGGGTAGTGGGCTGCGTGTGCTGGGTGAAGAGTACAGTAGATAAATCAGCCCAATAAAGGAGTACAGGCCACTTTAGGAGTCCACAAAAAATATTTTAATTTCTCTTAAAATGAGGGAAGGGACTGTTAGGTCAAAGAAATTTTTCAGCGTCTGTTAACATACTCTCTTTATGCTGGTAAATCACGTTTTTGCATGCATATGTGTACATATGTGTGAGCACATGTGTTTGCAGGTTCATGTTAGGTATCTCCCTTGATTGCTGTCCATATAACTGAGGCAGGGTCTCCTACTGAAGCCAGGACTTGCTGATTCAGCCTGTCTAGCTAGCCAGCTGACCCCTGCTAGCCAGCTCTACCTCCTGAGTTTCTAGGATTGCAGACACACTGTTGCACCTACCTGGGTTTTATGTGGGTACTGGGGATGCAAGTGCTCTATGCTCTCTCCACACCCATAATTACAGTTTCAATATATGTTCTTATCGTGTGATTCTAACTTCCTGCTCCCACTCAGGAGCCTTCAAGAACCTGGTGGATATCAACTTTGTCTGTGCCATGGGTCCCCCGGGGGGAGGCAGGAACGCTATCACTCCAAGGTTGACACGCCATTTCAACTACCTGTCGTTCATCGAGATGGATGAAGTCAGCAAGAAACGCATCTTCTCTATAATCCTGGGGTGTTGGATGGGTGAGTATCAGGTTGGGCCAAGAGAAGCCATGGTCAAAGGCTGAGCTAGTTGTCACACCAGAGACAGCTGAATCACACTGGGCAGGAAGAAGGGACTGAGTCACTGACTGCATCCCCAGTTTTACGCCTTTACTCTGCTGTTACTACTGGCAAGCTCATGAACCTCTCTGAACCTTGGTTTCCTTACCAATGGGCACTAATATTAGTACCTGTCACTCTGAGTAATATATGGCACATAACATCTAAAATAAAGCCATGCAACAAATCTGCATATTGCATCTGTAATAGATACGGATCTCCACACATGTATTCACTTACGTAGAGACATGTATAAGCTCATGTGGAATGACCACCACTTTTCTAGAACAGGAGAACCTAGAAAGACTAGAGGGGGAAAGCAGCCATGCTCCATCCTGGAGCCTGGAAAAAGTCCCCCTGGATGCTGCTTCTCCAGTAGCCCACCACCCACCCAGCACACCCTGTCCATGAAGCGCTACTGGCACCATGCTGGATAGAAAGAGCTGGAAGTCAAGCCTGGGCTACCCTGCCAGAGCTCTAAGCCGGGTCTCTGGGGGGAGGGGCCTATCTCGCTGATGAAGGGTGGGAAGCAGAGGCTTCAGGAGCTTCCTAGTGGGCCTCAGCTGGTTGAGGTGGGCAGCAAGTGACCCCCTAACTCTGAACCTTATTTCTGTCTCTCAACCCTGCAGATGGATTCCTTGGAGAGAAAAGTTACCGAGAGCCTGTTCGTAAGTGCGACTGGCAGCTGGGAGGATCTTGAAGGAAAGGGACTCTAGTCTGGGTGCGACTCTGGACTCTGGCTACAGCTAGATAGGTTAAGGTTAGGACCATGGACCATAATAGGCCCTCCTCAGGCTCATCTGGAGCCAGAGCACAAGTCGGCACTGCCATGGTCCCTCTTCAGGCTCTGGTACCACGTGTGAAGACACTTCATCCTGTGGTGCCTAGCTCGGTGTGACACTCATGGTGGGATGGAAAGAGGAGTGAATGAAGAAATGGAGCCAACAAACTCCACAGTCTGAAAGAACCACAGTGAAGAGAAGCCTGCTTCTCCAGGGAGCAGGCACCAGCAGGAGAGCGGGTGCTTTGCAGCCAGGAGGCAGGCATCCCACCTATCAGTCATCCCTTCAGGGCCGCGTGAGGTTCTGTCCTGTCTTGGTGCCCACCTCTTCCCTCTCTTCCTCTCAGGTGAGAGCGGTTGCCAAGCTCCCTCTCTGAGCCCCAGGATCTGTATCTCAGCATATCACAGGCATCTCTCCGTGACTCCGGTCACCTTGACTAGGAGGGAACTTCCTGTTCTAGTGCATGACTGGCTTCTCCTCTTTGGCCTAATGAGGATGGAGACACACAGCCCCCACTAGCAGTATTTTTCTGTTCCACTGAGCCACTCCATCAACACATAAAGATGCTGTGGGGCATAGTGGTGCATGCCTTTAATCCCAGCACTCAAGAGGCAATGGCAGGCAGATCTCTGTGAATTTGAGGCCAGCCTGATCCACTGGTGTACATGATAAGTTTGAGGACAGCCATAACTACATAGTGAGACCCTGTTCTAAAAACAAAACAAAAACAGACAAGCACACCTAGGTTTCTCCTGTTTTAATTAAACAAAACAAATTATCTCTGTCACCCAGATCCACCACCACCACCCCTACTTCTCTGCTTAGCTTTATAACAAAACTGCTCCAGAACTCTTTTCCCTCTGATACGCCTACATCCCTCCTATCTCCCACTGAGTTACTTCCTCCTCTGTTGACCACAGTGACAGGGTAGCCATGCCAACAGTCAGCTCTCAGGCCTTATACACTCTGCAAATAGCCCATTCTCCCAAGCCCTTCTCCCTCCTGGGTATATCAGTCAGTGTTGTGTTGCTCTGAAAAAAAAAAAAAATAGCCTAAAGAAGGAACAGTTTCTTTTTGTTTGCTGATTTGAAAGTTTCATCTCTGTGATGAGAAAAACTCCACAACAGCAGGAAGCTTGGAAAAGCAAACTTGTTCACTCGCTGGCATACCCGGAAGCAGAGGCAGACAGGAGGATGCCGGGGCCATGGATAGTCTCCAGAGATGGTCGCCAAGCAGTCTTCTTCCTCCAGCCAGGCCCACATCCTTCACAGATTCACTGTGAACCCCATTTGTCAATCAATTAGCCTATAGATGAGTTTAGTGTGTCCGTGATCCACTCATCTCTCAGTGATTACACCAACCAGGTCAGGACCACAGGCCAAATCACAAGCCTTTGCAGGGAGCCGCTTCAAACACAAACTATTACACGAGGTGCCCCATCTCGGACTAACTAGACACTGACCTCCGGCTCCTTTCCCTCTTAAATACACTGTCCTCAGACAGTCTCATCCTGGCTCAAATACAAAGTCATCTTTATGTCACCAACATTCAAGTTCCCACCCTCAGCCCACACATCTCCCCTACGCAGCAGATTCCACCTTTCTCATATATCTTCTATGTATCTCAGATTCAACCTGTCCACATCCAAGTTTCTAATGTCCTGTCAGGCTGGCAGCTCCATCCTTCCAGATGCTCATGACAAGAACTTCACAGTCATCGTCTTCCTCTCATGCCATCTGACAACTGTCAGGAGATCCCTTGGCAATCTCCACAGGGTCTATTGGAGATCCAAATATTGGGTCACCTAATCATTGGGACAGCCCATCCCCTGGACTATTCACTCTGCCGCCACTTAGCAATGATCCATCCTCCTTCGGCAGCTAGAGGGACCTGTTAAAATGGTCATAAGCCTGCCTATATTCCTAATTACTCTGGAGGCCAAGGTAGGAGGAGGATCATTTCAGTCCACAAGTTTAAGACTACCATGGGCAAGACCCCCATCTCAAATACATAGCACCAAAAGTATCGTAAGATCAATGCTCCCCTTCTGGTCAACTGCCATAGCCAAGTGACAGTGCTGGGAAGAGTGTCCATGCCTCACACCACACATCACATCTCCGTCAGCCTTTCCCATTGGTCCTTTACCTCCTGTCTCCAGGTGCTTGCTCTTGTGGGCCCCTCTGCCCGGACACACTGCAATCTCACTTTTTGATCTCAACTCAAATGTCTCCCTTCTTGGGGGGATGTCCCCCAGCATTTCTGGGCTCACTCCAAAGCCTGACTTTGAGGTTTCCCAAACTTCCCTCCTGCTGCAAGTCTCTCCGTAGCATTTTCCACCTGGTTGCTGTCTCCTTGTCGTCCATTTCCAGGACAAAGCTTGCCAAGGGTGAGAGGCATCCATGTGCGTCAACCTCTTGCTCATCACCTGGAGTATGCTTTGTCTCCTGACCCTTTGTCCCTTCTGAGTCCTCCTGGGACCCCACATTCCCACTCTCAGAGTTTAGCTCCACATGGAGACAGGGGTTTTTTTTTTTTTTTTCAAGGAGCCAGCACGTGGTGGTGATAAAAGCCAGGTGGAGCTTTAGCAACCCAACAAAGGGGTAGTGAGCCCACAGGGTCGAGCCAGAGGTCCAGGTCACCCTACACCCACCAGGTCACTCCCGAAGCCTGTAGACCTCTGCGTGACTCGTCGGCATTGCCATGTTCAGGTCTGGCCATAGGCTCACGAGGCAAGGCAGGGAGGGCTCCCCCAGTCCTAAGCCCATTCATGGCCACAACTCTGTGACTGCACCTCAGAGCCCTGTGCGTGGCTAGTTAGTAGTCAGGAATGTGAGAGTCATTTTAAGGCACAGAGAACAAGGGATCCCCATTCTAAGGTAGGAACATCGGGAAGGCCTTCCAAAGAAGGAAGCATCTAAGAAGGGGCTGGAACAAATATGGAACCGAAGCCTAAAGCTATGGAATAGGTGCTGGGGGTGGGGTGGGGGTCAAAGGAGCAAAGCTGGGAGCTGTCTGTGTGACCCAGCCCACTCTCCTGTCCCACAGCTGGGGCCCTCAACATCGGCTATTTGACGGAGCCCCTCGTGGATGCCACCATCAAGGTCTACAGTATCATCACCTCCCAGCTGCTGCCCACGCCAGCCAAGTCCCACTACACCTTTAACCTGAGGGACCTGTCCAAAGTCTTCCAGGGAATGCTCATGGCTGAACCATCTAAGGTTGAGGTGAGTATATGCCAGGCCCACCTCATGCCCCTATTGCCCTTGCCATCCTCTCTAGACATCTTCCAAGTTTAAGCCTTCAGTCTCTAACCCTAATGTAGCCAGGCCCCGAAGAGACTAGGACATAAAGGTCAGGCCCACCAGAGTCTGACCTCCATGTAGCTAAGCCTATCTTGTGAGCCAAACTCATGTCCAAAATTGTGACCAGGATGAGGTCATGAAAAGAACAAGCCAAAGAGAAGGCAAGGAGGCAGGAAAATGTCTAGTAGAGGCCTTCCGTTTGAGAAGACTTGGTGAAGACCTTTCCAAGGTGCCTTTGAACACTAAGCATGTGGAGATGTGAGGACTGGGCAGCGGGACACACAGGAGCCAGGATGAACAGGCCATGGGTCCTGCGGAGAGCTCAGATGGGGAGCCTCATGGGGCCGCTGCCTAAACAACCCAAGTGTGGCTGGCCCTAGGAAGGTGAGGTGGATAAGACAAAAGTTGGTTCTGCCCTGGCCGAGCTCATAACCAATGAGTTAGGAGAAAAGTCTGGAACTTCCTTAGTGTGCCCAGGTACCCTGGTGAAGAGGCATGGAAGCTGGAACAGAGTGGGCAGCAGATCTAAACACAGAGAGACTGGTGGGGCTTGCTGAGCAGTTAGAGGTGGGGTGTCGGAGAAGAATAAGGAAAGTGAGGTCTCCTTCCCAGGCTTAGAGTTTGGAGGTTTAGAAGAGAAGGGGGTGATGACTTTGGAATATGCAGCTGCTAATCCTGGTGCCTAGTGGGCCCTGGGAGCTGGAGGCTCAGAGTACTCTGCCATCCACTTTGTCTTCAGTTGTGCAGAGGCACGTCTCCCAGCAGGCAGTTCCTGCCTGTGGCTCTAGCTCTGTGTCAAAGGAAGGAGACCAGTCCTGGGAGGCATGCTCCTATCCCCCTGGTACTCGGTCTTCCCTGGCACTTCAAATGATGACCTCGGGCCAGGGACCCAGACAGGCTCTGACACTGGGTACTCTCAGGACAAGGTGCAGCTGCTGCGGCTGTGGTACCATGAGACCTGCCGTGTGTTCCGTGACCGCCTGGTGAATGAGGAAGACCGCTACTGGTTTGATGAACTCCTTGAAATCCAGATGGAGGAGTTGGGGGTGGCCTTCAACAATGTCTGTCCCTTCCAACCCATTCTTTATGGGGACTTCATGTCGCCAGGCTCAGATGTAAAGTCCTATGAGCTCATCACCAGTGAGAGTAAGGTGAGTTGATGCTCTACTCTGGTAGGTGTCCTTTAGTCTATCCCCTGGAAACCAGAGAACACCAAATATAGGGCCAAGAGAGTCTGAAACTCTAAATAGGATAAGTGTAAGACCCCAGGCCCTCTCCCATAACCATTAGAAAGTCAGGATAGTAAAAAACAAAAACAAAAAACCTTTTGGCTTCTCTGAACCCCGCTTTCCCATTCACATGGGTTTAGCGAGGTGGCCCATCTGTGAGAGACAAGAGTTCATCTGAGACAAATCCTGCCGGCAGTGACACGCCATGCCCATTTGCCATGATGCCATTCTTTCATAAAGGGGCAGAAGGGTTTTGGTGCCATGGCTCAGCTAGGACCTTGGGAGACAGGGTTGAGGTTTCCATCGGTGGCCTCGAAGCTGTGAGCCTCCAGTGGCCCTTCTGGTGGGTTTTCCGATAGCCATCCTCTAGTTTCCAGGTGCCCTTACCTGGGTTGCTGCAGACTGCTGTGTCTCATAGATCAGGCTTCTCATAGGCAAACCTGACTTCTGAAAGCCAGCATTCCTTCCATGCCCAGGGAACAGAACTAGCTGTGGCCAGCTCTCAGTCAAAGAGGGCCTGATACTCAGCAGTCCAGTGTCCCAACTACTAAACCTACCTATAGCAAGAGCTGCCACAAAACCCATGACATGGGATTCCCACAAGGGCCTCCCCAAACACTTCCAAGGTAGAGCTGGCTAGAATCCAAAGAAAGTAGCAAGAGGCGATGGGCCCGAGGCATTTACTGAGGACTTTATGAATAGAGAGAGTTACAGTTTCTTCATGAAGCAACGGGAGATAAGATATCCTAGTATGTCCACAATAGGGGTTATGGGGGCTGGAGCTTATTAGAGTATAGAGACTTGGCTGGGGAGAGATGGCATCTGCATGGGGTTCTCTCAGAATGAGCCAACTCAGCTGCACCTGAAGATATACAAGGTTCAAGCCCACGGTATAAAATCTGCAACTGGCCAGGTCACAGAGTGGTCAATGGTTGACATTTCTGGGTCTGAACAGAGAGAGGTGGGGAGCTGGGAGACCCCTCCATGGAGCAGAGCCTGCCATTCCCCTCCACCCTTGTGTGCCCAGATGATGCAGGTGATTGATGAGTACATGGAGGACTACAACCAGATCAACACAGCCAAGCTGAAGCTGGTCCTCTTCGTGGATGCCATGAGCCATATCTGCCGCATCAGCCGGACGCTGCGCCAGGCTCTGGGCAATGCGCTCCTGTTGGGTGTGGGTGGCAGTGGCCGCAGCTCCCTCACTCGGCTGGCCTCCCACATGTAAGGGATCATGGTGGGCAGTGGGTGGCATGCGGCCAACTGTTTATAACAGATGCCTTCCACCATGGTAGAATCCTGGTGTTGCCCCGACATAAACCTCCTCGGTCCATGAGGTTCTAGAAGAGCTGCTGATGGGACCTGGACCTCAAGAAGAGGCAGCAACAGTACCCTGTGGTGCTATGGGAGGGAGGTTAGAGGGAAGCATCCAGAAAGATGCCTAGCAGAGAGAGAGAGAGAGACCGGGGGGGAGGGGCTGCTTTCAGAATCCAATCATGGAGGGACAGGATTCCAGGCCATAGGAATAGTAGGCAAAGGTCAGGAAACAAGAGTTTGAGTGCAGGGCCCAGGGAATCTACAAGTCCACCCTGGATAGGAGCAAGACACCAGGTGGCTAGCGGGGGTGGGGGGGTTGACTAATGAACACCCACAACCCATCAGCGCTTGGCCCCAGGCCCCTGGCACACCTTGACTCAAACTCCCACCTCCAGGGCCGAGTATGAGTGCTTCCAGATCGAGCTATCCAAGAACTATGGCATGTCTGAGTGGCGTGAAGATGTCAAGAAGGTTCTGCTCAAGGCTGGCCTGCAGAACCTGCCCATCACCTTCCTGTTCTCAGACACTCAGGTGCACCCACCACAGCAGTGGGCAGGGCTCAGGGTGGGCTGAACACTGAGTATCCCAAGGTGGCACTCAGTCCTATATGCTCAACTCCTTATACATTAGGACCGGGTGGGATTATGATTAGGCTGGTCACGAGGGGAACCAAACCCAGTCTCTCAAGGCTAAGGGGAAGCAGAGATCATTACCAATGCTCCAAGGGTAAAGCAGCACTTTGGTACTATAACACACATAGCTCAATGGCTTCCTACCTTAAGGACCATAAGTAATTTGTTCCCGAGGTATAGGGAACCCATAGTTCCACTTTCAGGGGGCATAAGGCCTCTTTCCAGGTCTCTGAGTAGAAAAGCCACAAGACAAAAAGGACAGCACTTAAACCTGATCGGCAGTACAGGTTGGGTCAAGAGCTCCAAGATCATGCCCCAACCTTAGACAAGTTCCTCCCCTCCTAGACCTGTCTAACCCTTTCATATAGTCAAGAAAGTGAGGTTCCCCTCTAACATAGGCCAGACGTCTCTGTTGGTGGCCATGGTTTCTTCCTGAAGTAAAATAAGGCCTGGAGGAAAGCTAGAAAAGAATCAGGAAGACTATATACCACCATCCCGATGCCGGGGCCCTGCCACAGCCCATGGGTTATGCTTAGAACCTCCACAATGGGGCATATCTGAGTGTAAATCCAGGACTTACGAGGTCACTGGTGTGACCTTGGCCTAATTTCTATATGGGGCTATTACAGAGGACAGGGAAGACTGTTCATGCGATGTGATACATAGGGACTTTCATAAAAGTTTAGCTCCTACCCCTTGTCCTTCTCTAGATCAAGAATGAGTCCTTCCTAGAGGACATTAACAACGTCCTGAACTCAGGTGACATTCCCAACATCTATAGTGCAGATGAACAAGACCAGATCGTCAATACCATGCGACCCTACATACAGGAGCAGGGCCTGCAGCCTACCAAAGCCAATCTCATGGCTGCCTATACTGGACGTGTGCGTAACAACATCCACATGGTGTTATGCATGAGGTATAAGGACTTGTCACCGAGCCACATGGGGGCCTCAGGGATGTGTGTGAGAGGGTACTTCTGCAATAAAAAGTGGCCCCAGGCCTGGTCACCATGCCATTCAGATGGGACTACTAGGTTGGTTTGGCCTGGCTACTATGACACAGGGCTATAGACAGGTCCTGAGTGCTGAGTGCCTAAGTCAGTGTTGCTAGGCCTTATGTGGATCCTTCTCTCTCAGTCCCATCGGAGAGGTCTTCCGAGCTCGCCTGAGGCAGTTCCCCTCACTCGTCAACTGCTGTACCATTGACTGGTTTAACGAGTGGCCAGCAGAGGCCCTGGAATCTGTGGCCACCACATTCCTGAGTGAGATCCCAGAACTGGAATGTTCGGATGAAGTAATTCAGGGGCTGGTAGGTATCTTGGTAAGAAGCGGTCTCTTGGGGAGAAATGTCTCACTTAATAGAGGCTTGGGGGCCACTAAAGCCTACCCCTGCCAGCAAAGGGCTGCTGAGATGGCATCACCCGATAATGCCTCAGTTCTCCCCTGTGTGAAGCGAGGCCATTGAGTCACATGGTGACCCAGAGTGCTCTACAGATGGTTTGCACCCCCTTCTTCCAAGAACCCCAGCACCTCTTTAAATATTGCAGATAGGATCAGCCAGGTTTGTCTGGTTCAGTCTCAGAGAGTTGGCCCTCTGAGGTCCAAGAGCTTAGATGAAGCCAATGTTTCCCTGTCTTAGACCCAAGCTCTGAGGAGACACCATCTTAGGCCTTTCAGAGAGAGGCAGTTTGTGGAGCTGTGCCAAGGGCCCTGGACCATGGCTGGGAGACACTTGGATCCACGGTCAAGGCTAGGTCTGTTCTTGACTAGTATGGGCCTTGGGCTTTTCATCTACATAAAAGGTTGCCTAGGGCCTGGAGAGATGGATCAGTGGTTAAGAGTACTGACTGCTCTTCCAGAGGTCCTGAGTTCAATTCCCAGCAACCACATGGTGGCTCACAACTATCTGTAATGGGATCCAATGCCCTCTTCTGGTGTGTCTGAAGACAGCAACAGTGTGCTCATATAAATAAAATAAAATAAATCTTTAAAAAAAAAAAAAAAAAAAGGTGTACCTGGGCCTGGAGGTCATGAGGATCTTAGGAAACCATTTATTTGAGGTATAGTTATGCTGTGGCCCTTTCCTCAGGACCAGGACACAGTGGCTTTGTGGGTACCTGGTACCTGGCCTTTGCTGAAGTGCTACAAGTATCCATGATCTCCACCTCCACAGATTCAGGTTTGCGTATTTATTCATCAGTCAGTGGCCAGGAAATGTATTGAGTACCTCGCAGAGCTGGCCCGCCACAACTATGTGACCCCCAAGAGCTATTTGGAGCTGCTCAATATTTTCTCCATCCTCATTGGGCAGAAGAAAATGGAACTGAAAACTGCCAAAAACCGCATGAAGAGTGGCCTTGACAAGGTAGGCCCGAGGACAGTGGCCGGCTACCTGGGCTGGGTCTCAGCGGTCTCTGATGCCAAGGTGACCTGGCATTTCAAACTGTATAGCCCAAAGTGCTGCAAAGGGTGACCACCTTCTCGGTGAAAAAATAAAAATTATCAGTGAAGGGTGAGAGCAAACAGAAGCACCCCAACTTCTCAGGGAGCGAGGCACCCCAACTTCTCAGGGAGCGAGGCACCCCAACTTCTCAGGGAGCGAGGCACCCCAACTTCTCAGGGAGTGAGGCACCCCCAACTTCTCAGGGAGTGAGACACCCCAACTTCTCAGGGAGTGAGGGGGCCTCCTCTAGAAAGCACTGAGCAACCTGGGGGCCACAAGTGGAGTTGATTCAGCAGGGCCCTAGCCTCAGAACCCTAAGGCCTGGAGTCTCTCTAGTCCCTGTAACACCTGGTTTTTGTTCTGTGTTTGTTTGTTTGTTTGTTTGTTTGTTTTCTCTGTTCTCAAACTCAGCTGTTGCGCACTTCTGAGGATGTGGCCAAGATGCAGGAGGAGCTGGAGATTATGCGCCCCCTGCTGGAAGAAGCTGCCAAGGACACCATGCACGCCATGGACCAGATCAAGGTTGGGCGGCTCACAAAGAGCTCCTGAGCCCACCTCCTCTCTGGTCCTATGTGAGGATGCTCAACATGTCAAACATGGAATGGCTAGCCCCTGGCTTTCACACTTCAGTTTCCTAATTCAGTGGGTGCTCATTTACCTGGCAGATAACTTAGGCAGAATTATTCACACGTTAAGCCAGGCGGCAATCCTTTGGCAGGGCATCTATGAAGAGTGAGGCAGATGAATCCAAAAAGGCCAGGTGTTGATGATGTCACAACTCACTGAGCGGCAGAACTGGCACAAGCCGACGTGCAAATGCCACCCAGAATCAGGGTTTACATCGAGGGTTCTCCCAACACAGACCACCATTAGCATGACAGCTTTCTGCCACTATTCAAGAGTCCTCATCTACAGTCAGAGTATTACAAAATGTTCCCTGAAGAAATGGAGAGGTGCATCTTTGCATCGTGCACAGATGGCAATGTGGGCCTGTAGGGCTCGAATGCCCAAACCTGGAAACTCCTAAGCCTTGTTGTGGCCCTGGAGATGTGTGGGAGGATTTCCTAGACTTCCCGGGTCTCAGCAACCTATTGCAACTAAGAGGCCCTTGGAAAGGGTGGACATCTAAGCCCTCAAGAGAGAGGGGGGTTGGTGTTCCTGCCCTTGCTGCTGGCCACTCACTGCATGCCCGGTCTCCCATCCCTAGGCGGACACAGCCATAGCTGAGGAGACCCGGAAATCAGTGCAGGCAGAGGAGATTAAGGCCAACGAGAAGGCCAATAAGGCCCAAGCTATTGCTGATGATGCTCAGAAGGATCTTGATGAGGCCTTGCCGGCCCTGGATGCAGCCCTGGCCAGCCTTCGAAACCTCAACAAGAATGATGTGACAGAGGTGGGCAGCCAAGCATCTCCTCGCACTCACTGTCCTATCCCTTTCTGTGTCCTCTTAGGTCCTAATGGTGTCCCCAGGCCCACCTTGTGCACATCTTTTGGTGACTGTGTACCAACAGGGGGGAGCAAAATGAGGGTCAGATCCTTGCTGCTTGTCCCACTTTCCGGGTGCCAACAGCAGGCAGTCCCAACATCTTAGGTCCTGTGGCAGTGAAGACTTGGTTGGTAGGGCCCACCTTGCCCAAGGGTAGGACCTTCCCCTTCTCTACCTCTTGGCATGGCCCATAGGTGCGTGCCATGCAGCGCCCACCACCAGGAGTGAAGCTGGTCATAGAAGCTGTGTGCATCATGAAGGGCATCAAGCCCAAGAAGGTACCAGGAGAGAAACCAGGCTCCAAAGTGGATGACTACTGGGAACCAGGCAAGGGGTTGCTGCAAGACCCGGGCCGCTTCCTTGAAAGCCTCTTCAAGTTTGACAAGGTGACCACCCTAAGCACATGGCCAAGCCAGGGGGTGAGACATGGCAGAACGGTGCACGCTGGCAAAGTACCCATCAGCAGTGTCTGCAGGTGCCATGCTCTGTTCTGCCACTGCCTGCCCCACCAGCAGTTGGAGCACACATGCCCTGGGGGGTGGGGGGATAGAGCTGTCCGGGGTCACTGGACATGGAGTCTACCCAAGGAGCTGTCAGGTGGGATGACAACATCCCCTTCCCCAACAGAAGTCCACTGAGGATACTGGAAGCAGGGCAGGTTCCTGTGCCTACAGGATGTCACCCACAGTCACTCCAAGGCTCCGCAGCTTGGAGATTTCTTCCTGTCCTAGTCAAGAGGTTCACCCCCTGCTCTGTATTATCTCCCTGCCTGGGGAGCCTCCGCTTCTGCTGGCTGCCTCTAGGGTCTCTGTATGTCTATCCATTTGAGATTTTTCAGTCCATGGGGATCTATCTGCCCTCTTGGACTGTGCCATGGTTAGGTCAGCCTGGAGGCCAGAACCCCTTCAGAGAAACCCTTCTCCAGTCTAGAAATTCACTGAGTGCCACTTGCCTGGCCTACATGAACAGAGAGGCATCTAGTCTAGGATGGCTCACAGCCTGAGCTCTGTTTTCCTGGGCTTGCCTTAGCCCTGGCCTCTGAGAGCCGGCTAGCAGTACAGGATCCCAGGCCCATCACCAACAATGGTTGGACTCAGGTGGGACAGAGCGTGAGTGTGAGAGGCTCTGCAGCCCCTGAGATTTAGGGAAACAGGATCTGAGTTGTCCCTCTTAGGAAGCAGTGTCCTGAGCTCAGTGATTTCTGCCTCAGGACAACATTGGGGAGGCAGTTATCAAAGCCATCCAGCCATATATCGACAATGAGGAATTCCAGCCAGCTGCCATTGCCAAGGTGTCCAAAGCCTGCACGTCTATCTGCCAGTGGGTGCGCGCCATGCACAAGTACCATTTTGTAGCCAAGGCCGTGGAACCCAAAAGGGTGAGGACTGTACAGAGCTGGTGGGGACTGGCACCCCTACCCAGATACTGGCTATGAGCTGACTCTCTTTCCGTCCGCAGCAAGCCTTGCGAGAAGCCCAGGAAGACCTGGAAGTGACCCAGCGGATACTAGAAGAGGCGAAGCACCACCTGCATGAAGTGGAAGATGGCATCGCCACAATGCAGGCCAAGTATCGAGAGTGCGTGGCCAAGAAGGAGGAGCTGGAGATGAAGTGTGAGCAGTGTGAACAGCGCCTGAGCAGAGCTGACAAGGTGCGCGCCCCTCCTCCACAGCCCGCGGGTGGGCGGGCCCACCGGGAAGAGGAGGACTCTGGGGTGCGGAACAAGGATGGGTTGGCTCTCCCCGCCCCCTTTTTTAGCAACCTATGGGTGGGGTCACAGTGGGCAGAGATAGTCCCAGGCCCCAGCCCAGCCTCCCAGAACCCACTCCACAAGACTGCTTCTACAGCTCATCAACGGGCTAGCAGACGAAAAGGTTCGCTGGCAGGAGACAGTGGAGAATCTGGAGAACATGCTTGACAACATTTTTGGCGATGTGCTGGTGGCTGCCGGCTTTGTGGCCTACCTGGGCCCCTTCACGGTAAAGAATACCCTGACGTACCCCTGACCAGTTTTATCCCACAAAGAGACCCTCCCTTGAGGCCTTACCTCTGGGAGGGCAACTGTAGAGAGGCTCTCCTTCCTTCCTTCATTGTAGCATACAGCACACAGCTCTGCACACGAGTCAGCAGAGCCCCAATTGGAAGTAGATAAAGGCTCACACATGTGCGCCCAGGCTAGACAATGGCTCTAAAAAGCTTCATCGTGTGCCCCCATTTCATCCTCAGAGCCATCCTTTGGGAAGACATTGCAGGCATGACTCATTTCATAGACTCATTTCAAGGTTTGTAGGATCCAAGCAGGTCTGAAGTGTCCATAACGCCTAGCTCCTCATCTGAGGTCTGACTTCTGCATGCAGGCTTGTAGCAAGAGGGGAGGAGACTGCTGTGTGCCCAGTGTGGTGGCCTTATGTTTTACATTTCTCCAGGGCCAGTACCGTGCAACACTCTATGAGTACTGGGTCAACCAACTCACAATTCACAATGTCCCGCATACCTCCAAGCCCACACTGATTACAACACTGGGAAACCCTGTGAAGATCCGCTCTTGGCAGGTAACAGTCAGAAGATGTCAGAATGTGCTTCAGACAGGGCCTAGGGCCTCCTGCCTGCTTTCTACCCTCGTTTCCATGGATACCTCCTCTGGATCCTCCTCCTGCCTCCTTTCTACCCTCCTTTCCATGAATACCTCCTTTGGATTCTCCTGGGTGTCGCAAGAGGGTGGTAAGTAGAAAAAGAAGCAAGAACCAGGCCAGGTATGGCATAGATGCAGCTGTAGGGAAAGGTTTCAAGTCAGGTCTAAGCAAGGCCCCAAAGGCAAAGAGAGAGGCCACGAGTGAGCAAATATTAAGGGCCACTGGGATTTGGGCACCCTGAAGGTGACATCACTAAGCAAGGATACAGAAGCCACATGGCCCAGCAAAGGAGAGCATTAGGAGACCATCCAGCGGCAGAAGAGAATCCTGGAGACACATCCCTTGTCCACACTGTCATCTCTATCCCTCATGCTCCCCCATCCAAAGCATACAACAAGGAGAAATCTACAGCCAGAGTTAGGAGTAGCTAATGTCCAGCCAGCTGTGCTCGTACAAGAACCCTGAGTGAGCATGGCTTCCCACAGATTGCTGGCCTCCCCAATGACACTCTATCAGTGGAGAACGGGGTTATCAATCAATTCTCGCAGCGCTGGACTCACTTCATTGACCCCCAGGGTCAGGCTAACAAATGGATCAAGAACATGGTAAGCAGACCTACCAGCTCTGCCTCCTCAGACAGGCTCAGATGTCTTCCCCAGTGCTTGGGGAAGCAACTGAGCCTTGGGCCCACTCTAAGCTCCTGTCACCCCACCTTCCCCTGCAGGAGAGGGAAAGTGGGCTGGATGTATTCAAGTTGAGTGACCGTGACTTCCTGCGCAGCATGGAAAATGCTATCCGCTTTGGCAAGCCATGCCTTCTAGAAAATGTGGGTGAGGAGCTGGACCCAGCACTGGAGCCTGTGCTACTTAAGCAGGTAGGCCTGTCAAGGAAAGGGAAGCTATGGACTGCAGGCCTGGACAAAGAGCTGTCCACACTCCAACTGCAGTGCTGGCCCATCCTACCTACTACAGACGTACAAGCAGCAAGGGAACATAGTCCTGAAGTTGGGAGACACAGTGATCCCTTACCATGAGGACTTCAGGATGTACATTACCACCAAGCTGCCCAATCCCCACTACTCACCAGAGATCTCCACCAAACTCACCCTCATCAACTTCACACTGTCACCCAGGTAAGAGCCTCCACCCAAGAGAACACAAGCATCAGCTTTCCCTTCCTGACAGCTGTCCCTTGACCATCCCCTAAGCTACTGAAACCAAGAAGTCTGTCTTTCCTGTTGAATGACCCCATTAACTTCCTTCCAGTTACTCTGGCATCTCAAGACTTTCCAGACCTTCCACTGGCTCCTCTTACTTAGCTTCATTTCCACCTAAAAGTATTCCTCTATACACACACACACAACACACACACACACACACACACACAGCCTGCTATATACTAAACTCGTCATTGGAGTAGCTACAACCAGTGAGAGAAAAAACAGACACTCTTAAGCCTTATTTTACTTGATCATTCTCAGTCCCCTTTTCTAGTGAAGACTCTAACTGGCCAGGCCCTGCTACCCAAGGTCTCACTGAGAACCACTGGTTTGAAAGCAACCCTGCATCAGTCCCACAGATTGAGGCTAGGCCTCCCAGGCTGACATTGGCAATGGTGCTGGGCTCTTTATAGATAAGTGTGGGCTTAACATCGATCCCTGGAGTTCCCCTGGTGTTATAAACATGATGTCCTCCACCCCTGGTAGTGGCCTGGAGGACCAGCTACTGGGCCAGGTAGTGGCCGAGGAACGACCTGATCTAGAAGAGGCCAAGAACCAGCTGATTGTCAGTAATGCCAAGATGCGCCAGGAGCTAAAGGACATTGAAGACCAGATACTGTACCGTCTCAGTTCCTCCGAGGGCAACCCTGTAGATGATATGGAGCTTATCAAGGTGCTCGAAGCTTCCAAGATGAAGGCTGCTGAGATCCAGGTTGAGAAGTGCCTTCCTATCACCCTAAGCCTCCTTCCCCAATCCTGCTCCAATCCTGCCCCAGTGCACCTTTACCTTCTGCTCTTTGCAACCTCCCTGGACCTAACACCTTTCCTATTCCCCCTCTCCCCAGGCTAAGGTCAGGATTGCAGAGCAGACAGAAAAGGACATTGACCTCACACGCATGGAGTACATACCTGTGGCTGTCCGCACCCAGATCCTCTTCTTCTGTGTGTCGGACCTGGCCAATGTGGACCCCATGTACCAGTACTCTCTCGAGTGGTTCCTCAACATCTTCCTCTCGGGCATCGCCAACTCAGAGAGGGCAGGTAGCTCTAGCACACTGACACAACAGCCCTGTTCTGAGGTGGATGGAATGCTTACAAGCACATTTTTATGAGCCGTCCTCTCCCTTCACCTTTACATCATATTCTCATGCATGATACCTAAGAACATACCACCTCTCATCCCTACCCTACTTAGAGCCACTTATTGGAAACACTAGCTGTCCAAGGAAATGCACAGACTACCCTGATAGCTGCTAGGAAGGCTTTGGAACCTGGGCCAGGCCCTGAGACTCTCTCTCTTCTCCCATTTCCCCATTCTCTGCCACCACTTCTTCTACCCTGTAGACAACCTGAAGAAGCGCATCGTCAACATCAACCGCTACCTGACCTTCAGCCTCTATAGCAACGTCTGCCGCAGCCTCTTTGAGAAGCACAAGCTGATGTTCGCCTTCCTGCTGTGTGTCCGTATTATGATGAATGAGGGCAAGATCAACCAGGTGCAGGAACAGACAGATGGCTCAGGGACTGTTTGTCTGAGGGGTAACCCTGTTGTGGGCCTGAGGGCAAAGGATAGGTATAAAGGGAAAGCCAAGCAAAAGAGCATAACCCAGTTAAAGGGAACAGAGGTCTTTTAGAAACACAATTCTTGCTTAAACACAACAGGGGACTCTAGCTTAATATGGGCCAACTGATGCTATGAACGCAAGTCTTCTCAGAGCCTTAAAGGTGATACTGAGCAAAGAGATTGTCCCCAGGGACAAACTGTCCTGAGCCTCCCATACTAGACACTAAGAGTAATTCAGTTTCTCTGAGTAAGGTGCTGGCTACCAGGTGTGGGCACCAACTCAGTCTGTACTCTACTAGGCTGAGTGGCGCCATCTCTTGTCTGGAGGCTCCATCCAGATCATAGCTGAGAACCCTGCACCACACTGGCTATCAGACCGAGCCTGGAGAGACATCTTAGCACTTTCAAGCCTGCCAACTTTTGCCACCTTCGCTAATAACTTTGTGATGTACCTCTCACAATTCCAGGCCATCTTTGACAGTGCTGAGCCTCACAGGTGGGCTGGATCCCATAGTATGCTACCAGGAACATAGGAGAACACCTCAGAAATGGGCCCACCTAGAGATCTCCTCTGAAAGATTACCTGGGATTGCCCTACATCTATGACCACATCTCCCTGTGCTTCTAGCCCTATTCCCTTGGGAACCCTCATACGTCTGGCAAAGTCCATGGACCAGTGGTTTCTATAGGCGGGCTCTGAGGGATATGTGGGCTTTATTGCAGGGAGCCCTTGCCTGGCATCTGGAACACATACGTGGACGATTTCCAGAAACTGCTTATTCTCCGTTGCCTGCGTGGGGATAAAGTCACTAATGCCATGCAGGACTTTGTGGCCACCCACTTGGAACCCCGCTTCATTGAGCCCCAGGCAAGTGCTGGTCCCTAGGCAGAGCTGGTACCCTGGGTCTCAGGAATATGGCTGCTTTGGGAATTACCTTCCAGCCCTGTCCAGGCTAGAACTCTTGGAACACAGATGACCTTGGAACACAAGGACCTTGAAGACCCTTCTGGAACTGCTCCAAAAACCTCAGGAATCCCTTCCCTTGCCCTGAACCCTGCCTCCCACCAGCCTCATGTGGTCTCAGCATCTCTCCCTATCCTTCCAGACAGCCAATCTGTCTGCAGTGTTCAAAGAGTCCAACTCCACAACACCCCTCATCTTCGTGCTGTCACCTGGTACTGACCCTGCTGCTGACCTCTATAAATTTGCAGAAGAAATGAAGTTTTCCAAGAAGTTCTCTGCCATCTCCTTGGGACAGGGTCAGGTAAGGGTAAGGCAAGGAAGGAGTAGGCTAGGGAAGATGAGCTGCAGTTTCCTACTCAATGTCCCTGTCCCCACAGGGCCCTCGGGCAGAAGCCATGATGAGAAACTCCATAGAGAGGGGCAAGTGGGTCTTCTTTCAGAACTGCCACTTGGCACCAAGCTGGATGCCAGCCCTGGAGCGTCTCATCGAACATATCAATCCTGACAAGGTGTGCCGTGATGCCTGCCCACCAAGCACACAGCCCAGACCCAGACACAAAGCGTGTACACTGTGATGCAACTAGATTATTCTGGATAAGTAACTAGATTACTTTTGCCCCTCTGTGTTGCTGAGTCTCAGAGGGTTGGTGACTTCCCAGGGCTACCCAGTGGTGTCATAGGGGCCCTAGGACTGGTGGCCCTAGGACTTGATAAGGCCTGTCCTTAGCCAGTTGTCTGTATAGCCTTATATCCTAACCAACTCAAGGAAGGAGTAAGTCAGAGCTTAAGTTTGAGTCCCCGGATGGAAGGAACCTAAACCTAGGTCGTTGTGCTCATGAGGTGCTGTGGTCACCAGGTTCATCGGGACTTCCGCTTGTGGCTCACCAGCCTGCCCAGCAACAAGTTCCCAGTGTCCATCCTACAGAATGGCTCCAAAATGACTATTGAGCCACCACGTGGTGTCAAAGCCAATTTGTTGAAGTCCTACAACAGCCTCAGTGATGACTTCCTCCACTCCTGTCAAAAGGTAAAGCATCAGCTAGAGAGATGATGGTTCAGTGGTTGAGAGCACTGGTGGTTCTTCCAGATGGACCCGAGTTCAATTCCCACATCCACATCCGGCAGCTCACCAGGGCCTGAAACCCCAGCTCCACAGAGATCTGACCCCTCTGGCCTCTGTGAGCAACAGCACTCATGTGCACATACCCACACCACTCACATATAATTAAAAATCGTTTTTAAAGGTGAGACGCAATTCTTTTTTTTTTATTCTTTTTTTTTTTATTCCAGATGCAATTCTAAGCACCTACCTCCCTGTCCCAGCACTTCCTCTTATGAACTTATCTCTACCCTTTCTCTTATGACTCTGTCCCTTTCTGTCCTGCAGGTAGTGGAGTTCAAGTCCCTGCTGCTATCTCTGTGTTTGTTTCATGGAAATGCACTTGAACGCCGTAAATTTGGACCCCTGGGTTTCAACATCCCCTATGAGTTCACAGATGGAGACCTGCGCATCTGTATTAGCCAGCTCAAGATGTTCCTGGATGAATATGATGACATCCCCTATAAGGTAGGCAAGGGGCAGGCTCAGTGCCACTGACTTGGGCACCTATAATAGGGACCATTGTCCATCCACCCATAGGTTCTCAAGTATACAGCTGGAGAGATCAACTATGGTGGCCGTGTCACCGATGACTGGGACCGCCGTTGTGTCATGAACATACTAGAAGATTTCTACAACCCTGCTGTGCTCTCTTCTGAGCACAGCTACAGTGACTCTGGCATCTACCACCAGATCCCACCTACCTATGACCTCAATGTGAGTCTGCAGGAAGGGGCCTGCCAGAGGAGTTCCTGGGGTCCCATGGAACCTTAATACAGGAGGAGGCAGTAGAAAGAGGTACAGCTCTGTCTTCCAGGGCACCGAATGAAAAACCCATCCCACAGTAAGGAACACAGTCGGTCAGTCAATCCAGAGGAGAGCAGGTTCTGTGGGGAGAGATGAATGAGCTCTGCCTCACCAATTCCAAGTATCACTCAGTGTGGTGGGAATGCAGAATATGGGGCAGCACTCCCTAAGGACATACTTCTAGGGTGGTGGTGGAAGCATCCTCAACTGTGGCTAGTTTGGGTGAGTAATGGGGACTGCGACAAGAGGGAACATGGTAGGTTTGAGCAGCTACAGGGTGGGATGGCAGGAAAGGGCTGAGAAAGGCAAGAGCCTTGATATACAGCATCACAGAGACCATTCCAGTTCCCAAAGCAACCGTAAAATGAACTAGGAAGGGTAATGGTGAGTCTGAAGGCTGGGACAGAGCAGGCCGAGGCCTTCCATTCCAGCTTTCTTGCTTCCTAGGGCTACCTCTCCTACATCAAGAGCCTTCCTCTCAATGATATGCCTGAGATTTTTGGTCTGCATGACAACGCCAACATCACCTTTGCCCAGAATGAGACGTTTGCCTTATTTAGTGCCATTCTCCAGCTGCAGCCCAAAGCCTCTTCCGTGGGCGGCCAGAGCCGGGAGGAGGTGGGTAGTGGTAAAGGGCCAAGGGCTGGGCAAAGCCAGGCTGCCCTGTCCTGCCTGCACCTGGGACTAGAATCTTGCCATTGCTAAGAGTAGCCAGCCTTGTCCCTTCATGTCCCTTTGCCCCTGCAGTTGGTAGAAGATGTGGCTGAGAGCATTCTGCTCCAGGTGCCCGGGCCTACTGACTTGCAAGATGTGATAAAAAAGTTCCCTGTGCTGTATGAGGAGTCAATGAACACAGTGCTGGTACAAGAGGTCATTAGGTAATTTCCTGCCATGCCTAGACAAACTGAGACAGGGGCCACTCCTATAGAGAACCAGCAGGTATTACTACTAGCCAGCTGTTGTGCTAAGTGCTAAACATCTGTCCTCTAATTCAGCTGCTTATTACCATTTTATAGATGAATAAACTGAGGCCTCCAAGAACGTTGGCTGTCTTGAGTCACATATTTGCTAAGGGCCAGGGCTGGTACTGTACCCAGTATGGCTCACCCAGTTCTGCACTTAAGCTTCTGCGTTCTATCACTGTCTGTGGTCTCAGACCTCCATAGAACCCCAGCCCATTAACACCCTGCCACTTGTTGACCCCACAGGTACAACAAGCTCCTGGCGGTGATCACACAGACACTTAGTGACATGCTCAAGGCAATTAAGGGGCTAGTGGTGATGTCTTTAGAGCTTGAGCTGATGTCCACTAGCCTGTACAACAACACCGTGCCTGATGTCTGGAAGAGCAAGGCCTACCCATCGCTCAAGCCACTGGCTTCATGGATCATGGACCTGCTGCTGCGACTGGACTTCATGCATTCCTGGATCAAAGATGGCATCCCACCTGTCTTCTGGATCAGTGGCTTCTTCTTCCCTCAGGCTTTCCTGACAGGCACTCTACAGAACTTTGCCCGAAAGTTCGTCATCTCTATCGACACCATCACCTTTGATTTCAAGGTCTGAAGTGGGGAGGGGCTTAAAGGTTGGAGTCATCCTGAGTAGGAGGTGAAAAGATCCAGGCCAATAGTCCCAGGGGAGAAATCAGAGGGACAGGGCAGACTGTAGGTCACAGACTGTAGCAGATAGGTGATGGGCAGGCGACAGCTTTCAGGAGAGATCTGCCTCCTGATGCAAATCCCAATCTTGTTTCCAATGTGGGTGTCTGTGTGCCCACCACAGGTGTTGCCCCAGCCGTCATCAAAAATTAAGGAACGGCCCCTAACAGGGTGCTATATCCATGGTCTGTTCCTGGAAGGTGCTCGCTGGGACTCGATGAAATTCCAGCTGGCTGAGTCACGGCCCAAAGAGCTGTATACAGAGATGGCTGTTATCTGGCTCTTGCCAGTAGCTAACCGAAAGGTCCAGAACCAGGACTTCTACCTGTGCCCCATCTACAAGACTCTGACCCGTGCTGGTAAGGCTTAAAAGGCGGAGAATCTTCATTACAGGTGGATATCTAGTAAGTTTACACGAACCCAGGTTAGCTGTCCAGGAAGGCTGGTAGAGGTTTGAGCCAGTCCAAAGCCCAATGCAGCAAGGTAGTATTTGGAGGTTCAGTTCCCAGCCTGCTTCCCTCCTTAGTCATCGACTGTACATCCTACAAACCTATAGGCCCCATCTTTCACCAGGGTCTCAGAACGGAGGCCAAAAGCAGGGAGGAGGCGGTGCTGGGCTCAACTGAGAGTGAGATGGGTGCTAGCACCTCCCCTTCAGTCACAACACCATAACTAGGCAGGCCTGAGCCTTCATCAGATCCAGTCACAATGGGGCCCGACTATGGGGCCAGGGACCCTCCCTAGCCCCAACCCAGGTCTGTCAAACTCAACTGTACATGTTCCTGTCCCTAACCCTAACCCAGCCCTTCTCTGTGATAGGGTATAATCTAAACTTCCCCCTTTCTTGCCTGTTTCAGGAACATTATCAACTACAGGCCACTCAACCAACTACGTCATTGCTGTGGAGATCCCCAGCAAGAAGCCTCAGCGACACTGGATAAAGCGTGGTGTAGCTCTCATCTGTGCCCTGGATTACTAGACCCAGATAGAAGGGCAAGGGCCATTAAAAGTTCTCCAGTAAGCCCTGTTGTACTGTGGCTATGTACTTGAGGCCTCCTCATCTATAGGGCCACTGTAGAGGAAAAAGGCTAGAACATTCTCAGCAGAGAATAGTAAGGTAGAAAGAAGCAGACAGCTCTGGCCTGCGGTACCTGCCCAAATGCCGTAAGGGATGAGACATACACCCTCTCAGATCCCAGTGACTCTCCAAGAAGGTACCAGGTAGATATATGGGCAGCCTAGCTTTGAGCCAGAGCCCCACACCTCAATTCAATATACCTTGACCACAGCCCACCTGAAGTCTTCCCCTCATTTTAGGTCCCAAATCCCATCCCAGGCCTACCATAGCAACCAGTTATTTCTACTTCAGGAATACATACTACCTTGCTATTAACAAAACTTTGGGCCAGAATCTAGTCAGTCTCTCATTCCACCACAGCCCAGCCTACCGACCTCGAGATAGTACCCAGAAGATCATTTATTAGCACATTTTATTCACTCACTGATTCAATATTTACAGAAACAAGAGGGGTCCCCTACAGTCACTATGTACAGATAAGGGGCCTGCTTGGATCACCTGTATCTAGCAGAGGGTACAGGGCTTTTGGGGGCTGGAGTTTGAAGCAGTGTTGTGCTTACTACCAAGCCCTATGGGGATACAGAAGTTCTAACTCCTCTCAACCCTGTCCCTACCCTGAGTACCTTGCAAAAGGATAGGGAAGCTGGCACAGTCGGGAGAATTGAATAGTACCAGCTTCATTCAAGCAGCCCTGCCTCTGATATTCCTAAGAGAAGACATGGTAATACTGAGGGGCTAGGTCGAGGCTCCCCTGGGCCCCAGAGACAGAGATTAGGACCCTAAGGCAGGCCCATGGCCAGGACCACAACACTGAAGGCAAAGAGCCCCAGAGCCTTGCTCTGACTCACTAACAGGACAGTCTGCATGCCACTAGGACAGTTCAAACACTTGTCTCCACTATAGCCGGGGACCGATAGGCTGTACATCCTATTAGGATACCCCATGCCCGTTACAGCTCAGCAGCCAGGTCCCTGAGTTTGGTGCTCTCCCAGAGGAATGAAATGTAGGCCAAGCTTCTTCCCAATGAGGACAGGCTAGTGGCTGGTGCGTTTCCCAGCTGGGACTATGGTGTATTCTTTTTTTGTTTTTTTTTTTTTTGTTTGTCGAGACAGGGTTTCTCTGTATAGCCCTGGCTGTCCTGGAACTCACTTTGTAGACCAGGCTGGCCTCGAACTCAGAAATCCACCTGCCTCTGCCTCCCGAGTGCTGGGATTAAAGGCATGCGCCACCACGCCCGGCGACTATGGTGTATTCTAAGAGACCTGGCCCCAGCAGAATGACAGCTGCTGGGAGAGACAGCAGAGTCAGGAAGCTGCCATGTTAATACAGTGGCAAGATGGCCAAAAGCCCAAAAACTAGACATCTCCAATAGGTAGAATGTATATCCTGCTGCCCAGGCAGAAAGGCCAGGTCCTGCTGCTCCTCAGATGGCTATGGAGGCCACAGCACCCTCCAGTTCCAGCTGCTGCTTCCTGAGCATTAGGGAGCTGCCTGGTCCCTGCCAGACCCCAGAGCACAGTGCAGAATACACGTCACTCCCACTCCCAGGGCCTGGGCTCTCATTGAACTACTCAGTAATACTTGGAAAAGAGGGACAGTGAAGGGCCCTGATGAGGGCCTTGCGGCAAGAGAGGCTGCAGAGTTAGGGCCAGAGGTTCTCACTGGCGTTTGGCCTTGTAGGGGCGAGAGCGTTTCCGCCGGTCAGGCTTCCGCTGCTTGTGAAGCCGCCCAATGCTGACCCCTTGGCGCCGCCGCACTGAGATGTTCTGTTCCACTAGGTTGGCCAGCATTCCTGTGTAAAGCAGGAAACTCCTTAGTAGGTGGCTGTCTCCCAGGCTCAGAGGAGGAACCACGGCTCTCACAGGCCTCCCTGAGCTTGAGTCTCATCAGAGAAGGTGAAGTCTTGGGGGGGAGGGGAACATGACCCTCAAGAGGGTAGGACAATTAAGACATAGTAGGCACCTCCTCACCTTCCTGAGCCAGCATGGAGATGAAGGTACAGATAAACTCATCATAGTTGTGGGTCCTTCGCTGGTCATCAATCTGTAGAAAAGAAGGCACATGAGGGCATCCCAGCCCATCTTCTCAAAGCAGCTGTCCTTGGGCAGTAGAGGGGTCACCCACCTTGAACTTCTTCCTTTTCTCCACCTCCTCCTTGAGACAGGCCTCATAGTTTGCAATCTCGGCTTCTACACACTTTAGCAGTGCTAGCAGCTCCTGCCACAACCCAACATTGTACCTTAGGGGCCTGACTGGCACCAAAGCTCCATTACTAAGAAGCAACTAGAAACAAGGGTGAATAGCCACAGTCCAGGGGGCTACCAATGCCATCCAATCCCAAAGGGCTTCCTGGCTTTAGCCACCAACTGTCACACTAAAATTCCAATCAAGTACCCAAAACCTGGGAGTAGGGGCCTGGGTCCTTCCCCTGCTAGGAGAAGGTTCAAAGATTCACCTTGGGTGAGTACTTCTCTCCACTCAAGGGCTCGCTGGACCTGCTCAGCCCAGGCTTGTCTCTGCTCTCTGTGACTTCCACCACCTCCTTCTCCTCTAGGCCGCTGGACCCCTGGCTACCTTGGCTTGATCTGGTAGAAGGTGAGGAACCCTTCCCACCCTCTAGGAGAGGAATAAAAGGGTGCATCAGAGTACATGATACTCTGTAGTCACCGGGCCACCTCCCTCCTCCTCCTCCTACTTGGGTACACCAAGTGACCAGTGAGGGAGTCCAAGGCCCACCTGTGAGTGCCAGGGGACTCAGTACACCATCTTCAGCAAGGTGCAGCAGGCCCGTGCTAATGACAGGACCCAGGTCACGGACAGCACGGTTGTAGCGTATGCAGTCAACACGAAGTAGGCTGTCATCTTCTCCAAAAAGCACCTTGGAGATGTGAGAGGTGACAGGGCTAGAGGGCCGTGTTGGGTTGGCCGAGCGGATGGGCGAGCGCAAGGGTGAGTTGAAAGCACTGCCAATCTCAGAGGCTGTGTCCGTGCTCTCATTGCTAGGGGTGGGTGAAGGTTGCGAGTGTGTGGGCACAGCCACAGCTGGACTCCCAGCCCCACTGCTAGTCTTGATGGACAGAGGAACTGAAAGGTCTTTCTGAGACTCTTGAAGCTTCTCAGTTAAGACATTGATGGTGTTGGGCTGCAGCACTGACAGCTGCCCATCTGAAGAATTGCTCAACGATCCTGGCTTCCCTGTCCCCTTCCGCTTGTATCTGTGGGGTCCAATAAGAGGTAAAAACAGGGAATGGGCCAGGTGACCACACCCAGCAGAGTCCAGAATGGCTCAAATATAGTATCTTCTTCCCAAGCCCAAATGGAAGCTCTTACACTTGGTCTAAACGATCTCTCAGCAACAGCTCCCTAAGTGCCAGAGTATAGACAGGTGTCCTCCTCTACTTTAGCTATCTCACTTCTAACCTCCAACAAAACTGCCATCCTACTCAGCAAATCATCTCTCCAACCTCTTCTCCTACCCCAATTCTTTGAGGTGGGGCTGAAAGATCACCTCAACAAAATGTATTGACACATACATGGAAAGATGTTTACCTCCCCCTAAACCTGCCATAAATGTTTTGAAGACTTGGGGTTAGCCCCTCAAGCCAGCCTCCTCCAGGGCCTGCATTCTGTCTACTGTTCTCTCAGAAATGCCTTCTCAGATGCAGGGTGGAATATTCAAAATAGGATCTGAGGTACCCAAAGTTTGACACCGTCTCAGAGTCAGGACTGACCTGATGGCAGAATTGGTGTTCTGCACGTCATCTTCATCATCCTCATAGTCATCCTCATCATCAGAGTACTGCTGGGGCGCTCGGACTGGAACTCGGCTGCGACCCACCCCTGCCGCCAGGTCTTCCTCCTCCTGGGGCAGGCAAGAGCGGTAATGAGAGAGCTCGCCCAAGCTAGGCATGGTATTGCAGCTAGAGAGGATGGTAATTAGGTTCTTGGCTGTGCAAAGTGCTTCTAAAAGAACAGAATGCCTTGCCACACACTTTTGAGTTACCAGGAGAAACTTTCCCATGTGCCAAGGAGTATACCCAACTGTGTGGCCAGCAACTAGACTTAAAAGTCAGAGGAGCAGCTCTCTTGGCCACTTTAAGGCCATGCTACTGAGCTATGGTGGGGCCTATGAGTATTAGAGGAGCCTGGTCATCAAGACCCAATCAGAGAGTCAAAGAATAACACTGGGAGCCAACACTGTGGCCTCTCAGTTGAGGGTACTTCCATCTTACCTGCATAGGAGATTTGGCATAATTGTGATTGTCTAGGAAGGCTGGCAGCCGCTGGACAATAGGGGCAGGGTTTGGGGGAACCCCATTGAGGCTGCTCCCTGGAGGCTTCACCACCAGCTTACATTTGCTGGGAGGACTATGGGTTGTAGTTTGTGGGCACGAACCAGCCACCTCCTCTGCACCATCTGAGACAAGGCAGAGTATAAATAGGACATTCAGCTGCATCCTTAAGAAAAGCCTACAGTCCATAATCCTGTGACAGTTGTTTCCCCCAGTGAAGACAGCAAACAGGATAGGCAGGTAAGCTCTAAGTCACACAATGAGACTGGGAAAAAAAAAAACAAAAAAACAAGACACAACAAGAAGGCAGCCTATAGATAAAATAATAGGGGTGGGAGGTATGGGATGGACCCCCCCAATACAGAGAGGTGTGGCTCTAGGGTCATGACAGTCCTTTTCAGGTATCCTTTAGGAAAAGCTCACTCTACTTTCCCTGTTTTATGGGGAAAGCTTCAGGTTCTGGGATTTCAGGCCTCCTCCCAAGTACCTTCTTGAAATGCTTGTGCCTCTCATGTCAAGCTACGATGGATGGCTGATGCCCCAAGTCCCTCCAGTACCTGTCTGAGTGCACTCAGAGGCCGCTGGGGCTCTGCCTGCCTCTAGCCCAAGTGGGGACTTGCTGCTGGCTGGCTTGCTCTCCTCAGGCAGGTGTGACTCTTGAGACTTGTGGGTCTGAATCAGCTCCGGCTGGGTTACTCTAATCAGCTTAAAACAAAACTCAAAGCTTAGAAGACAAGGATAGAGGCAGGTTTCCACCATAGATAGCTAAGAGCCTTGACCCTACCCATTCATTCATTTATTTATTTATTTATTGGAAAATAAAAAGGCCAAGCCACAACATCTTTTTAGAAGTTAAGTTCTACCACACTTACAAAGGAAGCAAAGGAAGGAAATGGTTAGTTAAAGCCTCAATCTACAAGACACTGATTTGGGACTTAGAGACAGATACTAAAATGTAGAAGAAACAGGGAGCATTGGGTTGCCAGGCAACTTACCTGCTGCAGGGCCTCCAGGACTGTTTGTCGGTTCACCTTCAGTACATGTAGCCTGGTCTCATACTTAATCCTGCGGTCAGGCACGACTGCCATCAGGTTGAAGCGAATGTCATGGTAGGGCTCCCTGCAATCACAGTGGCAACCATGAGAGGAATTCCTACCCCAGACCTGACCTGCTGTTAAGACTGAGGCAAGTGTTTTGCCAGAGCTCCTCCCACAGTCACATCTGTAGCTCTAAGTATAGGCCCCACTCCAATAGGCAGCCAGCAGCCAGACACACATCTGAAACCCAGCTACACCTTTCCATGAGCTATGAAAGAGACTTGTCAGGAAGTAAGCCAGCACACCTGTGCTTCTCAACACCCCCCCCCCACACACAAAAGGCTTGTTCCTCCTCCAGCCCAGCCCAGAGCAGGCCACAGGCAACCTAGTCAGGAAAGCAAAAATTTAAATCCCAAACCCCAAGCCTGATCTTGTCAGATACCATGGGGCCTTACAATCTACAGATCATTAGGCTTCTCTTTCCCACCCAAAGGGGACATAGCTCCAGAAGGACACAACCGAGGGTCCTTACCCTGCAGTAGCAAGACCGATTCGCTCCATGATGACCCTTCGAGCTTTATCTGTCCACTCCTCATCCTCTCCCCAGGGCCCTAGGGAAGACCAAGATGAGGAATCAGCAGGTGGGAAACCCTGAGATGGAGTAAGCCAGGGTTAACAGATTCGTGTGGCTGAGAAGCTACAAGCTAGTCACATAAACAGGATGATATCATGGCAAGCGTTAGATGTCCCTGGTACCCACTCATGCTCCTACAGCTCAAGGATCTAAAGTCCCTGAGATCCAGAAAATCAGAAGGAAGCATGAAAAAACCCAACAGGCCCCTTCCTCAGAAGGCCTACCATGATCAATTGGGTAGACTTTCAACCCATCCAATTCAAAGAGCCTCCCTGTGATAGGCACGTAGCTGACAAAGTGAAATGCCTCCATAGTCCGCACTGCACTGAGGCCATTCTGTTTCTCAGGAAGGTGACGTGGTTCTGGCCTGGAAAAAGACAGTCAGAGACATCCTCCACCACCCCGACCCCACATCAGCAACCACAGCTCTCACATACCTGGCATGGCTATTATGTGCCTTGGCCAGTTCAGGGGCATTGCCAATTGCATATCCTTTGCTCTAAAAATAAAAGAAGACTACATAAATACAGATTCTCAGCTGAGCCTCTGAATAGGGGAAAGAGTTCCCTAAAACAGGCTTAGAGGCATTCCAGGAATCTCAAGCAGCACAGATGAACGTTCTGAAAGGGCTAGAGGTGGCAGATGAGACCTTACTTAGGCTCTCCTACAGAGATGGGCCATATTGGCTGTGCACAGCAATCAGTGACTACTGGGGAGCAACACAGCCTGACAGAAAAAGTCACAACAGAAAAGGTGTGACACAGGTCACTTAAGTCTTTTCCTTCTATCATCTCATTTAACAGCAAAGCCTAAAATCAACTACCTTCCACATTACTTATAAGTCAAATAGATGTTAGTAAACATTTGAAAAAGAAATGACCAAAAAATACCAGATAGCATGCAGTGGCATTACCAATAGCTTTGAGGATCAGATGTGCCCAGCCATCTGTAAGCCATGATCTAAGGTACTGCAGCGTACCTCAGGACTGAAGCCTTTGGTGAAATCCTTCATTCGGCTCAGCGTGGGCCCCAGATCCACATTGCTGCAGTTCAGGAGCACGCTCAGCAAGGCGTGAGTGGCACAAGAGTTGGGAATCAGCTATAAATCAAAAACAACCACTCATATACCTCATATACTCTTTACCCCAGGCATCCCCATGACCACATTTATTGAGAATGAAGACTAAAAAGAAAGATGTCAACATCCTTTAGTTTCCTTTGTCTTACCCAGTCTTTATTCATTTAACATGAACCAACTAAATACCTCCTATCTAGGGACATGGAGAATATAGGTCTGCCTGCCACAGGGTTTCTGCAACAGTTTCTCTTGGTTCCAGTCTAGCGCTTCTTCCTGTTCCCCCACTGCCACCTTCCACACAATACCAGAAACAAACAAAGACAAAAATAGCATCCTGGCCTGCAAACAAGCGCAGAACTCAGCAGACCTGGTGAGCAAAGAACATGTTATTCACAATATCATCATCAATCACAGACGTGTCATCCACCAACGTAGAAACCTTGCGGCGGGACCTGCGCTCTTCGATCCATTTGAACAGGAAGATAAATCCATACACAGGCCTAGAGAAGCAAGAGGCAGATGACAATCAGCATCCCCTTCTTTCTCTCCCTAATCCTTTGCACTGAAATGCTCTTGCACTGAGTCCCTCACTCTTAACCAAACTGTATCCAACATGGCTCTGAGACCTCAAACCCCAGCGGCCTATCATAGGCAGTCAGGATGAGCCTGACTCTCTGAAACCCCACTCGGTCTCATTATGAAGTCTAGGCAAGGGAAGAAGGAAATCTGGAACTGCTGGCCCAGGATGGAGCAAGGTAGGGATACAATAAAAGGCACCAAAACGTAGATGAAGAATAAGGCCCTCGGCCTCCAGTCCTAGTAAAACAAGTATAGTGCGTGAACTCCCTAACCAGTCCCTTCCCTTTGAAGCTGTTAGGTTCTCTATGCCTCTATTCTATAGATTTCCAAAACAAGACTCTGAGTTAAGGTACCTAAAAAAAGGCCTTCTCACACTAACCAATCAATACAGGACAACTTTGTTTAGTTTTGTTGACACATGGTCTCACTAGGTAGCTTAGGTTGGTCTCAAACTCAGAGATCTGCCTGCCTCTACCTCCCAAGCATAGGGACTAAAGGAGAGCGCCACTACTGGTCAGGACAAATGTTATGTTGGTGATTACTGGCACAGTACACTATGTGCAACACCATGTAACGGAGGCTTCCTGCTGCAAAACCAGAAAGGCAGCTCAACTATACTCCACTAGTGCTTAGGGTTAAAGGGTGGGCTACAGCTTCCTAAGGAGAAACACTGAGGAAAGACTGAGAAGAAAAGAAAAGTCCAAGAGGGCACCCACAAAGAGTGACACTTTCTTATGTGATATTTTATATAACTCAGTTTTCTAATACTGCCTCCCTTGAAGGGGGTACTATTACCCTGCCCTTTCTTAGCCCTCCGGAGATAAGGGGGCGTCCCAGCCACTCACCCCTGGCATTTACTCTGAAGGTCATAGATCTCCTCCACTTGCACCCCTTTGACACCTACGATCAGGAAAGGAGAGGTCGGCAGGACAGCCCCAGGCTCTGCAGCGAGAACTCAAGGACCAACCCCACATCCACACCAGCCTGGGACCGAAGGTCGGGGGTAACGGGGTTCTTACCGAAATCTTCCACCAGGAGGGTGAAGAGGCCTGGGTGGGACAAGAAGAGGGATTTGTCATTCAGATGCGTCCGGGGCCCATCCGGCCTCCCCAGCCCCCGGCCCGCCGAGGCCCCTCCGTACCTGGGTCACTCTCCAGCTCCAGCCAGCCCTTATTCATCTTCCCGCGGAGCGGCCTCTCAGCGCCATGTCCAGGCCCTGCTAAACCCGCGCCGCCCCCAACCGGGAGCGCCCACCGCCCTTAGGACTTCTCAGCCCCACACAGACAACGGGCCGCGCCGCATCACTCGTCCGCGCCGGACGTACAACGTCATCATCACACGACGAGCCTAACCCAGGGATGGTCTTCCGCCTGGCGAAAGGCGGAGGCGGAGGCGGGCGCGCACGCGCGGAGGGCGGGTCGGGCGGAGGGCGGGTCGGGCGCGCGGCCGTTAGCGGTCCTGGCTTTGACCACAGTCCGCGTGACCCCATCCCCCGTTAGCGCGCTCGCCTCCTTCGACGGCGCAGTCACCGCGCGGGGCGGCCGCCCGTGAAGTAGCTACCACGTCCTGTGTCAACGACTAAAGCTCCAGGACAGCGGCGCTCTCGGCGACAGCTGGGTGGGCAGCCTGGGCTGGGAGCCGTGGCCCGTGGCTTCCGTGAGAGCGAGCAGCAGAAGCAACCTCCAGCCTGGCCTCGCCACAGCCGCCCGGCAAGGGAGCCCTGGCATGCGCGGAATGCTCCTTGAGCCCTCTTCTGACTGTTACCTTCGGGGGACGGTTGTGGCCACACTGGCACGTATTTTCCAAATAAATCGTTTATTCTTGCGGCGGCGGGACCGAACACGTTAATATATTTTTAATTTACCCAACACTTCTATCCATTGATACAACTTGGTAAGCGTTTCGAGCTAGGAAGTCGCGGACTGAGCAGCTTGCGTTTGCCACGACCGTCCTCAACTGTTTTGAAGATTGTTCCATCTTATAACTACCAGTGTGCACAGACTTCTACTCGAGTAACGTCGTGTCCCAGCGATGCAAAGAACTGAAATCTCAAGGTTTATTTCTATTTTAACCCAGTCGGGTTTAGCGCCAACAAACTAGGAAGTAGTTAAAGTAGATCCCCCTGGGCACATGGAAAGGTTCCAGCCAGCATCTCACTCAGCCCATTCACGCTTAGTAAGAAAACAAACCGATGATAGCTCTGCAACTGCATCTCCTGTGTTGGGAAAAGCTAGCCTGAAGTTTTGATGGCTTGTAAGCAGTTAGCATTTAGAAGAATAATTTGACATTCACTTGGGAGGCAGAGGCAGGCGGATTTCTGAGTTTGAGGCCAGCCTGGTCTACAGAGTGAGTTCCAGGACAGCCAGGACTACACAGAGAAACCCTGTCTCAAAAAAAAAAAAAAAGAAAGAAAGAAAGAAAGAAATGCTGTCCTCCTTCCTCTTACTAGACATAGCCCTTCATAGGATGACTTCATTTATTTAATTTTGTCTCAGACCACTTTTGGAGACTTTGGCCAATGAAAACGGTCTAACTTTGTAATCTGTTTACATTGGCAGCAGGAATGGGATTTTACACAGCTTACACCTAGACAAGGATGAAGCAAGCCAAACCTCAATATGGCCATCTGAACCCGGTAAAGGGGATAAGAGCTAAGGGATGGTGCATGGCTTTAATCCCAGCACGTAGGAGGCAGAGGCGGGCGTGTTTATAAAATGAGTTCCAGGACAGATAGGGCTACACAGAGAAACCCTGTCTAGGGCTTGGGGGTGGGGGGAGCTAAGAGATGGTCTTGTTTTGTTTTGTTTTTTGAGACAGGGTTTCTCTGTAAAGCCCTGGCTGTCCTGGAACTCGCTTTGTAAACCTGTAGACCAGGCTGGCCTCAAACTCAGAAATCCGCCTGCCTCTACCTCCCAAGTGCTGGGATTAAAGGCGTGCCCCACCACGCCTGGCAGAGATGGTCTTTATTGTTATTTTCTCCCCTACTAGATGGGGTTGTAGCTTTTTAGCAGCCAAATCTCTCAGATTCCTTTTGCTAGTAAGGAGCTACATTATTTAACTGGGTAAAACAGGCAACCACACTTGGGTATAAAAGATGCCTTTTGAGTGTAGAAACTTGGTAGAAACAAAGAACCATTTGACTAGGTCAGTCAGTGGTTCCAACATTTTTTTTTCTTTTTTTTTTTTTTTAAAGATTTTTTTTATTATTATATCTAAGTACACTGTAGCTGTCTTCAGATGCACCAGAAGAGGGCGTCAGATCTCATTAAGGATGGTTGTAAGCCACCATGTGGTTGCTGGGGTTTGAACTCCTCACCTTCGGAAGAGCAGGCGGATGCTCTTACCCGCTGAGCCATCTCACCAGCCCCAACATTTTTTTTCTTAAGAATTATTTATTTTATGTATATGAGTACACTGTAGCTGTCCTCAGATACACCAGAAGAGGGCATCAGATACCATTATAGGTGTCATTACAGGAGCCACCATGTGATTGCTAGGAATTGAACAAAGAACCTCTGGAAGAGCAGTCAGTGCTCTTAACCACTGAGCCATCTCTCTGACCCAGTTCCAACATCTCATACTGCAATGTGATAAAATTATAACATGGTAGTTGATGTCAGCTTTTGTTACCATTAAATCTCACCTAGGGCCAGGCGTGGTGGCACATGCCTTTAATCCCAACACTGGGGAGGCAGAGGCAGGTGGATTTCTGAGTTCGAGGCCAGCCTGGTCTACAAAGTGAGTTCCAGGACAGCCAGGGCTATATAGAGAAACCCTGTCTCAAAAAACAAAAACAAAAATCTCACCTAGGATCACTGATTCTGACCTTGGCCATGATGTTTATCTCTCTGTAACTCAGTCTCCTCAACTTGAAAATAAGAGTTATGGGGGCTGGTGAGATGGCCCAGCCGGTAAGAGCACCCGACTGCTCTTCCAAAGGTGATGAGTTCAAATCCCAGCATCCACATGGTGGCTCACAACCATCCGTAACAAGATCTGGCGCCCTCTTCTGGTGCATCTGAAGACAGCTACAGTGTACTTACATATAATAAATAAAATAAATCTTTTTAAAAAAAAGAAAAGAAAAGAAGAGTTATTAGTGTGCCTATTGTGAAGTGCCTAGACGGTTCTTGGCACAATTTAATCACTATTGCCTATTGCTAGCATTAATATTGTCTATAACCCTTTTATCAAATATGTTGGGAAGTGTACTGTTGCTTTCATCTTGTAGAACTTGATAAACAAATGTAAAATTAAATTGCTAACCTATTTTGTTTGTTTGTAGCTGGAAAAGCCTGCATTGTCTTCATAATAGCACAGAAGAATTCTAGATAGGAAGGACAGACGGAAACGAATGAAGACTTTAAAAGGAAAAAAGAAACATCCAAGATTGAGGTAGAGTAGGTGACCTGAAGGAGTTGAGGAAAATCCATTGATACACGCTGCATTTTCTGCTCCCTTTGACATATTCTTGGGCTAGGGTTAGAGAGTGTCAGAGAGTACACCAGAGCCCTCCCCAAACCCCAAGAAGCCCTCCTCTCTTCCCAATGCTGTCCCCAGTGGCTAAGTGGCAGCTGTGGAACTTTACTATTTAAATCTGTATCGTGCTTGTGCTGCTCAATCACTGCATGACCTGAGACAGACAACATGTGCCTCAGTTTACTCAGTGTCGAAAATAGGCATCATGTAGTACTCTTCTGAGCAGGGTTAATCCCAGAGGCTGCAGGCGGAACTGAGTCCAGGCTATATAGCCAGCCTGGTCTATAGAGTGAGTTCCAGAACATTCAGGGTAGTTACACTAAGAAACCTTGTCTCAAAAACCCAAACAAAAAAGAAATAGTACTCCCTTTTTAGAATGTTGTACAGATTTGTTGAACTAAACTCATGATAAATTACCAACAATAGTGCCTGTCACTGGAAAACAGTGCACTTCAGGGTCATTTTAGTGTACTTGGGAAGCTGGCAGAAGAAAATAAAAGTAGAAGGCTTGTAGCAGGGTCCTCAACAGTTTTGCTTTTCTTTCTCCTCTATAGAAAAACTAGCAGGACTAAGAAGGTAACCCAGAAGAAGCTGTCTTCAAGTCCTGGTAAGAGAGTGGAGGTGGAATTCAGTTCCTGCTTCCAGCCATTAGCAAAGAAGGCTGTTCCCTGGAGCGGGACACATGGTCTTTCGTTGCCAACCCTACTTCTTTCTCAGATTCTCTAAGGTCCTAAAGAATTTGGTGTCTGGAGTTTTAGCATGTCGCATCTGAGGTTCAAGAAAAGGATTCAGTTACAGCCAGCTGAGAACAAAACAGTGTGAAGTGCTGAGTCACACCATGTTCTGTCAGTGTGGCCAACGTTACATCAGGCCTGACGCCCACTAGGAGTGGTCAAAATTACCCTCTCCCAGCCGGGCAGGGTGGCGCACGCCTTTAATCCCAGCACTCGGGAGGCAGAGGCAGGCGGATTTCTGAGTTCTAGGCCAGCCTGGTCTACAGAGTGAGTTCCAGGACAGCCAAGGCTACACAGAGAAACCCTGTCTCGAAAAACCAAAAAAAAAAAAAAAAAAAAAAAAAAAATTACCCTCTCCTCAATAAAGATGCTTCCTGAATACAATGTTTTAATTTTTGTTTTGTTTTTACATTGTGATGCACTCAATGCATACTTCAAACCATACTTCAAATTTTGGACTTTGATCTTTTCCCAAGTTAATGTAGTCCAGTATTTTCTTGCAGCTCTGGGTAGTGGTAGCAAGGCACAGCTCCTTGTCAGCCTACAGACACAGTAGGAAACAACTATTTGCAGTGTGCTGTGCTGCTAAGCTGTAGTGTTTGATAGGCTACATGTAGTGAATGCACTTCCAACTTAGGATATTTTTTACTTATGGACATTTTATCTAGATAAAACCCTTTTGTAAGTAAAAGAGCCTCTAGACTCCTTGCTATTCTTAGGTTGTTTTTGGGTTTTGCCTGTGTATATGTTTGTGTGAGAGTGTTAGAGTCCCTGGAACTGAAATTGCAGATAGTTGTCAGCTACCATGTGAGTGCTGGGAATTGAATGTGGTCCTCTGGATCAGCAATCAGTGCTCTTAACCACTGAGCCATCTCTCCAGCCCCCCACTTTTCAGTTCTTAGTGGTCAACTTAAGTCACTCCTTTATTCTTAATGTTCACTCTTTCAGTTTGCCTTCTATGCCTTCAAGAACCTGGTGATCCTGAAAAACTAGGAGAATTTCTTCAGAAAGACAATCTTTGTGTCCATTATTTCTGTCTTGTAAGTATTAGACCCTCTTTGCTTTGAATGTGTTACCTACCGCTTTTGTAATACAAACTGCTTTTGCATCTAGCCTTAAATTTATAGCGATGTTTGTTTCCATATAGTTTTTCATATTTTAAAATCCATTTTTAAAATAATAAATGGTATGATCTAAAATCTTGATGGTATCTTTGATCATGAACAATCAAAACCTCTTCCCACAATCATAGCCTCTCTTTCCCTTTCTCCCTCAGACAAACACTCGTTTGGGTTGTCCTTACACTTTTTTAATAAGATAATCTGAAAACTAAAATGAACCAATCTTAAGATTTATTTTTATTTTATGACTATGTACTTTGGCTGTACATGTCTGTGCACCATGTGTATGCAGTGCCCTCAGAGGCCAGAAGCAAGCATCCCCTAGAAGTCCAGTTGCAGGCAGCTGCGAGCTGCCATGTGGATAACTACAACTTAAACCTGGTCCTGCCCCAGAGCAGCCAGCACTCTTAATCACTTACAGAATATAGTTTATATTCTTCTTGTTAGGCCCCACTCAGGCTGGACTCTGAGCAGGTAAAGAGAAGGATTGCTACTTAAGATCAGCCTTCCTCAGAAAACTTGGAAACCTGGTAAAGTGGGTTTCTAATAGTCGAGAAAAGTCTATTTTCTTATCTGCACCCCTCCCCCAGCAACCTATCTCCAGAAAGAGCATCTAGTTCCCTATTAAACAAGCCACCAACAGAACAAAGCCCCATGCTAGTTCCCAGACTAACTCACCTTCCTTTCACCAAAAGCTAAGTCCTTATAACCATGTTCTTTTTCTATCACAGGGAGATAGTCACACAGCAGTTTCATATTTCTAATAAGTGTTCCTTTGCGCCCATGGAGTCCTCTCATTCAGTGGTCTCACGCACCCTCACTCACAACTGCTGCAGAAACATAGGGTCTCATCCTAGAGGAGCTCTGCCCCTTGTAACCAAACTGGGTGTATTTCATTTGCAGCTTCTGGCTCCTGCCACCCACCATATTTGATTTTGGAGTCCACATCTCTAGCCATTTCTCTACCTACTCTACTCACTTCTCCCTCAGCTGAGTGTCCTCCCAGAGATTCCTACCCTGTCCGGAGCCTGCTATAAAAGTCATACCAGTATGCCAAGCAAGCTTTCCTACACCATCCTGTGCTCCCCATCAAAGTGGACAAGGGACACCTGTCCACTGATCCCTTGGAGATGCCCTTAGATTAAGACACTGTCCTAATGCTTACTTGTTCCTTTCTTGCATCTCATCCCTGTGCTATGGAATCCTCCCCTTTCCCCAAGTCTCTCCCAAGTCATCCTCTCTCTGCTCCTGGAAATTCTTTACTGCCACTCTTTAAGGATGTCTCCCTTCCTGCTTGGCCTGTCTCCCTCTCTCCAGTTTGCCTGCAGGAGCCTGACCTGACCATGGGTCCTCATTACATGTGTCAGCTCCTCTCATCTCCCACCTTGGACTCAGAGATTCCATTAAGCCTGGTGCTGAAATTGCTTGAATATGAATCAGAAAAAATTGCTTGAATATGCTAAAGTTATCTTTTCAACAGTTGGTAGACATTTGGTTTGTTTCAGTTTGGTGGACTTTTGTGACTAAACCTAAGAACATTTACATGCAACTCTTTCTGTGACATGCAGTCTCCCTTCTCCTGGGCCGATGCCCAGGAGTGGAATTGCTGGGTCCATGTAAGTAGTAGACATGTATGTGAAGCTGCCAAGTCACCTTTCCAAAGTTGCTGGACCAGTTCACACAGCCATTAGCAATGTGTGAGAGTTCCAGCTGACAGCTTTTTACCAAATCTTGGTATTGTCCATCGTTTTCATTTCAGCGTACCTACTGGATGTTACTTACTGACATTGTGTTGTGCTCTTAATTTGCACTTGTTTGAGGAGTAAAGATGTTGAGCTTTTCATGTGTTTGATTTTCTATTTTTAAATACTTCACATATTTTTTTATTTAATTTGTATGAGTATTTTCCTTTGTTAAAAGAAACCAGATTCTGATCTAAGCATTGTGGTGAATGCCTTTAATCCCAGCACTTGGGAGGCAGAGGCAGGCAGATCTCTGTGAGTTCAAGGCCAGCCTGGTCTTATAGTGAGTTCCAGGACAGCCAGGGCTATACAGAGAAACCCTGTCTCAAAAGAAGGAGCAAGAAGAGAAGAAGAAAAGAAAGTGGATTCTTTTGTCTTGCTGGATTGTAAAAATTGTTTATGTGTTCTGGATAAAAATCCTTTTATATAATTAAATATTATTTCTAATGATGTCTTAAAATATTTTAAATTTTGATGTTGTATTTATCAGTTTTTCTTTTGGATTAGAAATTTTTGTGAGCCAGGCAGTGGTGGTGCACACCTTTAATCCCAGCACTTGGGAGGCAGAGGCAGGTGGATTTCTGAGTTCGAGGCCAACCTGGTCTACAAAGTGAGTTCCAGGACAGCCAGGGCTATACAGAGAAACCCTTTCTTGAAACAAAGACAAAAACAAACAAACAAAAAAATTTTTGTGAAGCTGGGCGTGGTGGTGCATGCCTTTAATCCCAGAACTTGGGAGGCAGAGGCAGGCAGATTTCTGAGTTTGAGGCCAGCCTGGTCTACAAAGTGAGTTCCAGGAGAGCCAGGGCTATACAGAGAAACCCTGTCTCGACATACCAAAAAAAAAAAAAAAATTTTTGTGTGTCCCAAGTAGTACTTAAATACTATTAAATTACCTAGATGCCTTTATCAAAATCAATTGACCATATATATATTTGTGGATCTGGAAAATTATTTATACTATTAATCTGTATGTGTCTATCCATATACTAGCACTGCACTGTCTTAATTCTTATGGTTTTATACTGTCTTAAAATTAAAATTTACAGCTGGGCGCCAGGGCTACACAGAGAAACCCTGTCTCAAAAAACCAAAAAAGAAAAAAAAATTAAAATTTACAGTCTTTTCCAGGATTATTTGGTGTCAATTCCTTTCAATTTTTAATCATAATGTTTTGTGGTCCTAGTGAAAATATAGTATTATGAATCTTCTGTTAAATGTTTTGTTGTTGGGTTATAGAAATACAATTATCTTGCATATTGACTTTGTATTCTACAATTTTGTTAAACATTTACCAATTCAACAATTGTATTTATTTATTTACTTGGGATTCTCTGGTTCTCTATGTAGATAGTGCCAAATTTTGTTCTTTTTCTTTTTTTTTTTTTTTTTTTTTTTAAAGATGGAATCTCATATAGCCCAGGCTGACCTTAAACTCATTCTATAGCTTAAGGGTGACCACAGACGGATCTTTATGTTTCTGCTTCCTTAGTGCTAGGATTAGAGTACACATTATTGTACTCGGCATTTTATATCTGTGATGGGGATCTGAATTTAGATCCTCATGCTTGTGCAGCAAGGGCTTTACTGACTAAGCTATCTCTCCAACACTGACTTTGAACTTCTGACTCTCCTGCCTCTAACTCCTAAGTGTTGGGATCACAGGCATCTGTCACCATGCTCAATTAGTTAGTCTGTTTGTTTTTAAAATTGTTTTATATGTATGAGTGTTCTGCCTACATGTCCTGCCTGATGCCTGAGGAGGTCAGAAGAGTGGGCCGGATCCCCTAGGACTGGACTTAGAAAAGGGCATGAGCTACCATGTAGGTGCTACTCTTATCAGAGTAACAAGTGCTTGCTCTTAACTGCTGACCCATCTCTCTCCAGTTCCCCTGCCAAGTTTTTAGTGGGGTGCCAAGGGTTACCTCATACATGCTAGGCAAGTATTCTTACCAACTGAGCTCATCTCTAGCCCCCAATTTTTTGCCTTTTATTTCTTCTTGCCTTTGCTACTGGCTAAGGCCTTCAACCTCATGCTTAATAGAAGTAGTATAAATAGTTGTCCGTGCCTTTCTCCTGGCATTAGGGGGCAGCATCTAATTTTTCAGCATCATAAATGTATTAGCTGCTGGGCAATGGTGGCATACGCTTTTAATCCTAGCACTTGGGAGGCGGAGGCAGGTGAATTTCTGAGTTCGAGGCCAGCCTAGTCTACAGAGTGAGTTTCAGGACAGCCAAGGCTACACAGAGAAACCCTGTCTGGGGGGAAAAAAATGTATTTGCTGTAAACCTTTTTCCTAGATACGTTTTGTCAATGGAACTTCTCTTAGCCCTGGTTTGCTGAGAATATTATGAATGTATTGAGTTTTTCAAACATTTTGCATTTACTGACATGATTTTTCTCTTTCTTTTTTTTTTTTTTTTTTTTTTGGTTTTTCGAGACAGGGTTTCTCTGTATAACCCTGGCTGTCCTGTAACTCACTTTGTAGACCAGGATGTCCTCAAACTCAGAAATCTGCCTGCCTCTGCCTCCCGAGTGCTGGGATTAAAGGTGTGCGCCACCAGGCCCGGCTGATTTTTCTCTTTCTATGGTTTGTTGCATCAACTGCATTCTTGATACAGGCCCTTCTTGGTCATGCTTTATAATAGGGGGCTGAATTAAACTTACCAATACTTAATTTTTTATATCTGTCCTCATGAGAAAAAAAATTGATGTGTGATTTTTATTTATTGTAAGTTCTGCCAGGTGTTGGGACTTAGTTTTTCTGATCCATCAGTAAGCACATATATGTCAACATGAAGTTAAACATACCTGATGTTTTGTAGGGTTTTCTTTCCATCTCATGACACAGAACACAGAGACCTAGGTCTTTTAAATAGGTGACTGGCATTTCATTTTATGGATGTTCCTAAAATAGTAAACTCCAGTAGAGGCTCTCTAGGGCTGGGCATGGTGGTACAGACGCAGTCTCAGCAGTTGGGAGGTGGGTGATCGTGAGCGCCAAGTCCTACCCAGCCTCTGAGCCCAGAGCCAGCCTCGATTACATGGGACTGTCTCAAAAAATGAGATACTAACAAATTGAAAAGGACATTTAAATAGTTTCAGTTCTTTATTGAATTTCTGTTTATAAAAATAACATGTGTCTATTATAGAAAACATGACTAATATGTAAAAAAGGATAAATAAGACCAAAGAAAGCCTTGAGAGAGTGATAAAATATGAGTGAAATGTTTGGGTTTTTTTTCTCTCTCTCTCTCTCTTTTTTTTTTTTTTTTTTTTCCCGAGACAGGGTTTCTCTGTGTAGCCTTGGCTGTACTGGAACTCACTCTGTAGACCAGGCTGGCCTGAAACTCAGAAATCTGCCTGCCTCTGCCTCCCAAGTCTGGGATTAAAGGGATGCACCACCACTGCCTAGCATGTGAAATGTTTTAAGTATCATTAGGAATCTAATGATGGAAGACTGAGGCCTGAGTATCACAAGTTCAAGACTAGCCTTGACTACACAGAAAGACTGTCTCAAAAATAAATATTAGGGCTAGAGAAATGGCTCCATTTCTTAGTTCTTTCCCTGGTCATCGGCACTGCACTGTACTGTTTCTATATGTTGACAGCCTGGTTCTGGTGCTCCCTTAGATCCTGTCTAGCAGACTGCCTCAGAAGGGCCAATCCAACAGAGGTCTCCATGGATTTATGCCTGAAGACATCAAAAGGGAGGCAGTCCGGGCTTCTAAGAAGGTTAGACTTTCTTGAAATGGGGACCTTGGGATAGGCCTTTCCTATGCATTCAGAATCCCTGTGTGTGTGTTCCCATATGTGCCTGTGTCCTTGAGAGCTAAACCTGGTCCTTAAGTCCCATCTCTTCTAGAATGTATACTAAAAGATGAGGCAGCACCCTAAGAAAACAGAAGAAAATTCCGTGCTTCTTGAAGTTCAGTTCTAGGATAACCTGGACCATGGAGGAAAGGAGATAGTTGTTGCTTCCCAGAATTTCCAGTCTGTAGAAAGAAGAACCACAACTTTGTCTGGAATCTCATTTGCAGATCTGCTTTGTGTGCAAAAGAAAAGGAGCTGCTATCAAATGCCAGAATAATCAGTGTGTCCAAAACTTCCATCTGCCCTGTGGCCGAGAAAGGGGCTGCCTTTCACAGTTTTTTGGAGAGTACAAGTGAGTAGGCAATGAAAACTGTTGGGTTGACAGCACTGAAATCAGAACTCGGTGCTTGGGAGACTGTTTGGACTCTCCAACACATCTGTCCCTCACTCGGTAATGGGAAACAAGTGTCTTGTCTCGGAAGTTTCACAGGGGTTTCTCCTTCTTCCTGTCCCCTCCTTAAATTACAGACAGCTGGGTTCTTAGACAGCTGTTCATAACTAAATAGGGCATTCAATAATGGATGCTATGGAGACAGTCCTCCATAGCTCAGTGGGTAAGCAGCCACGAGAAGGCAGGTAGCTTCAGTGTACCGATTCACTGAGCACCAAGCAAATAGACAAGGCAGCTGGAAATCTGCATCAGTGACAAGCAGAAACCAAGTCTATTTACCCACCACAGATCATATTGTAGAAAACATCGGCCAACACAGAACATCCAGCAGGAGAGTTTGGGGGAGGAAAGCTGTGTCTTGTGTTGCGAAGACTTATCCAGAACAAGTGTTGAGAACATCCAGAGCCCATGCTGTAGTCAAGCTATCTATCACCGCAAGTGTATCCAGGTGGGGCTCTCTGTACTGGGGGGATGACCTTCCGTGATTGCCCCGCCCTGTGCTTGGAACCAGGGCATTCTGGGAATGCTCAAGCACGTGTAAGATTCAGAACTCCATACTGCAGGAAGGCATATACCCAGGAGATGCTTCCAGGTCTGTGAGGGAATAGCCAACCTAGTCTCCGGTCAGCCTTGGCCTCGGGCCTCACTCATCGTAAGAGTTAAACTAGGCAAAATCCTCAGGGTTTCCAAAACAAATGGGTGTTTCCAAGAACGAGTTAAGGAACTCAAAATCTGCCTGCTACTAGGATGAAAGGGAAGGGAATGTACTCAAGTATCTGACCCCTGCCAAGCCCCATGGCCAACTTATTCACCCCTGGGAACTCTCTTCAAAAGCCTTTTGGTCCCAGGCCTGACACCTGGTGGCAGCCCTCATCCTTGTACACCAGACTGCTTTTCCTGACCGTCCATGCAGTGAGGCGGACATGGGAAGGTGGCCTGCTTGTTTTCAAAAATGCGTTCTTCTCTTACAGAAATATGCCCACACATCAGCAAAGCACTTCTTCAAGTGTCCCCAGTGCAACAACCGAGAAGAGTTCCCACAAGAGATGCTGAGGATGGGAATCCACATCCCAGACAGGTAGCAGGAGCTCTGCACAGCAGAGGCTGAGCTGGGGGTGGCTGGTGTGGCTTTCTAGACAGGAGGTGAGTGTGAAGATAGTTTAGAGATTGGCCACAGCTCAGGCATTGATGTACAGTGAGGTGAGAACGGTGGCAAGTGTGCTTTTCAGTAGTCAAAGGAGAGGGAAATGGGCAGGAGGCGGTTCCTGAAAAGGTTCTTAAAGAACCAAGCCCTGAGGACAGGGAGTTTGAAGCCCTGTATTGCACTCTCATTACACCAGTCCTGCTCTCACAGCCGTATTGGCAGTGCTCCACTCTGGCCTTTGGACTCTTGCCGTGCTTAGTTTTCATTCTTCCTAGTGGACAAAGGCTCACCAGCAGAGTATGTGTACCTTATAACTTCTTCTCCCACTGCAGAGATGCTGCCTGGGAACTCGAGCCAGGGGCTTTCTCCGAGTTGTATCAGCGCTATCAGCATTGTGATGCTCCCATCTGTCTGTATGAGCAAGGCAGAGACAGCTTTGAGGATGAAGGGTAGGAAGAAGCTCCTGGGCAGAGAGCTCTAACACTGTTATTAAAGCAGGAAGGCTGTTCTTGACCACAGCCTTCAGGATGAACCCAGTTGCCAAGTCCCATATTTAACCAGCCCTGACTTAATCGTGCACAACTGGTGGGTCTCCTCTGCAGGGTCTGATGTTTGGGCCCGTTGGAAAGACACTCAGAGTCAGTTACTTTCCAGATTCATCCTGCCAGGGGATGTGCCCACCTGTGGACTCTTAGAATCAACACTTGTCATCCCAGAGTCATGGGGTAATATGTGGAGCAAAACTACATTGACTTAACTGCCCTTGGGGCTGGAGAGATGGCCCAGTGCTAAGAGCACTCACTGCCCTTCCAAACTGCCCAGCTTCTATTCCCACCATCCACATAGCAGCTCCCAGCTGTCTGCAACTCTAGTCCCAGGGGATTTGACATATTCTTTGGCCTCCATGAGCATTGTATGCATATGGTCCACATACATACATGCAGTCAAAAGACCCATACACGTCTTAAAATTCCCAGGAAGCTCTTTCTCCTCATTGCTGAGGCTGGATGGTAGCTAACATTCAAGAGTAACAGTTGGTCCCTCCATATCTCTCCATGGCTTTTCTGTAGACGGTGGCGCCTCATTTTGTGTGCTACATGTGGATCCCATGGAACCCACCGGGACTGCTCCTCTCTTAGACCCAACAGCAAGAAATGGGAATGTAATGAGTGTTTACCTGCTTCAACCACGAGTTAGGCTGGAAGGATGGTCTGCTGTAAGAACTTGAATGGGGCTGGGGCCTGTCATACCTGGGAATGGAGACAGCATGTCACAAAGGGGAACTTTGAGTGGATACAATAGCTTTGGAAGGAAATAGTTAGCCGGGCATAGTGGCGCACACCTTTAATCCCAGCACTTGGGAGGCAGAGGCAGGTGGATTTCTGAGTTCGAGGCCAGCCTGGTCTACCAAGTGAGTTCCAGGACAGCCAGGGCTATACAGAGAAACCCTGTCTCGAAAAACCAAAAAAAAAAAAACCTGGAAGGAAGTAGTTGATGAGGGGCTTCAGGACCTGTACAGGAGAAACAAAGGCTGAGTTACCTTCCCTTTTCTGCCTCTCTTCCACCACAGATTACATATCTGAAGACTCAGATGACACCCCCTGTTGCAGCAGCACCTTCTGCCCCCATGTGTATTTCTTTAGGGCTGGCTACCAACTTGGAAGAGAATCCCAGCTCTTCCTGGACTGATTGGCTACAACCTTCCCTCTTAGAAAAGCCTGTAATAGCTTCAGGGTGGTTCCTGCCCAGGACAGTGAGCATTGCTGCATCGGTTTGGAGAGGTAGCACTTTGAAACCTTGCGACACAAGGGGCTAAGTGAAGAGGTCTCAGGGGACACTGAGTCTGCATGCCAGCAGTGGAGTGTTCACCATAATGTGGCTCTCAGACGCTTCCTCCCGCTTCTCTCGTTTGCTAGTGACAAATAAAGGTCATCTCTCCACTCGGGTCTCCTTGTGAACTGGCTCTGGAATCTGTCTAGTACACTAGAGAATCTGGAAGGAGTAAGACAAAAGTTAGTCACTAGGATTTCAACAGAGAGGGAATCGACTTTCTGGGTAACTGGCATTCCAGGGGTGCAGAGTGTCATCCTCATGTAAGTGTGTAAGTTCTGTTCAGTGAGCCAGCATAACAGCCCACTTTGGTCCCAGAACAGACCCTGGTGGTGAGGCTGGGGTCCCTGAACTCAACATCGTAGGATTGCCATACTTGTGTGGGGCAGAAGGTTCCACTCATTCCAGCCAGTGTGGTCTTAGCTTTGCAACTGGAGCAGGCCACTGACATCCCCACAGCATTTCTCATGGGTGTGACGATGGACTTGCGTACCAGAACATTCGCATTAGGCAAGGCAGCTGGGATGGGAATCTGGCAGAGGGCCTGAAGAAAACTGAATAGAGCCTATCTTACATTTGCATGTTTTTAATGATTTCATGAGCTTGGCTTAGTGGGGGAAACTCAGAGAATTGCCACATACTGAATTCCCAAGGCCTCAGTGAGTCATTGTCACAAATGGTGGAGAAGCCTGTTCTCATTTCAATACTGCTGAATCCTGCAGACTTAGATCCAAGATGTAAAAGGTGATTGCCTTCAGATCTGACTAGATTCACTTGAAAACATTAGCGTTGCTTTGTTACTATCAACGTGTACAGGAAAGTAATACTTTCTTTTTAATACTTACATATTTTAAATATGTAACACATTCATCTAAATGTCTACAGTGCCTGGGAGTGGAACTCAGTGGCTGGGCACATGCTTACCATATGCAAGGTCCTGGCATGGCTCACCTCCAGCACTACATCCTTAGGAAGCCATTAGACTAGTAAGTCCTAAAAGGACTGTAATGGAAACCACTCTTAAATCACCTCTCTCTCTCTCTCTCTCTCTCTCTCTCTCTCTCTCTCTCTTTCTCTCTCATTTCCTAAAGGCAACTACTGCCATTTTTTTGAGCAGTTTCTTAAAACTTTTTTGTTGTTATTGTTTTTACTTTGTACCCTGTAGCTGTCTTCAGACACACCAGAAGGGTGCATTGGATCCCATTACAGATGGTTGTGAGCCACCATGTGGTTGCTGGGAATTGAACTCAGGACCTCTGGCAGAGCTTTTAACCGCTAAGCCATCTTTCCAACCCCCTTTAAGCAGTTCCTTGATATAGTAATATTAGACATTATTGACTTCTTATGTTACATATGGGTTTAGAAACTTACCATTTTCAATGTCCCTATCTTAAATAGCTGCATTATAATTTTTGTCATTTGTAATATCATTAGTATACTGCCAGGCAGTGGTGGCACACACCTTTAATCCCAGCACTTGGGAGGCAGAGGCAGGAGGATTTCTGAGTTTGAGGCCAGCCTGGTCTACAGAGTGAGTTCCAGGACAGCCAGGGATACAGAGAAATTGCTACCTGTTCCCATTCTTACAGGCCAGAAAAATCAATTATAAATATTTTTCCTCTGGGCCATGCCAGTCATTTTACATTAGATGTCTGGATTCTCTTCAACAAACTTTTGAAAGATTCATTGTATGCATGTGAGTGTTTTTCCTGAATGTATGTATGTGCCCCCTCTGCATGCCTGGTGTCCATGGAAGTGAGAAGTGAGTAGGAGCTCCCTAGAAGCAGAGCTACCGATGGTTGTGAGCCACCGTGTGGATTCTGGGAACTAACCCAGCCCCTCTAAAACAGCAACAAGTGCTCTTAACCTGAGCTATCTCTCCAGCCCCTTAAAATTGTAATTTTAAAATAGTTTACAGGAAAAAAATGTGAGGAAAAAGTGCAGAGAACTCTCACATATTTAAATCCAGAGCCTATTATTGCTGATGTCTTAGATTCACATGGTAAATTTTTCACAACAAACCAATACTGGGTGTGTGGCTGGAGAGATGGCTCAGCAGTTAAGAGCACTCCCTGCTCTTCCAGAGGTCCTGAGTTCAAATCCCAGCAACCACATGGTGGCTCACAACCACCTGTAATGAGATCTGATGTCTTCTTCTGATGTGCAAGCATGCATGCAGACAGAGTACTCATACATAAAAAAATACAAAAATATGAAAATGAATATATATAATCACTAAAGGCTACACATCACTCAGCTTTTCCTAATTTTTTCCTATATTTTTCTTTTTAATTTCTATCTAGGATACTACATAGCACCAAGTCATCTTTTTGTTTTGATTTAGTTTTCCTTTTGTTTTTTTTTTTTTAAAGATTTATTTTATTTATTATATGTAAGTACACTGTAGCTGTCTTCAGACACTCCAGAAGAGGGCGCCAAATCTCGTTACAGATGGTTGTGAGCCACCATGTGGATGCTGGGATTTGAACTTATCACCTTCGGAAGAGCAGTCGGGTGCTCTTACCCGCTGAGCCATCTCACCAGCCCTTAGTTTTCCTTTTTGAGAGAGGTTCTCACTATGTCACCCTTGGATGGCCTGGAACTCGTATAGAAGCCATGCTGGCCTAGAACTCATCAAATCCACCTGCCTCTGCCTCCTAAGTACTGAGATTAAAGACAGGTGCCACCATTCCCAGCCACATGAGTCATTTTTAGGTTCCTCTTGGAGATGACAGCTTTTCCTGTGACCATTTTGTGGAGTACTAACTGGGTGTTGTGCATAGTGTCTCTCTCCTAACTAGGACTTATAACTTTCATCATGATGAGATTATGGTTCTGACCTCTGAAGGCCACAAAGGGAAAGTGCGTTCCATCACATGAAGTTCCATGCTGTCGGCAGGATAGAAGGCAGTGCCTGTCAGCTGTGCCCCTGTGCCTGCCACCCGCCTGCCACCCGCAAGGTATGGAGGACCTAAGCACCCTCCTCTCTGAGAGTAGAGTTCTGCAGATTACCGCGATTGACTCATTTGTATTGCTTATATCTTTACTGTATACATGTATTGTGTTGTGATAGTCATCTGCTTTTCTACCCCCACCCCCTTCTACCATTACTGGTGCTCACTGGGACCCTTGAGTCCCACAGGCCTGCAGCAAGAACCTGTCTGCATGGTTTCCTAGGCCCGCTTCACTGACTCACCCGCCCTTTCTCCTTGTACCAGTTACCACATAACCTGCGGTAGTTTTTGCCTAGGCTTGTCATCTGTGGCCTTTTTGCAAATAGAGCCCTGTACAGCTGGGCCTCCCACGGCACCTCACCCATGGGCTTTCTGCCTTGGGTCCCCAGCATGGAACCCCCTGACTTTCATCCTCAGCCTGTTGAATGCCATGGCCGCCTCTTTGTTCTCACTGGATTCTCACTTGTGGTCTCTGCTGGTGTCCTTGGAGCCCATGTCCTTTGTCAGTCGTACAACAGTACGTCTGTCTCTACTGCTGGATTGGAAGCCCCTTGCAGTCTGAGACCGGCTTTGATAGCCATTCTTCACGTTTGCAGTGCCGAGCCCAGAATTCCACCTTCAGAGGCAGTTTGCTATCTATTCCTGCTGGGTTCTTGACCATGTTGTTCTGCTATTGCACACCAGAGGGCAGTGTTAGCAAGTTGAAGAAGGAGATTGTGAAATCTCTGTTGAGGATTACACAGCTTTAATGCTCCTCACTTGTTCTAAACACATTAGTTCAAGTTTATTCATGAGGTGTATTTATGTTAGGCTTAGAGGTGAGTATTAAAACGAACAAGGACACTGCTACACTGCTACATTTAAACAAGACTGTCTAGAAAAGCTGTAGCCTCAAAGTGGCCTTCCTGACCCTGGTGTGGCACCCTACCTCTACCAAATGGCGACTCCCATTCCCAGGGGATATGTGATATGTAATATAGTTCTATTACTCTTCTGCATTGCCCTTCTACTACATATACATACATGCATGTACACATATACATACATGCATGTACACACATGCAAACACAGAAAGCCACATGCCCACACCCAGCCACCAGAGTCTGTCATTGATAGTCCAAAGGCTCCAACCTCTATGGACAAGACAGAGATGCTGTGAAAAGTAGCATCTCTACTGGCCCTGATCTAAGGACACAGTGTCAACTTCCCTCCCCATGCCTCCCCCTAGCTCCCCCACCCCTGCCCCATGTCCCATGATGACAGGAGGTGAGTCACAGCATCATGGAGGACAGCAGATGAAAGAAGACTGCTTGGGGCTGGTGAGATGGCTCAGTGGGTAAGAGCACCCGACTGCTCTTCCGAAGGTGATAAGTTCAAATCCCAGCAACCACATGGTGGCTCACAGCCATCCATAATGAGATCTGGCTCCCTCTCCTGGGGTGTCTGAAGACAGCTACAGTGTACTCACATATAATAAATAAAATAAATCTTTAAAAAAAAAAAAAAGAAAGAAAGAAGACTGCTTAGTGACCAAGCAAGGAAACCCACTTTAAAGGATCAGAGATCACAAGGTCCAGAGTGGGGGGTGGGGTGAAACCTCCCAGCCCCGACCCCCCTGGCCCTGGCTTCTTGACCCTAGCCTGCACACATGCCTGATAAACAGGAAGGCCTCCGCGCCATCAGTGTCCATCCGTCTAAGTGCATCTGAAACCTGTCTGGGCCTTCAAAGACATCCCTAGGCATCAGGATCAGACTAGAAGGGACGCCATCCTCAAGGAAGCAATTCCCCATTGTGTTCCGTTCCTTGGGAATGGCAAATTTGTAAACAGGCTCTTACATTTAGACAAATCCTGCCCTGGCTTTGTGCTGGGGTGTTGTTTTTTCTCCCCTGAACAATGCCCTTTCCATTCAGGCCAGCCGTTCACACTATTGTCCAAGACCCTTGGACTACAGGAAACAGCACCAGATTCTTATCAGCTGAGGCGGGTGGAAGTGGTGTGGACAATGACATCATGTCCACAAAGCAGGCTGCTGTTCTGAATGTCATTCTTCTATATCTGTATCTGTAAGAGCAGAGCTGCCCTGACTTCCCAACAGGACAATCTGGATGTCACGTGTTCCTAGTATGGCCCCTTCTATTGGAAGGTAGACCCCTGGATTCTGCCTCGAGACTTCTTTTTCATTAGCCTCATCGGGTCGTGGTTTTCTGATGGCCTTGGTTGTTCCTCTCTGTCCATAGGAAACACATATTGTTGTTGAATTAGCAACTTTGAGCCTAGTCCTCCCTGCATTCCCCATCAGCAGAGCTGCTGGGAACAGGCTGTCAGCTGGCTGCTGGAGGCCTACTGTTGGAGATCCCAGCCTCCCTTTCAGGCCTCCCTGGAGACCTTGCAGCAGGTCTTATTCCTGACAGAGGATGATTGAGGAACTAGAAATTTCCTTAATGAAACTGCAACTCAGAAAGTGAAAGGCTTCATTGTGAGGCCGCCTTGGAAGAAAGGGGGCCAAGATGAACAGGCTGGGCAGTGAGAAGTAGCCACCAGGCCACTGCTGCCTTCCCATCTACCAAATGCTGTCTCCGATCTACCAGAGAAGCAGGCGAGTCCAGAAAAGGAGCCAGGGTGGGACACCCCCCCCCCGACAACCCCCAAGCTTCTTATCAGATCTTGTGTCCAAACCTGGCCCTGCCTATCCTTTTCCCTCCAAGTCTGTAGACTTAGAAAAACACAGAGATCAATTTTGGGGGTGTGTTCAAGCTTCTCCTCACACCCCCTCCAGCCCAGGACACAAGTGAACCTAGCCTGGCTCCTTATTGTGGAAGAAAATTGGACTGGTTCTGAGAACCCCCTCTCCTAGTTTTAAGAATATGGTGCTTCATGGAGGAGCCTCCATTATTGGGCTGACAGGAACATGAGCTGATCTTCCAGGGCCTAAGTGGGGCCGCCGGCAGCCTACAGAGTCGATTGTCTAAAAGGAGACCATCTTCTGGTAGCTGCTACATGCCCACTCCTCAGGATTCTTGGGTGTCTAGGACCTGACCCAAGCTTGGATAAATGAAAAGGCACAGAAGCCAATTGAAAGAGCAGAAGGGTCTGTTCGCACTTGTTCTGACAAGCTCCTCACTGTCCCTGAGAAACTGCTCTGTTCAATGTCACCTTGGGCTTGAGGTAAAACTCAGCCACCCCCGACCCCACACACATACAGATAACCAAGCTAGACACTGGAAGAGCCAGAAGAGGCTGAGGAGGCAGGCGAAGAGTGGGAGAATGGAAGCCAGGGCAGGAAAGACCCCAGACTCAAGTGTTCCGATGCTAGAGGGTTTTCAGCTCTGCCCCCAGGGTGGGAGGGCCTCTCTTGGCAAAGGAAATGGAGGCTGACATCTGGGAGTCAGGACCTCTAGTGCTTACAAATGTGGGAGGCAACAATTATCAAATTAATCTCATGTGTTAAGGGAAGGAGTTAATCTAATCAGCACTTTTCCAAAATATGCTCTTGAGAGCATTAGGAAGAGATGTCAGCAGTCCTGCCAAAATGAAAACAAAGGGCAGAAGGCCATGGCACAGTAGGTAGGAGCTGCCCGAATCGCCATCACAGGACTCCACAGGGCGGGAGAACACCCAGGCCTGGGGCAGCCATGGGCACACAAATCCTGGAGTCTGACAGACCATGAAGTGTGGGAGGTCATGGAAAGTTTCCTGCGATTAGCAGCTCTCAGGACGCTTCGGCTACACTTAACTAGTCTCTTAGTCCAAGCCTCTCTTCAGCTCTAAACCTGTGTGGGAAATCATGAACCATCCAGATACCAGGGGAAGTGCGAGACACAGAGGAAAAGGCTGCAGGACAAAGATAGAGAGAAGGTGAAATCACTGAGGTCGGAAATTGGGCTTGAGCTGAGAGGAGTGCGAGGGGAGGGGAAGCAGGGGAGACTTTGGGAGCAGAGACTATGTGTGGGGAGGTGTGGGGGCCACACCTGAACTCTTTGCTGGGCCACTGCCAGGTACTGCATGGTGATGTCTCTTAGTCAGAGGCAATGGTGGAGCTTCAGGTGCAGTCAAGCCTAGGTGATTGTGGAGGGGCTGACTTACAAGCTAAGAGCAATGACCAGCCTGTTTTGTTAATCTCCCAAGGGACTTATCTAAGCTAGATGCCCCAGGCTAGCCTCCAGGGGAGGTAGGCTGCTGTCCTCTGTCTTTGAAATGTCTCTGTAGGTTTTTTTCACCTTCGCCTGGTATCAGTGTAGTCTATGCTTTGGGCAGGATGTCACTGGAGCAGGAGCGGGGAGCATGGTCAGAAGGCCTTCTGAGCATGCCCAGGAACTCATTCTCCACCCGAGAAGCTGTTGCCTAGCCCGGCCTGGGCGTGATTTTAGTGGTCTTGATATAGATTAGTAAGGCAGCAGCAGGCTAAGAGGCACTGTTACAAATGTCAGCTGTTGTGTAAAAGGAGCAGAGTTGCCTACGTGCCTGTGTGCCCTTTGCCGGCTCTCCTGCCCCCTCAAAATCCTTCTGGTGTTCCAAGGTCAGCTTTATAAGCCTTCAGGACAGGATTTTTCCTCATGGATTGAGCAGTCTCTGCTTTATAGGCAAGCCCCTCAGACCCTTCCGCTGCCACACATCCATATCTCCCTGTCTGCTAGAAGAAAGTGCCAGATAGGTCGAGCATTTCCGGGAACACACAGCACGCTTCCTTCCTCACCCATAGCCAGTGTCCATCAGTGTCCATCAGTTTAGTACAAAGGCACACAGAGACAGTCGCAATAGGGCTACGTGATATAAATAGTTCTCCATTCCTTTCTTTATAGGCTCTGTTTTTTCTCATCAGAACTCAAGGGCACGTGACAATAAAAATATCAACAGCAATTTCACTATGCTTGGAAGACCGAGAAGCCGCAAGGCCCATTTGAAAACATACAGCTCACACATGTGGGCATTTTTCAGGGTGCTCCTAGTACAGTACCGTGGGCAAGGTGGCAGTGGGCAAGAGCTGTCCTGTTTCCAGGTATAGGGGTGCACTGTTTAGGATACTGAGTTCCTTCTCCCTGTGTTTTCCAGGGCCATTTCCCCAGAGGACCCTGCCCAGAGCTTGCCAAACCTAGACTCCGTCCAAATGCCCCTGGGGGGCTAGGTTGCTACTTTCTGTCTTCTCAGGGTTTCCTCCACCCCTTTCTTCTCCTCTGTCTCCCCAACTCTTCTCCAGCTTTTACCCACTCCTCTCTCCTCTCCTTTTATCCACCAGTATCCCAAGGGAACACCCCACAAACAGAAAGATGCTAGGTTCGGTCCGCAGGTAGATTTCAGGGCTTCTGTTCACCAGATAAGCAAAGGGTGCAAGTTCAGATCTCAGCCCCCTGAGGGTGCCAGGGTAGAGGACATAAACCCAAGGTCTTCGGGTTTGAAGTTCAGTACAGCAAAAGCTCTTTCTTGTTTTTTCATCTCCCCCTCCCCAGCTCCCACCCCTCCTCCACCCTTCTTTTTCCCTATTCAAAGGAGGGAACTCAGACATGCCCTCTGTCTCTTGCGTCACTAACTTCTTCGCCCTCGGGCTGGGAATAACTTTTAATTGTCCTCCTCCCCCTCTCTGCTCCCCAGCTGCATAAACTGCTGATGGCTAAGCTCCTCCCCTACCCCCCCCCAGATGAGCCCTTGTCACTCAGCCCCACCCCCAGAGCAGCAGGATTTACCATACCAGCCTTCTGTTCTCCCATAGAGAGAGAGCTGGGCTTTCACTCAGTGGTAGAGCATTTATCTAGCATGCATCAGACCCTAGATTCAATCCCAAGTACCACAAAAAGCTATGGGAGTCTTGTAAACAAACCGCCATGACCACCCTCAGTAGAGACTCCAGTGTTGGAAGTATCTGGCCTGCCCAGGGGCTCCTGAACCAACTGATGTCACTTTGGCTCTTGAGGACACCTGCTCATGGACCCATGGACCTATGGACTCACCTCTCTCTAGTTCCTCATGGCCCTAGACAAAGCCCAGGAGGCCAATCCTGACCATTGGCTGCAGTTTTCAGACTGTCCGTTGCTAACCTCACAGGCCTGAGCATGCCCACCTCACCCTCGGAAAGGTAGCCCATCTTTCCCACTCCTGCCCTCCAGTTCCCCTCTTCTTTCTGATCCACAGAACCTTTCCCCAATCCTCAGGAAGAAGTTCTGATGGTGAGGTGTGGGCCCAGCAAGTCTGGCCTGACAATTTGGGACCTGAGAAAGGGTATCATATTGTGAGACAACTCTTCCCGATTTAAAAAGGGGGCCAGGGCCAGGCCCAGGCAACCTCCAGGTCCCAGCAATTCCTGCCTCTGTGAGTAGGAGATGGGAGTGAGCTAAGGCAGGGAATCATCTAGATTCCAAAGTATGGAGACAGATAAACAGCGCAACCCTACCTCCTCAGCACCTCCACCTTCTCTCACACCTCTGTGGGGGCAAGTGTTTCTTATCAGGTTCTACCTCAGGTACCTACTTTCCCCTCCTCTGGTGGACTGACAATATCCCCCTTAGAGCCACCCATACACCCACTCAGAGGGTCACTCAGAATGGCCATTGTTCAGCAAGCTGGGAAAGAACCACCCAACTTGCCTCTGGGCACAACTGGAAATGTGCTCCGGAAGCCACACCATCTCTGAGAACAAATAGCAGGCCCCTTGGGACTACAGTGGTCTGGAGGTGCCAGCTCCAGCCTGAGACTGAGAACTCGGAGAAAGGCGAGAAAGGCCGGGGTAGGCTGAGGTGCAAGGCCCCTCCCACCAGCCCCTAGTCTTTCCTGTAGGTGGTAGAGATTTCCTCTAAGAGGTAATCAATCAGGTGTCCTGGACAACTCTTTCCTAGCTGGGTGGGAGAGAGATATTGTTGAGTCCCCCAGCCCAGCCTGACCACCCATTCCTCAGTCATCTTCTATGTGGCCTCTACCTCCCGGGGTGTCCGATTGTGCTCAGCCAGCACCCTGCTCTTCATCCTCTTGCCCAGCTCCAGCCCCGCCCAGCTCTTGCCCTTCGCTTGCTTTCCCTTTCCACGGAAGGAGCCTGAGCGCTCCCCGACTCCCCTGCACCATACACGTTCACAGTACTCATCCACACGGGGCAGATTAGCGAAGCCTGTGAGCTGCAGGATGTCCTTATACCAAGTCTTGGGGGAGGCAGAGGCCAGGCTTCCCCAGGCTGAGGGCTCCTCTAGCCTTGACTCCCGAAGGAGCAGGCTGTCCAGCTGCACAGCTGCAATCACCTCCAGGGCAAAACGGACCACGGTCTGGGAGAAGCCATGCTCCACAGTGGTACAAGTGTAGTTTCCTGCGTCGTGGCGGCTGAGCCTTCGGAACAGCAGCCCCTGGGCCGTCTGCACAACTCGCTCGTCTGTCTTCACCTGCGGGGCGGGGGTGGAGTTGGAGGGTACAGGAGACATAAGCAAGGAGTTGGGAAGGACACTCACCTCCTGTTCTTTACTCCCTCTTTCCACATTTACCATTATTATTTTGTTTTGTTTTGTTTTTCGAGACAGGGTTTCTCTGTATAGCCCTGGCTGTCCTGGAACTCACTTTGTAGACCAGGCTGGCCTCGAACTCAGAAATCCGCCTGCCTCTGCCTCCCAAGTGCTGGGATTAAAAGCGTGCGCCACCACACCCGGCCACATTTACCATTCTTGGGTCCAAGCCCTGTCCTACCCCACTTGCCTAGTCCCTCTTTCCCATGATGGGCCTAACCACTTGACAGGATCTCAGATAGACCATGAGCTAATTGCAGACAGGCAGACCTCACCTTTCCACAGAGCAGGACAAGGACCTATGAAGAAGGCTTTCCTAAGACTGACTGGTTGTGTATCTCCAGGTCAGAGCCCTAAGGCCTTCAGAGAAGTCTACACCAGCACCCAAGGAGCTGAGGAGTTAGGTTCATGTCTATGAGCTAAAGAAAACTCTATACACACACACACACACACAAAACAAAACAAAAAAAAACAGTCATACTGGGTCTTCCCTGTCTTGGTCTGTTATGCTCACTCCCCCACAAATGTGAGGCCCACAGCCCAAGCCTGGGGTGGGCTAAGTGCCCACTTGAGTGTGGGAGGCAAGAGCTGGCTCTGATCCCAGACTTCAGGCTGCTTCTGCTAACCCTGTCTGTGCATCTGAGCGCCGAGGGGGAACCGCCTGGGTGGTTAGCATAGCATTGTGTAACCCCATCTTATTGCTCTCCCTACTCCAGGGAGTCTCCTCGGTGCTCAGCCCTACAGCTGGTCCCAGGCTTGCCTCCCCTGGCTCCTGAGCTGGAGGAAGAGCCCCTCCTGCAACCAACCCCTCCGTCTGTCCCCTCCCCATGGGAAAGCTGTTCCAGACTCCTGCTCTGCCCATGCTTGGCCTCAAGCCCTAGACTGCCAAACCTTCCCAGTCAGGGGGAAAAGAGGTCTTGGGCAGACAGCTTGCTTTAGGAGGTAATATGGTGGTCAGGGACCAGGCTTGAGGCAGAGAAGAATTAAGAAACTCTAGGGAAGAACTCCCTTCAGAGCTGAGCCACATGCGTTAGCATGGGAACTTCCAGAACAATGTAGTCCCCATTCCCTCTCCTCGACTTCTGACACCCCCTCCTCACAGAGTAGGGAGGCTGGAGCTGTGTGCAGCCTAGGCACTCCCAGAAGCAGAAATGGGGCAGCTCCTCATAGACACCCCAGGGTATAATACACATTTTTCTCAGGAAGAACTTGGCTAACTCACTCCAGAGTTCCCTTCTAGAGCTTAGGATTTGGGGTTCAGGGAGAGAAGAGGATCTCTGGGCGGGGTCTTCACTCACCTGGTCAGTCCCCTTATCCCCTGGTCTTTGTAAGAACCAACGCACTGTAGCCTGAGGAGACTTGGGCAGGCACTCAAGGAAGGTGCTGTTGTGCTCTGTGCCAAAGACTCTGGTCATGAGCCCTGAAGCTGCTTCTGTAGAGAGAGGACCAGGCCAGCTCAGCTAGGGAACCAGGGAACCCAGGCTCTGAGGGCCACAGACTAACTCTACAGGATACCTGTGTGGTGAGGACTTAGGTGATGCTATCCTAAGGCTCCATGCAGCTGCACAGAGAGGGAAACTGAGGGATTTATTACAACGGGATTTTTTCCGCCCTCATGCTTCCCAGAAATGGAGCCCAGTCCCCGGGTGACCCACATCTCCGGGGCCACCACTCACTGTTTTGACTCTGGCCCTGGCCCAGACACTGCACAGCAGGGTTGCCATGGCGTATGTCCTGCCGACGAAACCTGCGCTTGCCAGAGCTGGGGCGGTAGCGGGCACAGGCGGTGCCATCCCAAGCACAGTATGGGTCCCGCGCCAGGCAGCACTCAGCACAGGCACTGCCGTAGGTCTCACACTGGTGCAGCTGCAGCCGGGCCACACCCAGTGGAGAGCCCACGTACAGCGTTTGCTGGGGGAAGAAACGCAAGCAGAGCCCCAGTGAGCTGGGTTCACCAACAGGTTCTCAACACCCAAACTTTCCTGAGACCCATCAGTTTCAGGAAGGCTTCCAGAACCTCTTGAATTCATTCACAAGGATAGAGATGTTGAATGCATTCCAGAGCCCATGCTAGCCCATGAGTAGGTGGGGGTGGAACTGGGGTCTTTTCTTCAGGCCTTCTCTGCTGTCAACATCTGCCTCTAGCCTAATGGACTCTGTGTGACTGGCCTCTGGCTTTAGAGCTGTACCATGCAGGTCTGTCTAACCTTTTGACCCTGTGATATGAAATTGTCATCTGCAAAGTTCATGCATGAGCGACTGAGTTACCAAAAACAAATTGGAAAAAAAACCAAACTCATGTTTTAAGTAAGTTTATGAGTTTGTGTTGGGCCACACGCATGGCTGTCCTCAGCTGCACGTGGCCATTGGGCTAGCGACTGGTCATGTCTACAGTAATCCCAATACAAAAGCCGAGCTGGGGACCAGTAAGACGGCTCAGCACAAAAAGGTGCTGGCCATGTAACCTGACAATCTGACTTTGTTCCCCTCTGTCCTGCTTGGTAAATGCAGAGAATTGGGTTCCTATAAGTTGTTCTTTGGTCTCCAGTCTCTTTGCCTCGAGAACCTTCAGGGCCCTTTAGACTTGTCACCTTGCTCACTCCAACTCGGGCTTGGCAGGACTTTACCAAAATAAATAAAATATACTTTTTAGAAGTTTAAAAAGTTGGAATTTATGCCCAGAGGCTAGGGATGATGGCTCAATCAGGTGCTTCAACACAAAGACCCAAGCTCAGTCATCAGAACCGATGTGGAAAAGAAGCACGGCATTGAGGTTTCACTTGCAATCCCAGGCTGGGGAAGCAGAGACACAGGCTTTGGGGCCTGCTGGCCAGCCACCCTAACCTGATTGGCAAGCTCTGGGCCAATGATTCTGTCTCAAAAAAGACAGAGGACCACCTAAGGAGGTCCACTGGCCTACACACACACACACACACACACACACACACACACACACACACAGGCACATATATACACACAGGCACACACACACACACACACACACTTAAACACACACAGGTGATAGGCTCAGCTCTCCAGAAGAGTCCACGACAAGTTTAGGAGAGGGGATACAGGGGCTGGCCTTACCCTTTTGACAGAGATCTCCATCTCGGTGATGGGCGTTGGCACCTAGAGAAGGAATGGAGACTTAGCTGAGTGGGTGAAGGCTCTGCATACCTCCCCTGCTCACCATTGCCCAAGCCCCGGGTGGGGGCCAGTTTCTCCTCAGCTGATCACTGTACCTCCTGGCAGCAATGGCTAGACAGGATTTGGGAAAGGTGGTGCCTACCCATAACCTCAGCTCTGGAGCCCCTGAGGTAGGAAGATGGGAGTTCAATGCCAGGCCGCTATCTATAGTAAGTTTTAATCTAAGCTAAGTTATATAGAGAGATACAGTCTCAAAGTTCAAGCACATGCTGGGTGTGGTCCTGCAGGCCTTTAATCCCAGCACTCAGAAGGCAGCAGCAGGTGGATTTCCATGAGTTTGAGTCCAGTTTACTTAACATGGTGTACACCAGACCAGCCAAGGATATGTATAGCAAGAGAGGAGAGATATAGGCAGAGTTTTTCCCAGACATCCAGGAAGGTACCCTCATCCTGACTGGCTTCCAAAAGGGAGGCTTGGCACAGAGTTCCACTGTCTCCTCCCACAATGTTCCTCAGCCATGAACCAGCTGTTCTATATCATTAACCTCGAGTCCAGAAGCAAAATAGCCCCCAAACACAGACAATCCCTGTCCAGTTATATGGAAGGGGAAACACTTGGAGTCTCATCCACTTTGCACTGCAACTTGAGCCTGACAAGGTTTTGTCAAAACCTGCTCGCCTTGACCATCCCTCCCCCGAGAGCACCAGGCACCTTAAGTGCACAGCCTGCTTCTCCAGCAGTAATTCAGTAGCATCCTGGAGCCTCTTCAGCAGTGTGTGCCATATTTTGAGCCTCTCCCCTGGGTTCACTCTCCTGGAGCCTACCAGCCACCCATTAACCCCTGCTTACCTTAAACACCTGGAGCTCCTCCAGAACCACTTCTTCAGGTTCAGTCAAGCCACTACCCTGGAGGGCAATGACTTTGAGCACAGAACCGGAATCTGGAGCAGGGGAACAAAGGTTAGTGAGACAAGAAGGAGGGAGCTACCCTCTCCCCACAAACTTGGCTGCCCCTGGTCAGCCCTCTTACCAGTCCCTAGGAAGATGACATCATAGGTCCCATCCTCAGCCTCCACTCGGTCCACCACAATCTGGCGTAGTTGCTGAGCCAAGTGAGTTTTGACCAGGACAGGGCGGCCACGCCGAGGTCTCACAGGCTGGAACATGAGTGGGTGGTCTCGGACAAACTGCAACACCTCGTCTGGGTAGTCCTTGGTGCTGCCAAAGGGTCGGCCTGGCTGTGCAGTCATCTTGCTAGGACACTGGGAGCAGCAGAGGGAACATTTAAAGTCCTTAGGATGGCACTACCCGGCTAGCCTCTTTCTATCTCCAGGGGTCATGCACACAGCAGAGACTCTCCTCCCAAACCCTTTGGAGGCCCAGCCCACTACTGCCAAGTAGGCTGAGTGTTAAATCAGAAGGTTTTCTATACAGGAGTTCCCTGTCATCTACTTTGGCCTCTATTGCCTCTATTCCCAAGCAGCTACTTACCACACCAGGGCGAGGGAAGGGCACCTTGCCCCCATAAGGTCCCCACTGATGCTGAGGGCCATCTCGGTGGGCAAAGGGCCCATTGAAGACCTCCCAGATGTCTACCATGTTGTACACACAGACAGCAAAGCCCTGGAACACAGCACTGCCAAAGGGAAACAGGGACATTCAGGCCAGGCCGAGGTGGTTGTGGGAAAGGGGATGCAAGCTGACTTCATAAGTGATAAAGAAGATGACAGTGGCTGCTAAAAACAAAGATTGGGACACAAGACACAGAGGCAGAGACAAAACAGAGATGGAGATTGGAAAATAGACAGTCACCGAATCAAGGAGAAAGAGCATCGAAAGTCGGTGGTATGAGGACAGGGGCTCAACAGAAAAGGTAGCCTGGTACAGAGACCAGGGATGGTGGGGTGCAGGGGAGCATGTGTGCCCACCTGACAGTGCTGAACAGCGCATACACCTCGAGGTTCTTCCCGGCCTTGGGCCACAGCAGGAACACATCCTCTGGGACACAGTGGGACACAGAAAGAGCCATAAGCACTATAGCCACTGCCAATGGCCTGATTTGTCAGCTCGGAGCCCTCCCCGTTTCCAGAACCTAGGCCTGGTTGGCCATTCCCTTACCGAGCTTGTCAAAGTGAGTCTCGGCCCCGCCTGGGCCAGGCACAGAGCACAGCAGCCGGGCCTTGAGGAAAGTGCTCCATTTGTTTACCAGCACCCGCTGGCCGCCAGCGTCATTCTGGGGGGAAAGGAGGGTGGAGTCAGCTTTATGCCCCGCCCCCCAGAATGGGACCTGTTTCCTGTTCTTCTCTCAACCACAGAGAGATGGATGGATGTTAGCACTGTGTCCTTGCCTCAGTTTCTCTACTGTGAAGGGACAGTCTAGGAAAGAGGTCACAACGGGGGACTTGAACCTCACCACCCCACCACGGCTCTCACCACACAGACACGGCCCACGCGGCTGATGGTGACATGACCTGGGCCGCCATCTGGTGACGGGACGGTCTCGGAGAAGAAGAAGTACACCTTGTCATCGTCCCGGTCAGAGTTATCTGGGATCCGAGCAGCCATCACAAATCGGGGTTCTGAGAGGGTGACAGGGTGATGATGTGACAAGGTGCCTCCCCCACCCCAGGAGCTGGAGGTGCGGCCTGCCCATCTTGGGCCACATTTTATCTCGTCTCTCCTCAGATAGAGGGATGGGTCCCAAGCAGCCTTGCCCTCAGGGGGCCTCACCATGCAGGAGGCTCTGGTCAGAGTCAGAACGCAGGGCTGGTCGGGGACCCCCACTCCGGAAAATCATGGCCTCTCGTCCCAGGAAATCGGCAGTGAGGCCTGTGTACAGCTCCCCACCTAGAGGGGAACAGAGTCAGGAGAAGGTCAGGCCTAGCAACCAGTCCCATTCCTTCCCAGCGCTATGAGCCAATTCCCACCCTCCTGGCCCGCTCTGGCTTGGTATCACCCACCTACAAAGGTGCTGGCGAAGGGTCGGCTGGGCTCATGTGGGCAACGGCCCCTTCCATTCTCGACGCTGCTAGGATCCAAGCGGAGCACATGCTAGATAGAGGGAGGAAAGGGGTGTAAACGGGGTCACCTGGGAAAGAAGCAGAGCCTCGAGCAGACCGTGATCTTTGCGTGCAACTGGAGCATCGGGGCGGGGGCGGGGGAAGAGATCCTCATCTGATGGGGTCAGCACCTCTGATGGGCTCAGCACCCCAGCACAAAGGCGCCTTTCAAGCCCCTGCCCCCTCTGCCCTACCCTGGTTCAATGGGAAGCCTTGAGACAGCAGGGAGGAAATGTCACAGCTTCTCAGCTTCTCATGGGAAGGCCCACGCTCACCTCCCCTCGATGCCCCACTGTAATGAAGGTGCAAATGGGTTGGAAGGCTCCTGTGCCACAGGCCAGCAGATGGGTCCGGTTATGGGGTTGTAAGACCCGCACGAAGTTGGCACACTCCGTCTGCAGGAAACGAAAGGGGTCCGAGGGTAAGGGAGAAGCTCACCGACTCCTTGGGTTGTAAGGCTCAGCTCTGCTTCATATCGGCTCTGGGAACATGGTGAGGGTCACATTCTCTCCAGACATCCTGCTCCAAATCCTCCCAGCAGAGGCGCCAGGGGAGTGGCTGCAGGCCATTCTGAGAACCCAGGTAGACTGGGCTGGAGGGTGGTTCTTGCCAACAATACTCACCAATGGGTCTTTTCCCTTCCGGACACATTCCACCTTCTGTCCTGCCTGTGGCAGCCACAAGACCTGAAACACAGCCGGCAAGCAAGTTCAAAGACCTTACACTTGTGGTCTCAGTTTCTCCGTCTGACCTCCACCTGGAAGTACCCACTTTCACCAGTTTAGTCCGGCTCACCTCCCTCGGGTCTGGCCATGCCTGATCCAGTCTCAGAGAGTAAAGGGCATCTCGGCCTCCCAGAAAGAGGCGATCCCGATACTCATCCAGGTACATGACTTGAAGGTCTAGGGAGCCCCGTGGGCCCAAAAAGACGGCAGAGCGGTTGGCAGACAGGAGATCTAGCAGAGAGCAAAGGAAGAGAATTAGGGTCTGCTACTGAGCCTGCTTCCCCAGCCAGGAAGTGGGAACGAAGATCCCAGCTATGCACTCACCACACATGTACATCTGGACAATATTACCATCCACAGCATTGCTACAAGGCTTTTGGGACATGGTTCTTCACGCAAGTGGTACCAGTAGCTCCCAGCACCTCCCAGCACCTCCACAACTCTGCCCAGTTTACCTCCTTCTTTTTTGTGGGGTGGGGGAGAGGGGTTTCGAGACAGGGTTTCTCTGTGTAGCCCTGGAACTCTGTAGAACAGGCTGGCCTCGAACTCAAAATCATTCTTTTTTTTAAAAAGATATATTTACTTTATGTGAGTGCTCTATCTGCATGTGTGCCTGCATGCCAGAAGAGAACATCAGATCCCATTAGAGATGGTTGTGAGCCACCATGTGATTGCTGGGAATTGAACTCAGGACCCCTGAAAGAGCAGACAGTGTACTTAACTGTTGCGCCATTGCTCTAGTATTTTTGTTTGTTTTGGTTTTTAGTAGAGATCAAACTTAGGGTTACCCTCCATCATACTCAGCACCCAAGTATTCTGCCACCACACCACATCTTAACGGTCCCCTGTCCTCCATTCTTCAGACCCTTGGTCTTTCAGCTGACAACTCTCCAGTGTCCTATCTAAGTGCTTGGATCCTTGTATCTCAGTATCTTTGCTAAGTGACCAGGAAAGACGGCCCTACTGACAGCAATAACATCAAAGAGCCTGGGGAAGAGCTGGGAGAGCCAGGAAGAAGATGGAAGAGTGTGAACACGCAAAAGACTGGTGCCACTGGGCAGTGGGGAGGTCAGGGAAACATTCCTCAGCAGGGGCACACCAAGACACAGGGCAGACCAGGCATGGCCTGACAGAACTCCAGCCTCAGAGCCGTGGACAAATGACATTCTCCCTTGTACACACTGCCCTATCAGCTGACCCCAAAGATGGAGGGATCAAGAGCCCCAAGAGTTTTGATATAGTTCCTTGGTTCTGCTTGGGGAGGTAGAAGTGAGGCCTCAGGAAAGGGCTGACGGAGTTGTCCAGAAGGGGCTGCCCTGCCACCCTTGGGAAGGCCCAGAGTAACCTTTGTTCCAGAACTCCTCGGGCACCATACTCCATCCTTAAACTCACTGGTGGCCTCTTTAGGACACCCTGCTTGGTTAATACAGACTCTGAGAGACTTCCCTCTCAGAGTATCCTGAGATACTTTGTCCTTCAAAGCCACAGCTCCCCGAACAAAGAGCCCTTTACCCACATGGTCTCCACAGCAAGCTTGTGCCAACCCACTTCTGACTGCTGTTCCCCAGGGAAGAGGATTCTTCTCCCCCAAGAAGAATCTGCAGTGCTGCTGAGATGGCTTAGTGGGTAAAGGTACTTGCTAAACCTGACAACCTGAGTTTGATCCCCAGAGCCTCACATGGTGGAGAGAACCAGTTCCTGCAAGTTGTCTTCTGACCTATACACATGTACAGCATGGCATGCATGTGCACATGTGCACCTAGACAGAACATTCTCACATCCCCTAGCTCAGATAGATAGATAGATAGATAGATAGATAGATAGATAGATAGATAGATAGATTCATAGATACATAGATACATACATAGATTCATAGATACATAGATACATAGATAGATACATAGATACATAGACATATAGATACATAGATATAGATACATAGATGCGGTACATTTTTGTTGAAGAAGTATCTATAATTAAATCTTAGTCTCATTTATCTCAGACCATCAAAAAAGGCAGAACCACACAGCTAGGTTAGAGCAGAGAACCACTTCTACACACACACACACACACACACACACACACACACACACACACACACACAGTGAGAGACAGAGACAGAGACACAGAGACACAGAGAGAAGATGGCAGAGGAAAGCTGAGACTCTCCTGGACTGTAGATGGAGGATGGTCAAGGGAGCATGGATGATAAGTCAGGGCAGAGAGGCTCCTCCCTTCCTTGTGGCTCAGGACCAGAGGGACAGACTTCTACCCACTCCCTTGATGTCTGCCCAGACCCTCTTTATACCCTCCCTCTGCCCCATCCCTCCATCCCCCTTCCTGGTTTCCATCTCCCACCCTTCCTTTGTAGCAGTCTCCTCAGTTTCCCCTTATATCAGTCTTCCACTTTGGCCATGGCTCCCAGGATATGTCTACCTTTCCTGCCCACAGTCATCCCTAGCATCATTCAGGGTCTGACCCAGGAAACCTTACCCATGCTGCTGCTGGCTGATTAAAGGATGTCCTAGAGCCACAGACATTCACAGACATTCACAGCATGCACACAAACAGGGCAACACCGGCCAGTACCTCTGTAGGAGAGCCGCAGACGAGGCACACTAGGGCTGGGACCAGGGCTAGGGCTGCCCACATGGAACAGAAGGCTCCCCAGGAGGCAGCAGATGGCCCAAGCGGAGGGGGCCATGCTGGGGAAAAAAAATGAACTGCCCTCTGATCCTGCTGCTGGATGTAGTTTGCTCTGCTGCCACCAGGCCAGCCACTTATAAGGCAGTGGCTCCACCCAGTGCTGGGCGGGAAGGCGGGAGAGGAAGAGCTAAGCGCTCCAAGCCTGCCATCTACCTGCAGTTTCTCCTGCCACCCCAGCCTGCCCACTCAAAGCCCGTGCAGCTAACTGTCCTGTTCCCCCTTGGGAGACTCTGACCCAGCTGAGGTGTGGACAGTTTGAATGACAAACGCTCACAAATACAAGTACCTAAGCTCCAGCAAAGTGACAAGGGGAAGGGGATAACCTGAAAAAGAGGTCAGGAATCAGGTGGGGGTCTGGCTTCACTCCCTGCCTCTCCAGAGACATCCCTATCACTAGCCCTGAGCCAGCCGGGTATCCTTGACCTGACTACCAAGCTCTCCCCTGTGCCTAAGCTGCTGTGGGTAGAGGATTCACTTCAACTTCATGCTGGTAGTACTTAAGGTCCAGCCAATACTTCATAGGTCTGGCACTGGTAAGAAATGGAGTCAAGGGTTCTCAACCAGAGGGTCATGACCCCTTTGAGGGTCAGATGGACTTTTCACAGGAGTCGCCTAAGATCATCTGAAACCACGGGGATGTTCATTATACAATTCATAACGCTAACAAAATGGCAGTTATGAGGTAGCAATGAAAATAATTTTATGGTTGGAGAACTATCACAACTGTACTAAAGGGAACTGTACTAAAGGGTTGCAGTGTTAGGAAGGTTGAGAACCACTGACCTAAGGTATCCTACCCAGACCTCCCAGGCTCCACAGCCCCTCTCTGAATCCACGGGGCTCTATCTCAGTCCAGCATGCTTGCTCTGAGGTAAGCGATAAGGTTTATTCCATGCTTAGGAGAACTTCTATTGTCTTGCTTCCTTCAGGCCCCAGTGCTTTGGAGGCCCAGGGGCCAGAGCACAACAGGTCGTGGTGGTGAGTTCCTCCCATGAAAAGGGGCCAAGGGGAAGATGCACCAAGAACCTGAATCTGGGTAAGGAGGACCACCCCCCTTTCAGAGCAGTTTCTGGACCTGCTGACTCTACCTCTCACCTCACCCTGCCCTGAACCCTCCTTTCAGAATCCATGACCTTCAGAGTTAGAGCTCCCAGGGCTCTAGAAATGCCCGTAGGGTGGGCCTCCCAGATGGAATGGCCTGAGACCTCAGAAGGGGGGACAGCAGGATGCTCCCCACCAACCTTTCAGTGAGAGTCATGACTAAGACCACAGATGGCTAAGAACAGGCTCAGCTCAGCCCTGGAACCCTCCTCTGCTTCTGGGCCTCCTGGGGGGGCTAGTGTCCTGGGACCTTACCTCCTCTCCCTATCTCTTCTCTAGAAAGAAAACAGTCCTTGGCTCAGCACAAGAGAAGGACTTATGGCTTGCAACTTCACCTCCCTGTTACCTTGGACCCTGGAACATTAATATGGTATGTGTGGGGGGGGGGTCTTACTTGGAAGCAGATCAGGCGCTGCTCAGAGACACCAGTAACTGGCTCCTTCCCACTTCTGCCTCTGAGTCTGCTGAAGGATGCAAGCCTTCATTTCCTGGATCTGCCTTCTCCTGAGGCAAGGACCAGCCATCCTGTATAGGAACTTACAAAACTGAAGAACATTGCTGTAGAGGGGCCGCTACAATGGTGGTTCTGTCCTGGGATCTCAGTAGGGTGGGTTCTGCCTCTACCTCCCTGGGGAAACGTTGTGGTATCTAGCCCGGGCTGAGGCCTTCTGTCTTGCTTGAGATTGAGCTGAACAGCAAGCAAGTCCTTCAGCCAGCAAGTGGCCCCAAGCCGAGCGTGTGAGCAGGCGACCAAACCACTCCTCAATCCACCACCGTTGGGTTCTCTACTCAGCCAGACCTTCAGCTGCGGCTGTAGGGGGCGTTGTGTCCACCCAGACAGGCATGTGGGGTAGGCAGGCTACTTCACATCACAGAAGGAAGCCTAGAAACCCAACCTCAAGTGTGTGGATCCAGTCAGATTTCTCACTCTTCCGCCCCCCTTTCCATCCCTCTCTTCCTCGGTTTCCCAGGCTAGAGAACAGGATCGAGGGCTTTCCTAAAAGACCCTTCCTGCCAGCTGCAGATGGCATCTGGAAAGGCACCCTGAAGACACAGATCAGCCAGCCTAGCACAGACACCCCATGCCACCTAATGGACAAAGGTGGAACTTCATGAGAGAGCAAAGGTGCCAGTCTATTTTTGTGCGGAAACCTCCTGAGGAATCCAGTGGTTACCTGGGCACCACAATTCAAAGACACAGACGTAACGAAAGATGCGAATGGGAAAAAACTTAAGGAGGCTTCATGGAGAAAGCGCTACCCGGGCAGAGGATGACGTAATTCAGCAGTGGGGAGGACAGAATTAGGTGATGCACGAAAGGGAGCAAGTGACGTGGCCTTAGCTTCAGGGAGTTAGCCTTAGCTTCCCTGGGTTGATTCATATGTGACATGCGTGTACCTACAGCAGGTGCCACCAGGTGGATACACACAGGGTCGTATGGCCCAGCCATTCCTGGGTAAAATTCTGAGGCAGTAATGCCGGAAGGATCGACTCCCCTCCTGCCTTTAATCCGCATGGTCTTTTGTAGAATTCCCTTCAGCAGATGGGTCATGATCTCCTTCATTTCTCCCAGAACTGTTCCCGCCTCTGTCAGCTGTTGAGGAGAGAGCCAGGGTGGGCAGAGGCATTCCCTCTCTCCCTAATGCTTCCTCTGGGCAGTTCTCACTTCTAAACCCCAGGTGTATGGCTACTGGGGGCTGCACTAGAGGCAGCTGTCTCGGACACACCCATCTTCTTCCTCCCACCACAGTGGGCTTGACTCTGTTCCCTTCCCATCAGCGCTCACTGCCTATCACCTTGTCTCCTACACATACCTCAGCCGCTCTTCAAGTGGTCGCCCAGGTCACACCGTCCTCCCTCTGGGTTCCACCACTACACTCAGTATCCACACCCACACTGCCATTTGGACCACAATCTTTCGCTCATTGAGGCCACTTGTCTACCCCTCCCCATTGTGTCAAGCCTCACTCTGCCTTGCCCAGTTCAAATCTTGGGCCTAGCACTATGACCCAGCCTTGTGGACAATGGTGACTGAGGTGCCCTGCTTTGTTTGTTTGTTTGTGTTTTTTTGTTTTGTTGTTGTTGGTTTTTGAGACAGGGTTTCTCTGTATAGCCTTGGCTATCCTTGGAACTCACTCTGTAGACCAGGCTGACCACGAACTCAGAAATCCGCCTGCCTCTGCCTCCCGAGTGCTGGGATTAAAGGCATGTGCCACCAATGCTTAGCGGTGCCCTGCTTCTTTATCATCTGTGACGGGTTGTTCTCACCAGCATGCCAGTCATCCCCAGACACCCCTCTTCTTCCCTTTTTCCATCTTGTTCCCTCAGCCCCTGCCCCTCCCTCTGTGTCCCCGCCCCTTCCTCTGTGTCCCCGCCCCTCCCTTTGTGTCCCTGCCCCTTCCTATGTGCCCCTGCCCATTCCTCTGGTTTTGGTCTGCTGTCCACACTGTTCACCACCTCCCCAGCTACTGCTGGCTTTCTTCAGGCCCCTCTCCTCTGGCTTCCATCTCACTGCTCCTGTGGGATCCTCCCATGCAGGTAGCTAAGGCCTAGAGGGAGGAGAGGGCGCCAATGCTAAGACCCTGGAGCCATCAGCCGTTGCCCAGGCTTGTTTCACCCACAGACTCTTGTCCATGTGTCCTTCCAACTGCTCGTTTTAGGTACAGGAACCTGGTCTCTGCCACTGTTCCTAGGGGTGTCATTTATGGACAAAACTAGCAATGAGTCTCCTGCTCTGCTGACATCTATCTCTTCCTGGCTCTCACTCTGCCCCTTCTGCTCTGTCCGTCTGGTTTCTGTCTTCCCACCAGCCTGTTGCAGAGTCACCTCAACTTTGTTCTCCAGCTTTCTTGTAACCAAGCCATCGGAAATGCCCTGCCTAAATTTTAACCTGAGGAACCCCCCCAGGACTCCAATAAAGTCGACAAAGGAACCATCCTGGGAGCTGGAGAGATGACTCTAGCTGATCTGAGCCTGATCCCAAAACTTACTTAATAAAACGGGTGTGATGACACGCTCTCGGAATCCCAGCACATGGGAGGCAGGGGCAGGGGATTCCTGGGATACACTGGCCAGTCAGCCTACCCTAGACAGTGAGTTCTGGGTCGGGAAAAGACTCTGTCTCAGAGAATAAGCTGGACAGAATCTGATGAATAAAACTCTGAAACTTACCGCTGGCCTACACACAGACACAACGACACACACAGACACACACAGACACAACACACACACATAGATACACATGGAAACACACAGACGCACACAGATACATACAGAAACACATACAGACACATACAAATACACACAGACACACAGGTACACACAGATGCACACACACATACACAATTCAACAATTCCCAAATACATGCACAGAAACACAGGTATACACAGACACACACAGATACACAAACACAGGTACACACAGACATAAACACACACATACAGACACACTGACACACACCCCCCGACACACACACACACACAAACTGAGTTCCAGGCCAGCCTGGTCTAAAGAGGGAGTTTCAGGACAGCCAAGACCACACAGAGAAACACTATCTCAAAACAAGAAATAAACAAACAAAAACAAAGCGATAAAGTTCAAGTTCAAGCCAGTATAGTTTTCACAACTGTAGTCCCAACACTTGGGAGACAAGGTGGAAGGCTAGAAACTTGAGCCTCACCTGAACTACTTTGAGAGACATTGTCAAAGTCTGGGGAAGCCGGCTAAAGGGCAGTAGAGTGTCACTTGAATATTTTTGCGTGTATATATCCGTGTACGTGTGTGGTCAGAGAACGACTCCCACCATCCCTCTGAGACAGGCTAGTTCTCTATGTGACAGGGAGGGAACAGAACAGTAAAAAGTCCACTGGGTCCCAGGGATTAGACTCAGGTCATCCAGCTTGGTCTCAGGTGCCTTTACCCGCTGAGGCATCTCCCTGGACTGAAAATGGGAGTGTTTGGTGTCACTTCCGCAACATGTTTGAAAGTCTAGAATTTCATAAAAAGATAAACATTAAAAACGAATACAAAGAGACCTCCATCCCCAACACCTCTGATCTAAACCAGTGCCTGCCTAGGCTTCCATACCTCAAGAAATGTCACTGTCACCATGGAGTCCCTGGTCCTCTCAAGTCCGAGCCTTCAACAATTCCCTCAACGAGTTTCAAAATATTCTCCAAACCCAGGACTTTCTGTGCCCTCTCCTCGGGCATCCACAATAAGCCACCCTGCCTTCTCTCCCAGCCGCTGGCAGGCCTCCTGGCTCTCTCACAACCCTTCCCCCTTCCGCAGACCCGAGTGCCTCACTCCTTATGTAAGCTGAGCTGCTCAGGGGTGTGCAATGTATAGTGTATTGGTAAACCATCCTGTGCTGTTTAAGCTTGTTGAAAGTGGACTCTGGGAGCAAAGGGCGGCTCTTCTGTCCTAGTTTCCAGCATGTTTATTTCAAATATTCTCCAAAATATTTCCTGTGGCAAACTCTCCCCCTAGCTCTGCAACAGGAGACAGATAAGTCTAAGAGTAAAAAAAAAAAAAAAAAAAAAGGCTGTGTCCTTGAGAATAGCCAAAAGGTCAACCATTTCCAACTGATATTCCTACTATTTAATCCTATAATGTAAAAATGCCTGCAGTGGGGCTGAAGCCACGGGGAAGAAGGCTCCACCAGGAACACCTGGCTGTTTCAGCTTGTCCCATTGGACTCTATGGATGTTGGGAGGACCAGATTTAATGTTGTCTATCTGCTGCTCTGTGTTCTTTTACTTGGAAGCCGAGTAGCTGGTCTCCTCCATCCAAGACCCTCTGGATGGGGAACTCCAGGCGGTTGCCCAAGCAGGGCTTCCCTGGTTGATCTCAGCGGGATGGCTAGGATCTCCTTTTGATGGAATTTTGCACTGTGAATGTAGCTGAGAGGGCATCTCTGCTGAGTGTTTTGAGTACCTGGTTTGATCATGTCAGCTAAGCTGTTGCTTCTCTCTAACCAGGACTCACTATTTATTCTTTTACCTTGGCTTTCTACATGTTTGCTAAACTCATTTGTAAACCAAAGGCAGAATATTATAGATCACTCCCTAAGAAGGACAGAACAGGAGGCCTGGTACTGCCCACCTCTCCTTGAGACAGCTGGGGCCAGGCTTCCGTCCTGTTTGAGACTCATTCCAAGTCTTTCCCCTCACGCACCCCACAGTTGTTTCACTGGTGTTCTTCGGGGTTCAGCTCAAAACCACCTCTTCTAGGAATCCTTCCAAGATGACTTTATGTCAGGTCAGCACACCATTCTGGTTTTTCTCTCTGAATTCCTTTGTCTTCCCATCTCCCAGAGCTGGCTAGACATTCTTTGAGATTAGGAATGAGGCCTCACTCTGATGTACCCTAGCATCTAACCCTGTAACTGCAGACAGGGTATGTTGACAGGCCACTGAATGGTGTACTGGCAGGCTACACCACCCACTGTGGCTCCTCTTCCTCTGCGACATCAGCCTTGTTGGGTCACTCTGGATGTCTTCATAGGACCCCAAGCTCTGCAGTTTCCAATCCCGAGGGCAGAGCAACGAGACCCCTCTCCACCCATGGCTTTGCAGGGACTAAGAACTCCTGGCAGCTCTTGCCTAGCCAGAGCCATGTCTAGAATTCCAAGACTATCTCTGGAATGTGCAGCCTGTCTGGGGAACGCTTAGGCTGGGGCACAGGTGCAGAGGCAATACAGTAACAGGGCGGAGCAAGGACAGCTGCTGGCATTCTGGCTGGAGCCTGGTTGTCATTATCAGCTGTCTCTCCTGAAGGTATTACTACAAATACCTCCACTTCCTTGAAAGCCCCCAACTTCCCCTCCCTAGTCACTATTCTGGCTGCAGCTCTGACCTGCCACACTCCCTTCCCCCTCATACCACCTGTAAGCTGGGGATGTCACCACACCTTAGGCCTTCATTTCCTGTCAGGGAGAAAGACCAGGTGGGTGACTGGAGACTGGCCTCAGAGGGTCAAAGGAACTAGACAGTAGGTCCATTTGAACCTGGTCTGTCAGACAGAGCCCTTGGTTGGCTGCAAGGTAGCTGGATCCTCCTGCAAATTTGCCAGGTGACCTTAGCTGTCTGGGCCATGGGGTCCTCATCTGTAAAATGAATGCTAGAGGGTAGAGCAATCTACACGTTCCCCCGAGGCCGGGAGTCAATATTCCTGTAAAAAACCGCAAGGCAGAGGGATGATAGTTCTGTAAGCCTGCTGGGTTTCAGGAGGTTTAGCTTCATTCCAAACAGGATGGAGAGGTTGCTGTGCCAAGGAGCACCCAGTGCCTTCTGAACTAGCTGCTCCCATCCTGGGAGAGTATTTGTTGGCTGACTACTGGCTGAGCCTAGCAGTTCACACACACACACACACACACACACACACACACACACACCAGTGAGAAAGCGGGAATGGGCAACTCTGAATGCAGGTCAAATGTCTACTCTATACCTTTCACGAACTCCAGGTGCTTGTTAAAATACAGGCTCTGGGGCTACAGCAGGGCCTAGTTATCGGTGGGGTACAGAGCAAGATGTCTCTGACCTAATGAAAGTCTCCGGCAGAAGGTGGGCTGATCAGTCAGAACACAGACTCTGCAGCCAACCTGACAGTGATGGTGTCATCGGGTAAGAGGGAACCTCGAGAAAAGACTGTGACCCCAGGAAAATCAGAGCAAGATACCAGGCCTCTGGGGAGCAAGGATTTATTTGCGTTCCCCAGAATAGGAATGGGGAGAGAGAGTCTGGAAGGGCCAAGGTTCAAGGACACAGGTAGGCTCAGAGTCTAGAGAGCCCAGCTGCACTCCTACCACGGAGTCTTGCTGGAGAGGGAGAACGGGCGCAGGCAACGGTGCAAGACCAGCGTCTACTCCACACCCTTCATGAATTCCAGGAACTCTGTGGAAAGAGGGCCATGTATGTGTCAGGGGTAGGAGCTGTGCGAAAGATGAACAAGAGGGGACCTGGCCCTCCCACCCACTCACCATCATAGTCGATTCGGCCATCATTGTTCTTGTCACCATCTTTCATGAGCTCTTCAATGTCATCTTCCGTGATGGTCTCACCTGTGGCCTGCAGCATCATCTTCAGCTCATCTAAGTCAATGTAGCCATCAGCGTTTCTACAGGGAAGGATGGCAGGGAGCGTCTCAGAGCCCAGTGGAGGAGAGAGAGGAGGAGGGGGAGGAGGGGGAGGAGGGGGAGGAGAAGGAGGAGGGGAGGAGGGGGAGGAGAAGGAGGAGGAGGGGGGAGGGGAGACGGCAGGGGAGGGAGGGGGAGGAGGAGGGGGAGGAAGGAAAGAGTCACACACACACACACATACAACCCCGGGAGGTGGGGCAGGGGCACTGGGAGATGAGAGCATCCTGTGTCTCACCTCTCACTGAATGCAAAGACTGCAGGGTATCTAGCCTGGGATCCGAAACTACACTTTCTCTCTCTCTTTTTTCTTTCTTTCTTTCTTTCTTTCTTTCTTTCTTTCTTTCCTTCCTTCCCTCCTTCCTTCCTTCCTTCCTTCCTTCCTTCCTTCCTTCCTTCTTGTTTTTGCTTTTGTTTTTTTTCAAGACAGGGTTTTTCTATGCAGCCCTGGCTGTCCTGGAGCTCACTCTGTAGACCAGGTTGACCTCGAACTCAGAGATTCACTTGCCTCTATCTCCCGAGTGCTGGGATTAAAGGTGTGCACCACCACTGCCCAGCTGAGACCACCCCTTCTTCTCTCTGCTTGGGCCAGGGTCAGAAGCCAAGCAAGTCCTCACTTGTCAAACATGCGGAAGAGATCCGACAGCTCCTCCTCAGACTTCCCTTTGCTGTCATCCTTCATGCACCGAACCATCATGACAAGGAACTCATCGAAGTCCACCGTGCCACTGCCTGTGGGTAGGCAGCAGGGTCGGAGAGAGAATGGTTAGCGTTCTGGAAATCCAGCCCCCCCCCCCCATACACCAACATTATAGGGCTAGTGTGTTCCTTTGCCTACTCCTCTTGTTTCAGATAGAACCTTGCTCTGCAGTCCAAGATGGACTGGACCATAGAGAGCTATGTGGTCCAATCAGACTAACTCACAGCAGTTCTACTACCTCAGCCTTCTTGGGATCACAGTATGAGCTACTTGCCAAGTTTCTGGATGAGATGGTGAAGATACGGAGGGGAGGTAGCTCCTGGGCCAGTGAACCCAGGGTGCTACATACACGTGTGGAGACTAGAGTGGGTGAAGGGACTTACCATCCTCGTCTACTTCATCAATCATCTCCTGCAGCTCCTCAGGTGTGGGGTTCTGGCCCAGCATCCTCATCACCTTGCCCAGCTCCTTGGTGCTGATGCAGCCATCCTCCGCGCCCAGGACAAAGATATCAAAGGCAGCCTTGAACTCTGTGTCCAACAGAGTGAGAAGATTGGATCAGCAGCCAGGACTAGGAATCCAGGTCCCTGGGGCCACCAGCAAATTGTCCACCTCCCTTCGAGAGTTCTTTGAGGTCACAGCAAAGAGAACCCTCAGATTATAACCCCTAATCTGGGGTTCTTTCCTGGAAAGGCATCCCCCCTTTATCCCCCCCCCAGCCCTGCTGTCCCCTCAATGGGAGACACTTACCATTTTTCTGTTCCTCTGTCAACTGTTCTACCTAGAGAGGAAAAGAGAACTCAGGACCCAAACTCGGGCCTTAGCAGACTTAGAGACTGACCCATTCTACAGGTGGGAAGAATGATAACAGAAAGAGGATATAGTCTCAAGTTACAAAGTATTCAGTCCTTTCCTGCCTCCAAAGCCCTAAGGTGACCCAGATGGTTTCTCAGAGGCTGGGCTAGGGCCAAGGTGACAGGCAGGCACCCCTCCCAGGACCAAGGTGTCATGAGTAACAATAGTCATTGACCACTGCATGTCCTTTATGTCATCCTAATGAAACTTAAGCTGCATGGCCTGAGAGACAGCTGTCCCTCAGGTTGAAACAATAAAACGAATGTGGGGGCGAGCAAAGCCACCCACTGTAACCTGACCAGGGTGGCCACTGAGCTATTTTTAAAGGGGGACAAAGTTAAACCTGGTGATTGTTCTGGGGACTTTGGTATGCAGGGGGTGGGGCAGTGTTATCTGCCCCCCTGGCCTACTGGTGCTGCCTCAGGAGCCAAAATTAGTCCCCAGCCCCGCCAGGCCTTGTATGGGCACTGGGTGGAGGGCCACCCCCCTATTCCAGCTCCACAGACTCCTACAAGATAGCCAAGGATACCATAGGAACCAGCTGCAGCCCTTCCCTGCTCGCAAGTGGGGCCATATTCCGGGGGTTGGGAGAGAATTTCCTGAGAACAGCTGTTTGCTAGGATTTTCTTGTCCCTGGAGCAGGTATATCAAAAGCCCCTCAGTGTCCCCAGGAAATTGAAGAGTCTTAGGGTCACTGTTCTCTAATCCTGACTCTTATTACCCTCAACTTCTACCTATCCCCTGAGCCTGCCAGGGACTGAGGTTTCAACAATCTGTTCCTTCTCCCCTACCTCTCCTCAGGCCTGTTCCTTCAAAGCACCTTCCCCATCCCAGAACTCAAGTTCTCCAGCCCTCTCACAGTTCCCTCCCACCTTTTAAAGCCTCTTCATCCAGCTCAGGGGCTAGAGGAGGGAGGTAGATCTGAGCATGTAAGAAGCAGATTGTGAGAAATGGAAGCTGGGGTGGGGTGGTGGGTAAAGACCTGGAGACACACAGAGAGACAAAGACTCAGAGACATAGTGAGGAAGGAACAGAGATGGAAAGACCTTGAGAAAGACCAAAAGATGTCTAAAGAATAGAAACACAAGTACAGTCAAGACAGTGACAGGCTAGACATTTAGAAACAGAGGCAGACACAGGATGCTGAAAGCTGAGACCACATCCTCTAGCCACATTGACAAACCCCCAAATTGCTACCTTTTCTGCATCCCCCAAATGTCAGCTTGAGGGGCTGGGCTACAGGTGTGTGGGGACCTTTTTGAGTCCCCCATCACTTCCCTAGGGTACCCCTGCCCTCCATTCTTAGATGAGGGAACCCCAGTGGACCTACCCACCCTAACCCCTTAAAGATTCATCTCTCACCGCAGCTTTGTAAATGTCATCCATTCTGGCTGCAGCTCACAGGACAGGCTACTGGGGTTGCCAGCCAGCCAGCCCTCTGCCTGGGCTTAAATAGTCCTGCCTCCCTCCACCTCCTGCTACATTCCCAGCCCAGCCCACCACTGCCTGGAATATCCTCCACCCCCTCCCTGGTCCCTGTAATCTCAGGCTGGCCAAAGTCCCTGTATCCTCTGCCTAGGGCCAGGAGCTATGAAGGACTGCAAGGGCCAGGTCTCTTGCCATCTGTTCCCCAGAGCCCCCTCCTCCCCCAGGGAAGTCTCAAGGAAAAAAGAATTTATTGCTTTTCTTTATGAATGCACGTGGAAGTAAGAGGACAGCTTGCAGGAGTCATCTATCTCTCTCTGCTACCTAGGTTTCCAGGAACCCAGGACTGAACTCAAGTTTTCAGGTTTGGGAGCAAGCACCTAGATGCAATACATATATATCCTCTCTCACACACACACATATATCCTCAACAGCCTCAGGGAAAAGTTTCCTGAATGAATGAAAATATGAGCACCAAGGTCCACACAGGACATGTGAAGTAGTGGGCTAGGCCAGGTCTCTAAAAACAGTTCAGTCTTCTATGGAATCACAGTGACTTGCTTGAGGTCAAGCTGACTGGAGAATCCCTACCTTATATTCCACCCCCTGAGAGATGGTAGCATGCCAACAGAGGCTGGCAGTGTAAGTCCTGCCAAGAAACGCTTCCTATGTGAGGTTCAGAGTATGTCACCGGTAATGGAAGAAGTCACTGGCCCACAAAGAATAGGCTGGCCTGAAGCCCTTCAGCTGGTTCTACCATGCCTCAACCTTCCGATTTTCAAGGACAACAATCAGTGTTCACTTCGAAAGTTTGAGTCAGCTGCACTCTGTGAGTCAACAAGTGTCCCTAAAGAACCTTATCTCTATCAGGATTCTCTCTCTTCCTCCTCTGGTTGGGTCATCTGCTCTGCAGCTAAGTCTTCTCTATGGTTAAGGATGTTTCTTCAGCCATGCTCTTGTGTCCAAGGCCTAGTCTGTCTCCTCCTCACCTTGAGCTCTTGCAGAATGTCATCTGGGAAACCAGATGGACAGCGCATATCCCTTCCATCCACCTGCATATCTGCTGCATATACATTCGTTCTCCCTGAACACACCAGTGTGCCACGTAGCACACTGCTAGGGGCAAGCCAGTGAGGTGCTGAGCACTGTAGAATCACCACAATCAATTCTCCACCAGTACGGGTAACAACAAACTCCCTAAGTGTCGAAGAGTCACTCTGGTCCTTGCTCCAGCTGTAAGTCTAGTCTTATCTAAGTCTTTTTTTTTTTTTAAGATTTATTTTATTTATTATATGTAAGTACACTGTAGCTGTCTTCACACACTCCAGAAGATGGAGCCAGATCTCGTTACGGATGGTTGTGAGCCACCATGTGGATGCTGGGATTTGAACTTATCACCTTCGGAAGAGCAGTCGGGTGCTCTTACCCGCTGAGCCATCTCACCAGCCCCGTCTTATCTAAGTCTTATGGTCTTCATTTTGCTCTTGCTTCACAGGGAAGGAACCCAACAGTCAGACGAGAACCTATTAATGTCCCCTCTGGAAACTGAGGCCAGGCGAAGCAGACTGACTTCGGAGAATTCAGAAGGACCATGGCCTCTGCCCTTCCCTGCTGTGAGCCCTGCGGACAATGACCACAACTACCCGAGGAGGGCACAGAACTCCGCACAGGTATGCAGAAAGCAAATTGGGCAAGCCTGCAGGAGCTGCGCATGCGTGCCACTGGCTGAGCTGTCAATTACGGGCAGGGGGCGGGGCGAGGACGCAAGCAGGCCGAGGGGCCAAGATGGCGTCGCGGGCGCGGGCGGGGGGCAGCGGGGGCTGGGGGGCGGTGGGACGCTGACCCCGCCCCCTGCTGCTGCCACTCTGCGCCGGGCGTCGGCAGCGGTGGAGCCGGCAACATGGCGGCTGCGACACTCAGCTTCGGCCCTGAGCGGGAGGCCGAGCCTGCCAAGGAGGCGCGCGTCGTGGGTTCTGAGCTCGTGGACACGTACACGGTGTGCTGGGGGGCCGCGGGCGTACAGAGCGGGCTTAGCGCCTGGAACCCGGAGTTCTCGACCCGGGCGCTTTGAGAAGGAGGTGGGGGGGGGGGGCTGGGTCGCACATTCGATGAGTGCGTGGAAGGTTCTGCGAGATAGCGACGAGGGAGCCCGAAAAAATGGGGGATTCGGAAGAAGGGCCGGGTCGCATAGGTTCTGGAGGAGGATCTAGGCGGGGCGCGAGAAGGGGGCCTGGGGAAAGGGTGCGCGACCAGAAAAGGAGACTTGTGTTGGAAGAATCAGGGTGGGGGAGGAGGGGATGATGAGATGGAGGCCCTCTGGATCCTCCAGGCAAGGAAGAATGCCAGCCTAAGAGACCTTCCTAGGGAGTCTGGGAGGAAGGGGACGCGGAAGGGGTGGTCTCTGATCGATGGGACCAAGGGACAGGGCCAGAGATCATCAGGTGGTGAAGGAGAGACGGCGGATCCTGATCTCCACCCCCACCAACCAAACACTAGTCGCAGTTCAGATCAGCCCTGCGAAGTGTGTGTGTGTGTGCGCGCGCGCGGGAGCGCGCGTGTGTGTGTGTGGGGGGGGGCGGGTGGATGGAAAAATGGGCCCTCGGGGTCTGGGGAGAAAGGAATGGATCCCAGCCGTGCAGAAAACAGAAGTTACCTCGGGGCCGAAGTACAGGGCCTGCAAACCTTACGGCTTAGGGAAAGAGGGACACGAACTTCTAATGTATCCTTGTAGGGTACAAGGGAAAGCCGACGAAAAAGGAGGGTAGTTTCGGTGATGGCGTTAGACGCCCTTTGGGCCTGTATAGGGTTGGATGCTAGGCCTGAGAGCCTCGTGGGCAGGCTGCCAGGTGAAAACTTGTTCTGTGGTGGGGGCCCACGGAGCACCTCCCGTCTCCGTGTCCTTTGTTCCCTGGAGGGTGGACAGAGGTAAGGGCCTCGGGCCTGCCTTTGCCCCACCCCACTGGCTCCCACCCTAATACCGGATCCTGAGGGCGATTCCTCTATCTAGTTCTTTCTCCCCGCTGCAAGGAAGAGATGCCGTCCCAGTGGAATTCTGGCTAGCGGCTCCTTTTAGAGCAACAGGCTGGCATTGGAGAAATGGCTGCTCCTGGGGTCAGGAATCAGCCTCCTTAACTGTTCCCACTAACCTCTCCGTGCTCCAGGCCGAGGAAGGGAAGCTAGGACCATGGGGCTTCATCTAGTTAAGGGATGAGGTCACTCACCTAGGACTGACTAGCTGCAGTCAGTAGAGGCCCTTTGTCCTTCCCCTTAGTGTCAGGAACAAGGTGGTGATCCTAGCTGACCATCCTCATCTGTCACTGGGTGTGATGCACTGGATGTTGTTAACGTACCCATCTTCCGTTCAGTGTTAGGCCTGCACAGATCCTCTTACACGTAATTGCTTTACTTGGTCCTTAAACCCGCCAGGTTTTAAAATGGAGGAATTGAGGCCCAGAGAGAGCATAGGTTCCCAGTCACTTACATAAGTGGAACATACACCACACCCAGGAAACTAGATGGCCAGATTTTGAACCCAGGTTTTGGAGGACGATTAACCACCAAAACTATATTGCCTTCTGTTAAGGCTGATTGAGCCACGGCTGCCCCTAGAAGCATGGTGGTGCTTTGCCTCCTGGTTCAGCCGCCAAAGTCAAAACCACAGCCAGTGGAAGAGGTTGACCTGCTTCCAGGCCATCCTGGAGTTAGGGTTCCTGGAAAGATGGATAGCAGAGACACTGGTGCTGCCACACTGGGCTCTGCTCTGCCTCCCTTGGAAGGGGCAGCCTTGCCTATAGCACAAGTTGGGTTTTGAGTTATACAGAGACAGGAGGTGAAAAACTCTAAGGAGGTGTGTGGAGCTAGTCACCTGTACGTTCCTTCCTGATAATGGAAGCCAGAGCTCTTCTCCAGACCTCACAGGGCTGTTGAGGAGGCTGAGGAAGGCTGGGTGCACAGTGGGTGTGCAAGGATGCCTGACTCTGGCTTTTTGGGGAGTGGGGACTGAGTACCTTGCAGCTATTGTGGGTTGGGGTTCTCTTGTCACAAAAAAAAATCATTTTTCCCTTTAGGTTTATGTCATCCAGATTACCGATGGCAATCATGAGTGGACGATCAAACACCGTTACAGTGATTTCCATGACTTACATGAAAAGGTAATCTAATCCTGACACCTGTATCTCAGGGTGGGGCTTGTGGACCGAGTCTCCATTGTGCCACACATTAATTTTAGGGAAAACTACTTCCACATCTATTGCTTGTAAGTTTTAAAAACATTTATTTATGGCCAGGGTTATTACCCCGCACACCTTTAATCCTAGTAGCACTTGGGAGGCAAAGGCATGTGAATCTCTGTGAGTTTAAGGCCTGCCTCATCTATAGAGTGAGTTCCAGGGCTACGTGGAACCCTGTCTTATACAAACGAACAAGTGTGTGTGTTTGTGTTCTAGGTGAGAGGAAGATGCACACATGCTACAGCTCATGTGTAGAGGTCAGTTTGTGAGAGCAGGGTTCTCTTTCTACCATAGAGGCCTCAGGGATTGAACTCAGGTCATCAGACTTGGCAGCGTGCTCCTTTACCCTATGAGCCCGCTCATGAGCTTTGTGACTTACTTTAGTAAACCAGTTCCTTGATGCAGCTGGCAAAAGAACTGGTTGGTCCTAGGAATTCAACCCTAATATGAGACAGTCTAAGGATAGTATATATAAATTTTGATTTTAAAATTGCCATATACCTTGAATGTAAGACAGTCTCTTGAAGAGGGTACAGGTTTGAACTTGTCCCACAAAATATATTTTTATTCTCTAATAATAGATTGAAATTGTATTTTCTCTTTGCTTTTAGAAAGAGCTGCTTTCTGTGGGGCATTTATAGTGAGCATGTCTTAAAGATACAAACTCCTTTTATTTCCAAACTTCAGGAACCGTAAGCACTACTTTTCTGAATAACCCCAAAGACTAAAGATGGAAATTTCTCACTTGGAATTATATTAGTATTTCCAGTACTACTTGGATCCGAGGCCAGATTCCAGATGCATTAGTTAGAGCACTAATCCCGACACTGCTACCAGCAGTGGTTGCAGAAGACACAATTGATGATTGCCAGCCTGGATCTGACACGGACCCAGAGCTTCTTGGTCTGTGGTTGATGTGCCTGTGTTCTCTTACAGCTTGTTGCAGAGAGAAAAATTGACAAAGCTCTACTTCCACCCAAAAAGATAATTGGAAAGAACTCGAGAAGCTTGGTAGAGAAGAGGGAGAAAGACCTGGAGGTGTACCTCCAGACTCTCCTGACGACCTTCCCTGATGTGGCTCCCAGAGTTCTGGCCCACTTCTTGCATTTTCACCTCTATGTAAGTTCCTTTGGGGCTCTCTGCCTTGCCTATGAACCCACAGCCACCAAAGCTGTAGACCTTGGCTTTGAGGAGACACAGAATGGACCCCCGCCTTGAGGTTAGATGACAGAGGGTTAGGGGCAGATGGTACAGAGTCACATTTGTGTTGGTGGGTTTACATTAAACTGGACTGGCCATGTATTTTCTTCTACTACATGACATTTTACTTTGCAGAAATAGCCCATGGTTTAGTCTTTTGTTTTTGTTTGTTTTGTTTTAGATTTATCTATTTTATGTATATGAGTACATTGTAGCGGTCTTCAGATACACCAGAAGGGAGAATCGGATCCCATTACAGATGGTTGTGAGCCACCATGTGGTTGCTGGGAATTGAACTCCAGACCTCTGGAAGAACAGTCAGTGCTCTTAACCGCTGAGCCACCTCTCCAGCCATAGGCCATGGTTTTTAAGATAGATTTCCCTCAGATGGGTGAGCATGGAGAACTGTGTAATGCCTGGCATACACTCAGTGATGCCATGTGGGTGCAGATTCAGCACCAACAAGGGAGTTGTTCATTCTTTTCTACTTTTAAGATTATGTTATTTATGCGTGGGCTGTGTACATGTCAGGTAAATACATGTAATCCAGAAGAGGATGTTGGGTTTCCTGATGTTCGACTTACAGGTGGGTACAGGCCAGGCCACCTGCGGAACTGAATTTGGACATGTGCTTTTTTTTTTTTGAGACAGGGTTTCTCTGTGTAGCCCTGGAACTCACTCTGTAGACCAAGCTGGCCTCCAACTCAGAAATCTGCCTGCCTCTGCCTCCCAAGTGCTGGGATTAAAGGCGTGCGCCACGACTGCCCGGCTGGACATGTACTCTTAACTGCAGAGCCAAGGACTTAGTCACTGTTAACTAAAGACTTGCCATCACGGGGCTATGGTCGACACCCCCACTGGCAGTGTACTGAAGCTGAGGGGAACACCTTTGCTTGTATGGGACAAGGCAGCATAGAACGGCTCTGTGCTCCCTGCTGGGTAGAGAATGGCATGCCACTGCTGACAAAGTAAATCACGCTAAGCAGACGCTTCATCAGTTTGTAACTGTCCAGAGCCACAGAGTGAGACCATGTCTCAAAAATGGTAAGTAAGCAAAAAGTAATTTAGTTGTCAGACCTTGGGAAGGGTGGTTTAGCAAGCAGTGTGAAATGAAAATTTCAAAAGCTACTAGCAGTTTACTTCTGAGAGTTTATTCTCAGGAAAGATAGGGCAACTCTAAAGGGACAAGTGAGGAAAGGCAGTCATGTCAGGATTGGGAGCAAGATACTAAAGACTAGATGGAGAACACTGGGAAGAAACTTCATTAAGAAAAAAAAAAATCAGCCGGGTGTGGTGGCGCACGCCTTTAATCCCAGCACTCGGGAGGCAGAGGCAGGCGGATTTCTGAGTTCGAGGCCAGCCTGGTCTACAGAGTGAGTTCCAGGACAGCCAAGGCTATACAGAGAAACCCTATCTCGAAAAAACCAAAAAAAAAAAAAAAAAAAAAAATCAAGCCAAGCCAGGTATGACAGGACACACCTGCAGTTCTAGCACTTTCCAGACTGTAGTTCAAAGCCAGCCTGGGCTACACATCAAGACTTGTCTTGAGAATCCAAACAAGGCTGGGTATAGTAGCACATACCCTTTATCCCAGCAGGCAGAAGCAGGCAAATCTCTTAAGGCCACACAATGAGAATCTTGTCTCCAGTGAAAGAACAGAAACGTGGTCAGCCGTGTGACTGGATGCTCTGTTGTGGGATGGCTGAGGCCCCACTGCCATGGGAAATAAATATGCGAGAGCAAGTCCTACTGTTTAGGCACACACCTTTGTCCTAGCGCTCAGGAGGCAGAGGCTGGGGGATCTTTGTTCCAGGCCAGCCTGGGCTACCACAGCAAGTTCCAGGCCAGCTAAGGCTACACACTGACACTCTGTCTCAACCCCCTTCCCACCCTAAAAACCCACAAAAGGCCTGGTTGTAAAATGGTATATAGACTAGGGCTCTGGTTTTATAAGAAAAAGGGTCACATAGAAATCGTTGTCTATGAAAAACTACATGTAGAAGTTTTCTTTCAGAGGTTTTCTGATAACATTTAATATTTAATTATTATTTTCCCCTTAAATGATAAAGATGGCTTTGCCTTATTGAAAATGTTTTTGAAAATTTTTTTGAAATTGCAAAGTAAGACTTGTGGGCCTTATTAGCCTGAGATTTGGGATTTGCTGATGTGGCTAGTGTCCTGCCACTGAGCTGGAAGGTACTGTACACAGATATGGTTATATCCCAGATCCTGTTGTAAATGGTTTGGTTTTGTTGTTGTTGTTGTTTTTTAAAATTTCTTTGTGTTAGACAAAATTCTCCCTTGCTATGTGAGTCTGTTAAATAGACGTCACAAAACTTCCAGTCTCCACTGAAGAGAGAGACCTGGGAAACATCTCTGGTTTATTGCTTAAGTCTGTGTCTTTGGGGAGAGATTTTCCTGGCTGCCTCAGGTTTGCCCAACTATGAGCTGGGGAAGGCCTAGAATGTTCTTTTCAGTTGGACTTTCCTGCGATAGTCTGGGGCCAGCCTAACTCCTGTGGTTCTGGTTTGACGCATGGCCTCGGAGCTGTTTGGACATACTTGACTTTGTTAATGTCAAACATATACATTGGTCATATAAAACTGAGGATTTTAAAAGTAACAAACCTGTCATTGGATGAACACGGGTTCTCCATCATGGCACTGCTGTCACTCTGAGCTGTGAGGGACAGTAGCACCCCTGGCCTCCGTTCACCCAAAACCATTTTCCTTCCCAGTTCCATCAGCTACAACTCTACTCTCTAGAGGAGCCAGCGCCCATCTTGGGGGAGGGGAGCGTGTGGGGGGGCAAAAATCATCCAGTTGAGAACCACTGGGTTAGCTCTCCATTTAAATTTGATCCCACGCAGTGTAATAGCAATGTTAGCTTTTTTTGTAGGGAAGTGGGGGGGGGGGGCTCTCTGGGGAATCTTTTCTTTTTAGCCGTCATCTTCCTCAGAGTTGTTCCTGACGTGTCTCGTGTGCAGACACTGGATGAGGCAGGTGGACATGGAGATCTCTATTTGCCATGGTGTGAACTGTTTACATTTTCCTTTGTTAGGACAGGCTTTCACTATATAGTTGGGGTAGGATTTGCTCTGTAGCCCCGGGTGGCCTTGAGCTTGCCGGGATCTTCCTGCCTTCCTCCTGCGAACTGCAGTTACAGTATATGCCCACATACCTGGCCTTTTGAGGGGGCTTGTTTGTATCAAGAGGGGTTTCTTTGTGTAGCCCTGCCTCTCTTGGAAACTCACTTTTTAGATTAGGCTGGCCTCAAACTCAAGAGATCTGCCTGCCTTTGCCCCTCAAGTGCTGGGATTAAAGACATGGCGCCACCACATCTAGCTCCGTACCCAGCTTTTTGTTATTTTCTCTTTGTTTAGGAGGATTACTTTTAGATTGGGATATCATTCACATACTATAAAGTTTAGTAAGTTTACAATTCAGTAGTTTTTAGTTGACTCACGGAGAATTGTGAAATGAACACCTCTGTCCAAATTCCAGAACACTTAGCCCGAGCTGTGTCTAGGGGCAGTAACTGTTTGTCCCCTCCTTCCCCACCCTGACAGTCACTGCCTTGCTTTCTGTCCCTAAGTTGGCTTGTTTTCAGTGTTTCAGATAAGTGGTTCATACAACAGGTAGCAACTTGATTTATTTCCAGGGTTGATTCATGTTGTAGCATTAAACTTTTAGTCCTTTTATGACTAATATATTCTTCAGTTAAAAGACTCAGAAATCCCTTTTTATCTGTGATTTTTAATCCCATGATTTCTGTTGCATATTGGCAACCATGATTTGAAAATGTTAAATGTAGACTCCAGAAGTTTCATTTTTCATGAATTTTAAAGTACATCCCATTCTGAGTGGTGTGGTGGTTCCGTCGTTCACAGGATTTGGCGTCTTTTCTGGTGTTTCCATGCTGTGCACACATCACTTAGTAGCCATCTCAGTTGTCAGATCACATGGTCCAGTATCACAGTGCCATGTCCAGGTAACTGACTACGTGACAATGACCCAAAGCACCTGAGCCATGATGCTGGCATTCAGGAGTGCCACAATGTGCCACAAAGTACTTCCTATAAGTGCAATGGTAAAAGAAAAAGATACTTAGAAAGACCACACTACATCATTTTTTTAAAAGATTTATTTATTTTATGTATGTGAGTACACTGTAGCTGTACAAGATGGTTGTGAGCCTTCATGTGGTTGTTGGGAATTGAATTTTTTTAGGACCTCTGCTCGCTCCAGTCAACTCTACTCGCTCAGTTCCTGGCCAAAGATTTATTATTATACATAAGTATACTTAGCTGTCTTCAGACACACCAGAAGAGGGTGTCAGACCTCATTACAGGTAACTACCTGTAATAAATGAGATTTATTTATTTTGTGTATATGAGTACACTGTAGCTGTATAAGATAGTTGTAAGTCACCATGTGGTTGCTGGGATTTGAACTCATGACCTCTGGAAGAGCAGTTGGTGTTCTTAACTGTTTGAGCCATCTCACCAGCCCCCATATTACATACTTTTATTTTTATTTTTTATTTGTTTTTACATAATTTTTATTCCATTTTTTAATAATTTTAGATTATTAATGTTTGGCTCTGCCTTAGATTAGACTTTTATTGTGTGTGTTTGTAGGAAAGAATGCAGTATATGAACTGTTTTGAGATCTGTGGGTTTTAGATAAGGAAGGACTGCCACACCATATTGTATTTTTCCTTCACCATCCCCTTATGTAAGGTGCTGAATATATTGCAAGGTCCCCAGTACAGAGCTAAGAGCAAGGCTAACGTAAGCTACCCATGCATATAGAAATCTTTGCTACATATGCAAATCCGTTGTTTTTCTATCTTAGGATGGTACTTATTATGTATTCTAACCATAGCTTTTACAGTTTGAAATATCACAGCAAAACCAGCAGGAATCTCCTCTTCACAATTTCCTGGGCTGAAGATTTATTTTTAGTGTAGATCATAACAACTAATTTATCTTCTTATCAGATTAGAATCTTTTCATTGTTTCTCTTCTGGAGTCACTTTAAGACACGTGTCTTTGGCATATCTGAATCTCTGCATCACTACTCTTGCATGTACAGACTATCCTAAAATCAAGTAAGAGTTATGCACACGCATTTCAATACTGTGGTAGCCAAGGTGGCTGCAAGTGACTAGTCCATGATGATAGATTAAGTAAATGTGCCTGACAAGGGTGGCTCAGGTTCCAGGGGACAGAGTGGGACAGCTGGAGGCTTCCTGCTACATCAGAATGAGGTGTACTTTAAAACTTACGAACTGTTTATTTCTGGCATTTTCCATTTAATAATTTTGGACTGTAGTTGACCATGAATACCATAGAAACTGAAACTGGATAAAGGAAGCTGGGGGAGGCTCCAGCCTAAGGTTTTATGTAAGTGTGGGTTTCATACCTACTGCATGTGTGCCCAGGAGAGGAAGGTGAGCTGGAGGAGCCACCAGACTGCTGCTCTGTACATTCTCAGTCACGGTGTGTAGGCCACAGTCTCCCCAGCCTGATTTACACCAGCATGTGTGCCCATACCCCTCGGGAGGGGTGAAGTAGTGTCATTGTGGGCTTGGCTTGCACTTGCACCATGACTAATGCTGTTGAGATTTTTTATATGCTTATTTGCCATTTGTATCTTTGGAGAAATGGATTTAAATCCCTTGTCCTTTTAACGTCAGGGCTTTGCTGCTGTTTTGTTTGTGTTGAGCTGTAAGAGTTCTTTATGAATTCTGGATGCTAGACCCTTATCAGAAGTGTGATATGCAAATAACTCATCTTGTTCCATGAAGGGTTCTTTTACCCTTTGTTCTTTTTTTTCTTCTCTTTTTTTGGGGGAGAAGGGGGCCTGCAGATCAAATTCAGGGCTTTTACACTCCTCACATGGAGCCCCACTGAGCTGTGCCATGGTTGTTTCTCAGGACATGGTCTCTATAGACCATAGGCTGGCTTAGAACTATATAGAACAAGCTGGCCTCAAACTCACCATCCTTCTGCCTCAGCCTCCCAAGTGCTGGGATTATAACATGTATCGCTACACCTGTTTTTTGTGACTTGATAGTACCCTTTAAAATTTTTTTAAATTTATTTTCATTTTATGTTTAGGGGTGTTTTGCCTATATGACATCTGTATACCATGTGTGTAAAATGTCTGTAGAGGCCAAATGAAAGGGGTCAGATTCCCTGGAACTTGAGTTATAGACAGTTGCTGGCTCTGTGGGTACTAGGAATTGAACCTGGGTCCTCTGCAAGAGCAGCACGTGTTCTTAGGTACTGGCAGCAGCATCCTCTGAAGCATCCGTGCTTTCAGTTTTGACCACATCCATCTTTTGCATGTTTTGATCACATGTTTTATGAACCATATCTGAGAAGCCATTCTTCCAGTGTCACAGGAATTTATATTTTCTCTTATGGATTTTGTTTCACATTTAGGACGTTGGCCCATTTTGAGTTCATTTTTGTGTATGGTATGAAGTGGAGGGTCTAGCTTGATTCTTTCAAAGTATGAATTTTAATGACTAGGGGAAAAGCATCCTTCCTGTCCCCCATCAAACTCTAAAATGGGGATCCAGGGGCTGGAGCAACTTTGCTTCCTACTCCTGGATAGCTGCACTCTTAGCTTCCTAGATTCACAGTCATAGATCTCATCCCAGAGCCTCTAGAGATGGTTCTGACTCTGTAGAAACCAATCCATGGATTATCACAACCATAACCAGTCTTGAGTAGGACACGTTACAGTGGACTTGGAAATAGAAAGAGCCAAGTTTGTCCTCCAGACCTGCTCATTTCAAGTTAATTTCAAGTCAGTCATTTAACTCTTCTGCACCCTGAACTGTTTTGTGAGCTGGAAGATGATAATCTGGGACTCTTTGAAGCCTGCATGAGATTGCACAGTGAATGTCTAGGCTTAGAGGAGGCTTGGGTCAGGGCACATCACGTGTGCTCGTACAGGGCTGGTCTGATAGGGAAGGAGACTCAGTTCTCTTCAAAGGTAATGTTTATATCATTTCCTTATATTAAAGCTACTTGACACTTGACTGTAACCAAAAAATTTTTTTTCCTCGTTCCGGTCAACCCTACTTGGCTCTGGTCTGCCCCGCTCACTCTAGTCAGCCCCGCTCGCTCCAGTCGGTCCAATCCAAGGATTCATTTATTATTATTCATAAGTACACTATAGCTGACTTCAGATGCACCAGAGGAGGGCGTCAGATCTCATTACGTACGGGTGGTTGTAAGCCACCATGTGGTTGCTGGGATTTGAACTCATCACCTTCAGAAGAGCAGTCGGGTGCTCTTATCTGCTGAGCCATCTCACCATCCCCCCCAAAATTTTTTTTTAATTTGAAATGTAACTGTCAACTGTTAGTATTGGCTTTAGATCCATTTTGTTATAATTTGTTTTAGTTGAAAGGACTGTGGGTAATAACAAGCCTGTTTGGTGTATTTGTTTTTCAAGCTTATAGTCCTGGAGCTCTTTTAAAGTTTTATGTGAATCCTTCAGTGGGGAATCTTTGCTGAAAGTTGAGCCACATGTAATATGGCGGACTTCTACCAGCACAAAATAAAAACTAGCCAAGCTCCCTCAATCTTTACTCTGTGTATTCAGGTCACATCTGGGTGATGGCCTCCTTGGCTTGTCATTAGTGCCTGGCCAGTGTCCACTGACAGGCACAGTGCTTCAGCATAGGCCAAGAGGTATCAGGGCCTGGCTAGGTGTTTGTTTGTTGGTTGGTTTGTTTGACTTTTATTTACTTATTTTATGTGTTTTATGTATGAGTGCTCTATCCGTATGTACACCTGTGTGCCACAAGGGGGCATCAAACCCTATCATAGATGCTTGTGAGCCACCGTGTGCTGGTTGGAAATTGAACTCAGTGCTCTTAACTGCTGAACTCACTCTCCAGCCCCTGGCTAGGGGTTTTTAACTGAGCATTGGCATATGTATTTGGGGGTACACTTGCAGCTAGGCTTTGAGTCCAGATGGTGGTTACATGAAGCCCAAAGGGGAGGTGTAGCTAAGGTAGAAAGCTTATCTAGAATGGAAAAGGCCCTGGGTTCCATCCCAGCACAACAGATTTTTAAAAGTTCTTGGGGGGCAGGGGGCGTGAGCATGCGCCTTTTCCCCCAAGAGTGCACACTAACACACGGTCCTCTTCCTGGCATGGCTGATCAAGTCTGTAACACATGTTATTTTACACTTGTGTCACCTCAAAGCACTTCAGGTCCCTTCAGCACAAATATAGTATGCTATGTAAAGAACCACCTGTCTCCACAGATGACCCTATATGGGAGTCCATAGCTGGGCTCAGGGGCCACTGGGACCCCTGCCGTGTTTCTTCCTGTCCCAGAGAGAGGCCTGACTGTATTGCTTCACCCACAGGTACAGTGTGACCAGAGGAGGCTGGTGTTCTAGGTTTGTAGCTGAGGGATTTCTGTGTTCCTCTGGTTTTGGCTTTCTCCTAAGATGAAGGTCAGTCTGAGGAAGCCAAGTAGGAAGGGCAACAAGGTGCTCTTCTTGTGCCCCAAGTGAGAGAATGGTACAGTTTGCTTTCGACATTCTTGAGAAATTAAAGCTCTTGGCCCTTCGTATCAACTCTCTCTGTGTTTTCTGGAAACTCCAGCCCTATCTCCTTTGTAGGGCTGATATGCAGCATGAGTCTGTCTCTGTTCTGTCTGAATCAACACCAGTTGTCCAAAGAAATACGCCAAGGAGGGGGAGGACTGCATTGACGACAGGGCAGAAAGAAGGGCTTCCTGTGCCTGTTCAGTGCCTGCACTGCCTGGGAGCTGAGGGAAGTGTAGGCTAGCAGCCCCTGGGACTTCAGCAGTTGGTGGTCTGACTGCAGGAGGATAGGAAGTAGAGGGCATCGTTTTTTGAAGTGCATGGGAGATGTATTTGTGGTCAGTCTAGGCATTTCCTTGGCTGGAGTCAGAGCCTCACGTCTCACGTCTGCCAGGGGGAACTGACGGGTGTGGGAGCTTGAGTCTGAGGTTGAGCTTCCTACAACCTGCAGCCTCTGCCAGCTGGCACCCTGCTTCTCTGCTGGCCTTTTACATTGTGACCTGTAGCCCTAACTCTCTAACACAGCTGTGATGGCTTTCTGTACACCGAGGGATGAGGTGACAGAGGAACAGTTCTTACATTATATATAAACTGAATAAACACAACTTTTAAAGATCATAAAAGGTCAGGAAAATAAAACAGGAAAATATTCTTACATTCTTGGAGTGGAAGAAAAGATCCTTGCAGTTACAAAGGAAAAGAATTAGAGGTTAAACATAAAAGTGAAAAACCGGGGGCTGGTGAGATGGCTCAGCGGGTAAGAGCACCCGACTGTTCTTCTGAAGATCCTGAGTTCAAATCCCAGCAACCACATGGTGGCTCATAACCATCCGTAAGGAGGTCTGACTCCCTCTTCCAGAGTGTCTGAGGACAGCTACAGTGTACTTACATACAATAAATAAATAAATCTTTAAAAAAAAAAGTGAAAAACATCAGTATGTTAAGAAAACCACCTTGAACAAAGGACAACTAGGCCAGAGGAAATGCTTCCTGTATAAACAACCATTAAAAGTGCTGTCGGGGGCTGGCGAGATGGCTCAGAGGGTAAGAGCACTGTAAAGGTCCTGAGTTCAAATCCCAGCAACCACATGGTGGCTCACAGCCATCTGTAATGAGATCCGATGCATCTGAAGTCAGCTACAGTGTACTTATTTATAGTGATAAATAAATCTTTGGGCCTGAGCGAGCAGGATTGACCAGAGTGAGCAGAGGTCCTAAAAATTCAATTTCCAACAACCACATGAAGGCTCACAACCATCTGTACAGCTACAGTGTATTCACATACATAAAATTAATAAATAAATCTAAAAAGTGCTGTCAGGAGCTAGGTGAACAGCTCCTATCTATCCTAGCTACTTGGGAGGCTGAGGCAGAAGGATTCTGAATTTGAACCCACCCAGGTAACTTGGTGAGATTCTATCTCAAAACACAAAAGGGCTGGTTGCCATAGCTCAGTGAGAGAGGCCCTAGGTTCAGTTTCCAGTATTTGATAGGGGTAGCTATGATTTGTAAGGTTATGAAGAAGAGACAAGTACTGAGAAAAACAGGAACAGGCCTCCCCTTTCCTACAGCCTGATGCTTTGTAAGGTCTATAAATACATGTGTATCCTAGCTGTACTCTAGTGGCGGGAGCAGCAGCGTCCTGTGAGTGCTGAGGGGTTATTTGCACCGCCATCTGGGCTTGTTTACAAAAAGACCTGTGTATGTACTACCATCTGCCAATTTAATCTCTTGCCTGTGGGAGGTGGGGGGAAAGGTTTTGATGGGGTCTGCAAACAACACGATTGTTTTGGATTTTTAGAATTTTATGTGTATGAGTGTTTTGTTGACGTATACACATACACGTACACACACACACACACACACACAGCATGCCTGTGTCTGTATCTGAGGTTAGAAGAGATTCCTAAAATTGGAATTTGAGCCTAAAATTGGCTCAAAAATCAATGGTTGTGAGCCGCCACGTGGATCCAAACCCCAGTTCTCTAGAAGAGGCCAACACTGTTAACCACTGAGCTGTCTCTCAGCCCATGATTGTTTTGAGTGCAGAGGCAGCTAGTTATGCACGGGGGAACCAAGATTGTGTGCTGGAGTGTAGCTTTACTGGTTTATAGCCATATAAAATTGGGGTGTCCCTAAAGCTCTCCACCTGTGTTTGCTTATCTGTGTAACATAGTACAAGGTAGCAGGTCCTCTTTTAGGGCAGTGGGAGAAGTCAGCCAGCCAGAACCTACCAAGTACTCAGGCATTGTCTGGTGTGAGCTAGAGCCTAGCATGTCCGCTGTTAATGTGAGAGAACGTGGTTCTTGCCATGTCTCCTTAAGGCATTGTATCATTTGAAAAATCCTTACCACATCTTTCTAGTGACCCAGGGGCTTTGTGGGACTGCTCTGACTCTGGAAGGGATGCGCACAGGGCAAAGGTGTGTCCACTCTTTTCAAGAAACATTTGACAAGAGAGAAGGTGGCATTTCCTTTCTCCAGAGTCAGTTTAGGGAGATGCTGGCTCCCCAGCCAATCCTTGTCATTGGTCAAGCTTTGCTGACTGTGGGCTGTAGCATGACCTGCCGTGTCGTGAAGACCATTCCGACATCCATAGATCTGAAAATATTTGGTTCTGTTTCTAAGCTCCTTGCTTCATTCTAGCTTTTCTTCCACCTCCAGCTTGTTCCCCATCTCACAGCTGTGTCCTGCTAGCTGCTTGCAGGCCATGCAGCTAGAGGATAGGCATGATACAACCCAATACAAAACACTCACTCAGAACACCATCAGATGTTTCTTGTGACTGTATTGTTACTTGATTGTGCAGTTCTCAAGCATGGGTTTTGAAAGTGACAGTCTCTTATTGCAGTGTCAAAGATTGGACACTTCTGAGATCTAGAGTTGGCCCTCCACAAGCAGGCTGAGTAGATAGCGGGGTGTGTGCAATTCCAGGGATAGGCAGTTCCAGGGATAGGCAGGTGGATGTCTAACTACAGGCTTGTTTCTCCACAGGAAATAAATGGTGTCACTGCAGCACTGGCTGAAGAACTCTTTGAAAAAGGTACATACATAGCTGTTGGTCCTTGAAATGCTGGGTCATTTGCCTAATCTAGTAGGTAGCTAAAGGTTCAGGATAGCACCAAGCTCATCTGTAAGGTCCTGTCTAGGTCCCACCTTCTTTTTTTTTTTTTTTTTTTTTTTAAAGATTTCATTTTATTTATTATATGTAAGTACACTGTAGCTGTCTTCAGGCATTCCAGAAGAGGGCGCCAGATCTCATTAAGGATGGCTGTGAGCTACCATGTGGTTGCTGGGATTTGAACTTATCACCTTCGGAAAGAGTAGTCGGGTGCTCTTATCCGCTGAGCCATCTCACCAGCCCCTAGGTCCCACCTTCTTGAAGGTGTCAAGTCCCTGGCCCTAGTCCCCAGCCAAGTCTACCCACCTACTGCCCTGCAGGTGAAGCTCTATAGTCCTTCATTCTTAAGATTCCTTGTTAGCTTTAGTAGCCTGTCTTATTATTATGGGTGTGGGAGGGGCACATGTGTTACAGCACACATATGGAGAGCAGAGGACAACTTGGTAAAGTCCGTTCTCTCCTTCCACCTTTATGTAGGTTCTGGAAATCAAACTCAGGTAGACAGGCTTGTATATGGGTCTGGGACTCACCCTAGTCTCAGGATCTAGTTCCAAGCCACCTGGGGTGTTGAACGGTGGCTGGCATACTGCCATCTTGCACCTGATTTGTCCTTGTTTGGAAGTGTTCAAATCGAAAGTAGGAGTCAGTCTTGCATCATGGTCTTGCCAGAGAACACATTAACAATAGCTGACATGTAGTGAGCAGCCCCTGCCAGCATGCTTACATTTAACATTCACTACCTTCCCTGAAGTAGAGGAAGGATGCTAGTGGTCAGAGGCCCAAAGACCTGATAGAAGAAGCAATTTAAGGACTAAACGCTTGCCTCTTATTTGACCTTAGTCTCTACATATTAGAGGGTGCAATGTGGTTGTGATACCCAGAGCACTGCCTTTCTTAGCCTTATCTTGTCTCAGTCAGTGCCTTAGATCTCTACTCTTCTGAGTGGCTCCCCACTCCCGCCACACATCACATGTCCAGGACTGCCCTGTGCCCAGTGTGAGCTCCAAAGGGCTGCTCCTATGTACTTAAGGCCAGCTTTACATGGTGGGTGGATGCATGTCATAGTAGGTACTGGCTGCATGCTTATTGACTGTTGGCTTGGTGCTTATAATGCCCTGGATGTACAACAGGCTGGCACTGAGTCTAGACACTTACCTTTGGGTTTGGCTGTTACAGGAGAACAACTTCTAGGAGCCGGTGAGGTCTTTGCCATCAGGCCCTTGCAGCTCTATGCTGTCACAGAACAGCTGCAGCAGGGAAAGCCTACTTGTGCCAGTGGTGATGCCAAGACTGACCTTGGACACATCCTAGACTTCACCTGTCGCCTTAAGTACCTTAAGGTAAAGATGAAGCAGCTTAGTTGTGCAGAGCCACTCACTTGGCTCTCAGTTCTGACAGCTTACAAGCTGCCAGGGTGTGAAAAGGACCAGGGCTTGGGGTGTTCGTATATGAAAGGGACCTAGTGTTCTTGATACTGTGCTTCTGCCTGTGAGCACCAGAGGGCATCAGGGCCCACTGTCTCAATACTGTTGAAGTGGTCAAAACTTGGGTTTGACAGCTGTTGCCACAGTGACCCAACCATGCAGATGGGGAAGGTATTAGCATCTCTAATTTAAATCTATCTTTGGCCTTAGGTTTCAGGCACAGAAGGACCTTTTGGAACCAGCAATATTCAGGAGCAGCTCTTGCCCTTTGATCTTTCAATATTCAAGTCTCTTCACCAGGTGGAGGTAAGGCCGAGTCTGCTGGTGAACAGGCAGGGCTGGGCCCTGCACAGCAGCATCTTGCACCTCATGTCTGTGTGTAGGAATGGTTGGGATAGCGAGCGAGTGGTAGGCACTGTTGCTTTCATATTTGGCACTAGATTGGCAGGTTCTGTCCAAGTAAATCAAGCCCCTCTAAAGACAGAAAGAGAGCCTTTTCTGACCTCAGCTGGTTGCAGGCCTCCATCGCTGCTACAGGAAGTATTAGATACGCAGAGCTCCAGAGCCTAGTTCCTCTGGCCTCTCTTGGAGTCAAGGACAAGTGTTATTCAGGTAGAAGTCACAGAAACCATCCCAAAGGCCAGAGAGAGGCAATTCAAATTCTTTGTTTTCCAAGTCAAAGGCCTGTGTTTCCTGAGCTTGGCTTGTATGTTCAGCCTTGTAACCTGCGTCCACATATACTCCATCAAGTTTCCCAGCCGTTCTGTGACATACAGAAGCTTTCCTTCTGTTTACAGCCAAGGAAACTTAGGCTTAGGGCGAGGAGGACGTTTGGCTGAACTCCAGAAGCCTGCTTCCACTGACCTGTTCTTAACTGAGGACATGGAGCAGTTGGGAACGCAGAAGAGACGCCCCATGTGCTGAGGAGGAAACCTCTTTGTCCCCAGCTCTGATTCCTGTCCTCCTTTTATGTTTACGTGACAAACCCAGGTATCACTTAACCAAACAAGTGGGATTTGTGTCTCATAGCATTAGAGGCCTTTTTTTTTTTTTTTAAGATTTATTTATTATTGTATCTAAGTACATTGTAGCTGTCTTCAGATGCACCAGAAGAGGGCGTCAGATCTTGTTACAGGTGGTTGTAAGCCACCATGTGGTTGCTGGGATTTGAACTCATCACCTTCGGAAGAGCAGTCGGGTGCTCTAACCCGCTGAGCCATCTCACCAGCCCTAGAGTCCATTTTTGAGGCAGGGTCTCACTGTGTAGCGCTGGCTGTCCTGGAACTCACTGTGTAGGCGAGGTTGGCCTTCAACTCACAGAGATTCACCTGCCTCTGCTCCTGAGTGCTGAGATCGGAGGTGTTTGAAACTATGCCTAGCTAAATGCCTTTCTTACTAGATGCTTAAAACAGTTAATCTGCTAAGTAGCACCAGGGAATAAAAAAGATCAAAGTTGTTTGTTTGTTTGTTTGTTTGTTTGTTTGTTTGTTTGTTTGAGACAGGGTTTCTCTGTGTAGCCCTGGCTGACCTGGAACTCACTCTGTAGACCATGCAGGCCTTGAACTCAAGAAATCCACCTGGCTCTGCCTTCTGAGTTCTGGAAGTAATGGTGTGCCACTGCTGCCACCAGGCTGAAAGAGTCACCATTTATCAAAGGAATGCCTTATTCCTGGGGTTTCTGAGGCTTCAAGATGCCATTTCTGAGACACAGCTGTTTTTTGTTCCAGATAAGTCATTGTGGTGCCAAGCATATCCGAGGGCTGGTCACCTCCAAGCCAACTTTAGCCACGATGAGTGTCAGATTCTCAGCAACCTCAATGAAGGTGAGATCTGCCTTTGTGTTTCTGCCTGGGGCCTGGCCTGTGGGCACAACCTTTGTGAGTGAACCTAACAGAATTTCCTCTGAGCCCAGCAGCCCTGGCTTAGCACTTATTTGTCTCTCATCCTCCATGGACTTGAAGAGGAAGGTGAAGCTTAGAAGGGTTAGGCCTTGTCTGGACATGAGTAACAGAAACAGCCCAGCTGCTAATGTCGGAAGTTCCTTTTATGGTTTTGTGGATATCATCATCATAATGTTAAAAATCATCCCTTAGTATAGAGACCATATGTAGTAGCAAATTTTATGACTTAGGCATCTGATCAAAATTTTGGTTTATTGAAACTTCTTTCTCCTAAGGCTCCTGGCTGAAAGGAAGAAGCTGTAGGGAGAGCAAAGTGTAGCTGCCTTGTCCCTTGGGAGGTGTTCCTTGCCGTGTGGCTAAAGGAACCCAGACTGATCCCTAAGAAGATGTCTTGTAGGCATCAAAAGTCAAACCAGGAAGAACTGCCTCCCTCTCCTTTGGTGATTGATGCTCTGTGCTGTTACTCTCCTCTCAGCGATGATTCTCTCTCTCCCTGTGAAGTCATGGCTAAGGGATTTGCTGCCCACAGTAGAGACCATTCTGAAAGCATGGTTGCCTGGCAACACCATGAATTAGCCCTTCAGTCTCTGCTGGTTAAGCCAGGAAAGATATCACTCTATAGCAGAGGTCTGAGAGGGCTTGACTAGAATTTATTCTTGAAGTCACAGGGCCAGTACTTACTCAAGCTGCTGGTATGCTAAGCCTTTCAGTTATTTCACAACCGCTTAGACACATGAACCAAAGCCCCTTTAATGCAAGCTCATTTCCACATGCTAAATATGCTTCAGCTCTTCCTTAAATTTTGCAACTATAGCATGTTCCACTTAGTGTTGCGTGAGGGCCCAAGTGTGGTGCTCAACAGATGTTCTTATGCAGGAAGTTCTTGTTCCTGAAGCCTCAGAATTTGATGAGTGGGAGCCTGAAGGCACAGCCCTCGGAGCCCCTGTGACTGCTGTCATCCCAACATGGCAAGCACTGACTACTCTAGACCTGAGCCACAACAGCATCTGTGAGATCGACGAATCTGTGGTATGATGATAGCAGCCTCCCAGGCTCTCAGACTGCCCAGACCCCGGCATTGCCTCTTAGAATTGACCTTTCTGTATTCAGTATTCTATATATTGTTTGTAGTTTTAAAATTAAATTTCAAGAGCTGGAGAGATGGCTCAGCAGTTAAGAGCACTGGCTCCTCTTCTAGAGGTTCTGAATTCAATTCCCAGCAACCACATGGTGGCTCACAACCATCTGTAATGGGATCCGATGTCCTCCTTTGGTGTGTCTGAGGAGAACCACAATGTACTCACATAAATAAAATAAATCTTTTAAAAATTAAATTTCAAAGTGAGAATATTTTAAAATAGTTGATTTATAAAACCAAGTGAAGTATTATGAACTATGTGTACGTTTAATATAGCCATGGTAAGTGATAATATTCAGTCCTAAGAAATAGCAGAAAAAGCCGGGCAGTGGTGGCACACGCCTTTAATCCTAGCACTTGGGAAGCAGAGGCAGGTGGATTTCTGAGTTCGAGGCCAGCCTGGTCTATAGGGTGAGTTCCAGGACAGCCAGGGCTACACAGAGAAACCCTGTCTCGAAAAAAAGAAAGAAAAAAAAAGAAATAGCAGAAAACTCATTCCCTAGAAAACAAGCGTGCCTATGTTAGAGTGACATTCCAAAGTCCTATAAGAGTGTGGTTCTTAGCTAGGTGGTGTTGGTGCACGCCTTTAATCCCAACACTCAGGAGCGAGAGGCAGAAGGAACTCTGTGAGTTTAAGGCTGGCTTGGTCTACAGAGAGAGTTCTAGGACAGAGAAACCCTGCCTTGAAAAACCAATAATAATAGTGTGATTCTTTTTGTGCTCTGTGGGAGTGGGCAGGGTTAAAAAGAATATGCTCCCTTATCTCTCTGGGAATTACCATTTGTATTACTTAAGCCACTTGTTCTATCCAAATTGTGGATTCTTGTGGATTTCTGCTGATGGGACAGTGGGAGGGGTCAGGGAGAAAGTCTGCCGGCTGGAAATGCATGTTCAGCCACCATGTATGTGAACTGTGTGTGGTCCAGCCTCCTTGAGTAATGCTAAACATTCTTTTCTTTCATAAGAAACTGATCCCAAAGATTGAGTACCTGGACCTGAGTCACAATGGATTGCGAGTTGTGGATAACCTGCAGGTAATGTCTGCCCACAGCTCTCCAGGACTTGCTCTCTAGGTGGGCCCAGAGGTTGGAGAAGCACTGTACCCTAGAGTGTGGTTAGCACCCCAGGGTATAGTGAGCATGGCTTCCAGGGATGCATTGACCGCTGCTCTAGCCCCCAAACATCAGTAAAGCTGAGTGTGTGCAAACTGAGCGTGATGATGACCAACAGGCAGATTTTCAGTACTCACCCCTAACCTGTCTACAGGGGATGCCCGCAGGTGATGTCGTGGGAAAGAGAGAAGAGGGTCTTCCTTTCTCAGCAGTTGTCAGAGCACTTACAGAGCTGCCTCATATACTGGTCTAATTGGTCTAGACGGCACAGTGACCTCTCTGGAGGACTAACCTCTGCTGCCACCCTCTTTCTCCTGCTGCTACAGCACCTATACAACCTCGTGCACCTTGACCTGTCCTACAACAAGCTCTCCTCCCTGGAAGGCGTGCACACTAAACTGGGCAATGTCAAAACCCTAAACCTGGCAGGCAACTTCTTAGAGAGTCTGAGCGGTCTGCACAAACTCTACTCCCTGGTTAATGTGGACCTCCGAGACAACCGGATTGAGCAGGTAAGCCCAGTCCTGAGGGCCCCAGGATCTAGGATTGTTGGACCTTGTTATTTATTATTTAAAAAAAAAAGAAAACCAGTAGAATTCTGTTCACTCAAAAGCAGCTATCAGATGTGTTAGAAGGCCAAATGGCACTCATGTCTTGCAGTTGGATGAGGTCAGGAGCATAGGCAGCCTGCCATGTCTGGAGCGTCTGGCCTTGCAGAACAACCCTTTGAGCATCATCCCTGACTACCGGACCAAGGTGCTTTCCCAGTTTGGAGAACGAGCCTCTGAGGTAAGCCCCAGAAGCAGTAGTGGAGCCCAGAGAGACTGGCAGGGAGAACCCAGTCTGTCTGCAAAGGCAGAGCGAGGTAAGGTTGTCCACTCTGCCCTTGTCTGCTTCTGAGGGATGTCTGCTCTTCAGGTCTGCAGTCCACTGCTCCCCAAGGGAGTACCCCTGCAGACCCCACCTTTCTCCTGTATTGCTTATTCCCTGGCAGGCTTCATGGGTGCCAGGACTTCAGGCTCGGAGGGCTTCAGGAACACATGGGCACAGAAGGATTGTTTCCAACTTTTAAAAACTACATTGGGGGGCTGGTGAGATGGCTCAGCGGGTAAGAGCACCCGACTGCTCTTCCGAAGGTGATAAGTTCAAATCCCAGCAACCACATGGTGGCTCACAACCATCCGTAACGAGATCTGACTCCCTCTTCTGGAGTGTCTGAGGACAGCTACAGTGTACTTACATATAATAATAATAAAAAAAAAAACTACATTGGAAGCTGGGCAGTGGTGGTTCACACCTTTAATCTCAGCACTCAGAAGGGAGAGGCAAGCAAATCTCTATGAGTTCAAGGCCAGTCTAATCTACAGAGCAAGTTCCAGGACAGCTAGGGCTACACAGAGAAATCCTATGTCCAAAAAACAACAGATAAAACAATGATAAAAATAACTTTGGAGCCGGGCGTGGTGGTGCACACCTTTAATCCCAGCACTTGGGAGGCAGAGGCAGGCAGATTTCTGAGTTCGGGGCCAGAGGCCAGCCTGGTCTACAGAGTGAGTTTCAGGATAGCCAGGGCTATACAGAGAAACCCTGTCTTGAAAAACCAAAAAAAAAAAAAAAAAAAAAAGGATATTTTAGGTAAGGGGCCTAGACTAAGATGTCTAAAATTGTCTGTAGGATTTTTATTTGATTTCTGTGAGACGCCTGAGACTATCAGCTGCTTGGGCAGCTAGTCAATCTGGTGCTTGACTACAAGTCTTGAGATTTTTTATTTTCTCTTTACTGGGTCAGTCCAGTCTATGTCTGCTGCCTACTGGCTCTGACTGGATAGGTGCCACCATGCTAACCAAGCAGGTCCTTACCCACGTGTGCTCTTTCCCCTCCCTCAGCCTCCAGCAGACCTCATCCCCATTTCCATTCTCTCACAGTCCTTAGAACCCATTTTCTTCAGATCCCAGGCCAGAAGACACCAAGAGTGTTTGCCTCTCTCTCCAGACTTTTCTGTCCCCACCAGGTGTCACTGTCCACATTGTCCCTAAGACAGTTATTATAAGATGTCATCTCTTGCTGGAGATGATTATTCATACTTGTAATTCAGGAACTAGGATCTGAGGCAAGAGGGTTGCCCGTGAGTTCAAGACCAGCCTGCAGACAAAGTGAGACCCTATCTCTGAATAAATGAATGAATTAATGAAAAGAAAAAAGAGGGAAAAAGAGAAAGCGGGGGGGGGGGGGACGGGGGGACAACAAAAGCTGTTTTCCCTTTTGTGACTCCAGGGCTAGAAAGCCTTCCCATCTCCAAAGTGTCTGTACCTGTCTTGTGCTTTGGGGTGTCCTTCATGTGGCCATTCAGCCTGCATGCCAGCCCACAGCTCTCCCTGCTTACCCTGAATGAGACTCCTGCCTTCTTCCATTCAGTGTATCTTCCCCCCGTAGTCCCTTGTCCAGAAAGTTCTTTTCTTGTTCTTTGACAGTTCTGAGCTCTGCCTATAAGAGAACTCGGTACATTCACGCCCTTCGCTTGGTTCCCAAGAGGCTTCTGCCCCTCTTAGTGGAGCGGGACTCCCTAAAGATCTGTTAAGCAGTGTGGGGTCTTCATGGGCCATCTAAGGTGGTTCTGTACTTATGTGGTGGTGAGGGGCCTCCCTTAGTCCCCAGTGTCCTCTTGGGGCCTGTAGGGTACTCAAACCGAGTCTTCAGCAGGATCCTACCATTCTCCCATCATGCTTTGCCATCTCCATACTGTAAACTACTTTCTGGACTCTATAGATCTGTCTAGATGATGTCGCAACCACAGAGAAAGAGCTGGACACCGTGGAAGTGCTAAAGGCCATTCAGAAAGCCAAAGATGTCAAGTCCAAACTGAGCAACACAGAAAAGAAGGTGAGAATTTTAGAGATGGAGCTTTTCTTGGGGAAACTGAGCCATGGAATCCCTCAGGGATCTCTGAGCATTAGTGCCCCATGCTCGGCCCCCTACCTCTGCCTGTGGAACCTTAGACTGGGTCCTCAGGAGTGCTATGGTATGGTAATGGTACTTTCTATGTGATTTGTGTGATTATTTTCAACATCCTTTAGTTGGGAGAATGTTGAGCTCTTTCCTCCACATCCCTGGCCTTAGCGGGTCTGTTCTTCCTGCACTTTTTTCCCTCCTGGGCTAACTCAATACTCTTCCTCAGTTTGGTGAGGACTTCCGGCTCCCGGCTGCACCCTGCATCAGACCCGGCTTCTCCCCTCCTACAGCTCCCGCCTCAGCCTCCTTGCCTCAGCCGATCCTCTCCAACCAAGGTAATCATAAGCAGGTCTTGCTTCCAGCGGAGCTGCTCAACTCTGCGTGGACCATAGGCAGGGCTGTGTGTGAGAGAAATGCTGGCACCTGCTTCCTGCAGGCTCAGGCACAGGGAGGGAGGCACTTTTTGCAGGCTGGCTCCTTGGGTGGCACATGGCAGGGAGGTGCCTGGCCTGATTTCAGCACTGTTGTTTGCTTAGTGAGGACCCCGTCCCTTTATGTCACATCAGTTCCTATATGGCATGGGGGGGCGGGTGTTGGAGAGAACTAAGTAGGCTCAGCTGTTGACTCAGAGGGATCCATTCCCCTGTGGCCATCATGGGCAGGTCAGCTTCTAGAAAGCCAGGCCTTGTTTGGAGCCCTTGACCCCTGTATACAGAGCTTTATTGTTGTGATGCCTCTGTGGCACTCAGGTATGGCCAAACCCCCAAATACTGCATTTATGGGACCAAGATGGGCTGCCTGTCCCCATGGAGCTGTGGACAAACAGTCCTTTTCACCTGCCCATTGTCTGCGAGAATTTTCAAAGGGCTTTCACCTCTGAACCCAGGCATCCTCGGAGATGAGTGAGTGAACCGGGTAGCATGAGCGTGGCTGCCGGCCTGGCCCCGACGGAAGAGGGGCAGGTATGCCGTCCCAAGTGGAGCTGAGGCTCGGGACACAGGAAAGAACGCCACCCGCCCAGGCTCCTGGAGACGCAGAACTTGGTGTGAGGTCTTGGGAAACTAGTTTGGCCCTAGGTTTTAAGAGCCAGAAATATATTTCTACTCCTTAATCTGGTGACCCCACTGGAGGAAACTTCTCTAGAGAGGGCTAAGATACAGAGGAAAGGGAAGTTCTCCCCACTAGCAGCACCAAACTGGTATGTACACCAGGAGGGCAGGGAAAGGCAGCTACATCCCAGAACCCTCTCAGCAGTCCTGTGAGGGAGAGAAGACTGAGCTGCAAAAGCCCAGCACTTGGCTTCTGCTGAGGCCAGAGCCTGGAGCCCACAGCCTGGAGCTACAACTGTGATGTACAGAAGAGAAGTCATGAAAGCGCAACGCTAGAGCCAGGTGCCAGCACATTTACCCATTAGCTTTGTCAAACTTGACGAAAGTTTTGATTTTTTTTTTTTTTTCATAAAAGAGGAAGAAAGTTTGAGTCTGTGAGGAAGTTTCCCTGATCTCTCTCCAGCTCCCCAGAGTATTAATGATACTACATAGAAAGCATGCAGCCATAGACTTCTGGGGACAGGGCAGTCGGTCCAGGACGTAGCCTGTTCTACCATTTGTTGAATCAGTGCCTGTGTGTGCATGAGTGCATGAGTGCATGGGTGCTGTGTGCATGCATGGATGCATACGCAAGTGAAGAACAGGTTGGCCAAGAGCAGATCCTGGCTAGGCAGGAGGCATGGGTGTCACCTCCAGGCCACAACTGCCAGCAGCCACTGTACGTTGTGGTATTGAAGTCTCTGCAGCAGCCTGGGGCAAGCCTCATCTACCCTTTCCTTGCTGCCCTTTCAGCCCTGGGTGCTCTGTAGTCTGCCCCTCCCCTGCCCCCAAGTCATTGGACACTGAGAGATGTTGTCCCATATTTACACCTCTTGTAAATAAAACTACAGTGGATGTCTGTGTGTGCACATCTTTTTCCTTTGGGCGAGAAATGACAAAGGTCAGTCCCCTGTCTGAGGACCCCTGGTATCCCTTATCCCATCTGCTGAGTGGCCCTTTCTAACCACTTGTTTGTACAGGCCATGGTCCAGGAAGGAAGTGGACAGATTGTCCTGTCTGCATTTCCTCATGCCCAAACAAGGCTGGGGGGTGGGGGGATAGTAGCAAGAAAATACTGATTTTTTTTTTCCCCCCTCACAAACGTGAGGCACCCACATGTATGTGTGTTTGGCCATGTGTTACTGGAGCTGGCCTGGGTGCACAGGAATTTTTCTGTGTGAGAACAGTGCTACTCACCTACCCTGGCCACGCAAGGCATGCCTGAGGTGGGTGCTGCTGGGGAACCCCAGTCCTCTGGTCATCCCAGCCGTGAGAGCAGTAGAAGATGGACAGGGTCAGTGTCCAAAGTGCCAGAGTTCATTCCCCAGCCCTGCCTAGGGGCTGAGAGAAGGCTGTGCTGTAGATGTGATTAGAAGCAGGCAGCTGAGTTCCTGGCCCATTTTCCTGGCCCTGAGATCCCAAGCAACTTGTAGCCTCTTGGAAGCTGTTTTCTCAACCACAGAGTGGATACATCCTAGCTTCATGGATTCTAAGATGCACACATTCCACCCTGTGACTTCTCTGAAATTGAGATGCGTCTTTCAGTCAGTGGCGGCCCCTAGTTGCTGTCAGCCAGCTGGTAATCGTGATGGAGCCGTGGGAATACCTTCTGTGGACATCGGCTATGACCAGGATGGCACCTTATCCGCACACCTTAGATTTGATGAAATGTGGTAAATAACGAGAGGTGCGCGTGAGCTGATGGTGGGGAAGCGCTCGGCACTGCCCAGGCTAAGCAGGATTAGTCAGTAGGGGCTGCTTCCTGTAGCCTGAGTTGGGGTTTCAGGACAGTCCCTCCAAGAACGTGGTGCCACTTGGGGACACAGGCTTTGTGCCTATGGAAGAATGAGGTAGCACAGTTTGGGACTACTTTTAGGACTGCGGCAGAGTGGTATCAGATGAATCTTGAAAACTGGGTTGGGTTAGACATTTCAGCAGTAAGGGCGAGCGACATCAGCAGAGCCTGGGACGCTTCGTGCATGTCTGTGTGCTTACCGCCTTCCTGCCCCGCAGCCTCTGCCGCTTTGTGGGGTATCCGGGCTTCGGCAGAAAACCTGCACCTTGGAAGTTGTCCTTTTGTAGGTAGCAGTCCAGCTGAACGGGATACCTGGGGGGTTCTTGGGAGTACAGACATTTAATTGGGCCATGGTGGCTGTTTAGTAACAAAGCCAGGCTGTGGAAGAATGGCTCTTCTAGACCAGCTAGCAACAGTTTGAAACATGTTGGTTGTTGTTTTTGCTGTTTGTTGTTGTTTTTTAAGTCAGGAGTCTGGGGGGGGGGGGGGAGCGTCCCCTTTAACCAGTGGCAAACTGGAATGCAGTAATGGCTCCAGACAGGCTATTCATAAAATACCTTAGTGTAGCTTAAATAACCAGTGCATTTTAAGGAAAGTAGGCAGTAATCCAGGGCAGTCAGCAGGGCACCCTGGGAAAGTAGCCCTGTGGGTTCAGTACTAGCTGTGCTCAGCACTGAAGGAATCAAATCTGCAAAGCTGGGCTTCCTGGCGAGGGGGCTGTACTTGGAACTTATGAGCCCTGCAGAAATACCAGATGAGAGCACAGGCTCACTTGTAGCCCTTTCTTTGGACAGTGTTCCAGTATGCCCAAGGCTATCGATAAATACATCACCATGATGCTTTTCTGACAGGTAGACCAGCCTATCCCCAGTGCCCACCTCTTCCTAGTTAGGCTGGGCCAGGCTGTGTGGTCTAACCTTGCCACAGGAAGAGAAAAAGTATTCTCCTGTTTCAGTTTGTCTTTCTTTGTGCAAGCGTTATTTTCTGTTATCCCTGTTGGTCCTCCTTCTGTGGAATGTCTGTTCACAGTCTTTACATTCTCTTACAGTTCTCAAGCAGCTAGATTTGAGAACTGTAAGAGCTTTGTAATCTGTAAGAGCTCCTTATAGATTGGCATATAGATCTTTGTTTATATTGCAGACACTTTGTTCTCTGTGCATTTTCCTGTCTTTGGAAACCTCTGGAGGTTTGGTCTTTATGGCTCCCTCCCTGCTTGTAGCCTCTCCCGCCCAAACCCCCCTGCACACTAGAGAGCAGCCACTGGGTCCATCCAGGGGGCAAAGCATCTTACTGAGGAGTTACTCAATTACTGCATCTCTTTTCTGTGACCCATATGATGATTTGGGGTCTGGCTAGTGCCTGGCCATACCCTGAGCCCAAGGCCTAGCCTGTTCTTGAACAGCTGCTCTCCCTGCCCACCCCATCTCTGCCCACCCCATCTCTGCAGGTATCATGTTTGTACAAGAAGAGGCCCTGGCCAGCAGCCTCTCATCCACTGATAGTCTGCCACCCGAGGACCACCGGCCCATTGCCCGAGCCTGCTCTGACTCCTTGGAATCTATCCCCGCAGGACAGGTAATGCCCTCGCGTGCTCCTGGGGACTCTTTCCTTGGCTATGCTGCTGCTGTCTGACTTTGTCCACACTGAGATATGGCCTGCTAGGGTGTGGCACATGTGGCGGGGACTTCTGGGTACTTTGTGTGTTGTGTAGTCTTTGTCTTGGATGTGTCTCTAGATGGGTCATAGACCAAGTGCTTAAGAGTTTGCGTTTGGCCGCCTCTACCCCACGGGAGCAGGCAGTACTTTCTCTCGGGCCCTGAGGGCAAGGGAATATGGTCATTCTTTTGGCCAAAAAAAGCTGGATGTCCAAGGAGAATCTCCCCTAATACCTAGCACCACGGAGGCCACTCAGTCCCTTCCCACATGTCACCGTGGTGACTCTAGCTCTTCTTTGTAGTTGTTGTCTAGATTTTTGGGACTCATTTTTGTGTCCCTTGAAAAGAGAGATGAAAACTGAGTGCCTGGTGCTGTGTGCTTGATGCCTGGGCCTTTCTGCTCCATGATTCTGCACAGCTAGGGTCATGGTCATGTGATGCTAAGACCGTTTACAGAGGCTTTGCCTGTCCTACCTCCTGAAGATTGGCACCTTAAGGAGAGTAAGGTCCTTGGCCTAGTCTTAACCTGGTATGTAGGAAGCACTGGGGGCCTTTGTCAGAAACAGTTTTCATCATGTGCACTGCTGCCTGCCTGGGGCCCGACCAAACAAAGTGCCTGATCCCTGGAGTGGCACAAAGGTCCCCCAGATGCCAGACTCCATGGAAACAGGCTCTGATCCATGGTTGTGCATGTAAGTCCGGACGGACAGGTGGGAAGGCAGGAGGTGACAAGGCAACTGAGGGCCAGCACCCCGTGAGTGCTGAAGAACAGCCGCAGCAGTGGGCTCACGCTTCTCTCCTCTGGCAGGTGGCCTCTGATGATCTGAGGGATGTGCCAGGAGCCGTAGGCGGTGTGAGGTAAGGAAGAGGGGAGAGCCGGCGGGGTCAGCTGCACAGCTGTGTTCAGTGCTGCAGACTGAGCAGACAATGTAGCCTGGTCACAGAAGTCTCTCTAATCAAGTGCAGTTGAGATGAGCTCCGTTTGGTTTTCCTCAGCTGCCTAATTGACATTATCTTACACTACAAGTTGGCAAGTCAAAGCCAGTGTGGGTCTTGTCTGGTTTGTACTGGGAGCTAATGATACTGTTCTCTTTTTGTTTGTGGGGTTGTTTTGTTTTTTGAAACAGGGTCTCATTTAGCCTGAACTGGCCAAGATCTTATCCTGCAACTTAGGCTGGCCTAAAATTCATGGCATCCCTCCTCCCTTGGCCTCCTTAGAGACAGGCTTACAGCAGTCAGCCATCCCACCTGCTTTTATTATTACAGTTTGTTTGTTTGTTTGTTTGTTTGTTTTTGTCTTTGAGACAGGGCCTTTGTGCAGCCCTGACTGTCCTGGAACTTGTTTTATAGACAAGGATAGCTTTGAACTGGAAAGATTGGCCTGCCTCTGCCTCCTATTGGCAGTGATTAAGCAGTTATGCCCGGCTCCTGCTGTTTTTTGTTGTTATTTGATTTGTTTCTTTTTCTGGGTGTGGTGGTGCACTTTTTTCATCCCAGCCCTCAAGAGGTAAAAGCAAACATATCTTTTGAGAATAGCCTAGTATACACTGGAAGTTGCAGAGCTGCTAGCACTACATAAAGAAATTCTGTCTCAAAACAAACAAGTAAAATTCTGTTTATTTCACTTTAAGTGTATGAGTGTTTGCCTACATGTATATATGTGTGTATCACATGTATGCTTGGAGCCTCTGGAGACCAAGACAGGGCGTCTCAACTCTTGTAACTGGAGATACAGATGGTTGCTAGCTACTGTGTGCGTGCTGGGAGATAAATCTAGATTCTGTGCAAGAACTCTGAGCACCCTTAACTGCTGAGCCATCTGTTAAGCCTTTGGTTATTATATGCCTAAATGATTATTTAGACAAAATTACATGGGTAGGGTCAGCACACACATCATGAAATATTAGCTCCTACCTGGTGGCGCACGCCTTTGGTTCCAGCACTCAGGAGACAAGAGGCAGGCGGATTTCTGAGTTTGAGGCCAGCCTGGTCTACAAAGTGAGTTCCAGGACAGCCAGGGCTATACAGAGAAACCCTGTCTCAAAAAAACAAAACAAAAACAAACAAACAAACAAACAAGAAATATTAGCTCCTTGGCCCTTTGCAGAAGTCTTTTTTTATTTATTTGTTTATTTGTATGATTAATTTTTTTGTGGGGGTTTTTGTTGTTGAGACAGGGTTTCTCTGTGTAGCTCTAGCTGTCCTGGAACTCACTCTGAAGACCAGGCTGGCTTTGATCTCAGAGCTCTGCTTCCTTCCCTCCCCTGAGTACTGGAATTAAAGGTAGCATGCACAGCCACCGCCTGGCTTGATTGATTGATGAGTGACTTTTGAGGCCGGATCTCTATATAGCCCTGGCTGTAGACAGGCTGGCTTCAAAACTAAGAGAGATCCACCTGCCTCTGCCTCCCTGTTCTGAAATTAAAGGCTTGCTCTACCATGCCTGACTACAAAAGCGTATTTCTAATTCTTGTTCATGGGAGGATTGTAGAGGCCAAGAGGGGCAGAAATTTAAATGAAAAGGTCCTAGGACCCACCCAACTTGATTTACTGCCCTGGAAAACCAGGCTGTCAGTAGAAGTAGCCTTTTTCAACAATGTGATTCACACCCTGTAGCACTTGATTGCCTCTGACACCTGGCAGCATCCGAATGACAGAAGTCTACATAGCACTTTGGTTGTGGCAGCCAGCGTGGTTTGGGCAGGGTGTGCTATGCAGTATGTGGAAGTGTGGACTCATCCTGATAGCAGCCACTTGACAGGCTCAGCTGTATGAGAGGCTCAGGAGACCCAAGGATCGCCTTCCTAGGGTTAGGGGACTACATATGACAGCAGACTAGGGGATAGAATGTTTCTGTGTCCCTGACCCAGTCTCTTCTTGCACAGCCCAGATCATGCAGAGCCAGAGGTTCAGGTGGTGCCAGGGTCCGGCCAGATCATCTTCCTACCCTTCACTTGCATTGGCTACACAGCCACCAACCAGGACTTTATCCAGCGCCTCAGCACACTGATCCGCCAGGCCATCGAACGGCAACTCCCTGCCTGGATTGAGGCTGCCAACCAGCGCGAGGAAGCCCATGGTGAGCAAGGCGAGGAGGAAGAAGAGGAAGAGGAAGAGGAGGATGTTGCTGAGAACCGCTACTTTGAAATGGGACCCCCAGACGCAGAGGAAGAGGAGGGGAGTGGCCAGGGAGAAGAGGATGAGGAAGACGAAGATGAGGAGGCTGAGGAGGAGCGCCTGGCTCTGGAGTGGGCCCTGGGCGCCGATGAGGACTTCCTGCTGGAGCACATCCGTATCCTCAAGGTGCTGTGGTGCTTCCTGATCCACGTGCAGGGCAGCATCCGCCAGTTCGCTGCCTGCCTTGTGCTCACTGACTTTGGCATCGCAGTCTTTGAGATCCCACACCAAGAGTCACGAGGCAGCAGCCAGCACATCCTCTCATCCCTGCGTTTTGTCTTCTGCTTCCCACACGGCGACCTCACAGAGTTTGGCTTCCTCATGCCCGAGCTGTGTCTGGTGCTCAAGGTGCGGCACAGCGAGAACACGCTCTTCATCATCTCCGATGCTGCCAACTTACACGAGTTCCATGCTGACCTACGCTCCTGCTTTGCACCACAGCACATGGCCATGCTGTGCAGCCCCATCCTCTACGGCAGCCACACCACCCTGCAGGAGTTCTTGCGCCAGCTGCTCACCTTCTACAAGGTGGCCGGCAGCTCTCAGGAGCGCAGCCAGGGCTGCTTCCCTGTCTACCTGGTCTACAGTGACAAGCGCATGGTCCAGACACCTGCCGGGGACTACTCAGGCAACATCGAATGGGCCAGCTGCACGCTGTGCTCGGCGGTGCGGCGCTCCTGTTGCGCGCCCTCTGAGGCCGTCAAGTCCGCTGCCATCCCCTACTGGCTGCTGCTCACGTCCCAGCATCTCAACGTCATCAAGGCCGACTTCAACCCCATGCCAAATCGTGGCACCCACAACTGCCGCAACCGCAACAGCTTCAAGCTTAGCCGAGTCCCGCTCTCTACCGTGCTGCTAGACCCCACTCGCAGCTGCACCCAGCCACGGGGTGCCTTCGCTGATGGCCATGTGCTCGAGCTGCTCGTGGGCTACCGCTTTGTTACCGCCATCTTTGTGCTGCCCCACGAGAAATTCCACTTCCTGCGAGTCTACAATCAGCTACGCGCCTCACTGCAGGACCTGAAGACTGTGGTCATCTCCAAGAATCCTTCGGCTAAGCCGAGAAACCAGCCTGCCAAGAGCAGGGCCAGGTGAGACAAGTGCAGGCTGTTGGAACCTGGGGTACGGGGTTGGCTTGGGTGTGGTCTCTGGGCCTTCGTGCTCTGTGGGCGTCTCCCACTTCTCTGAGCACTCACCAGTCTTAGCCTTTGCCTCCATGGACGGACTTAGTGCTAAGTGCTCCAGATCTCTAGAGCCTTAAAAGCAGCCCAGGAAAGCTGTTCCATGCAGTATGGGTTAAGGGAACCAGCCCTGTCTTGCCAGTGGAGAACATCATCTTGTCCCCTGGCCCTCCCACTGTTCTCTCATGTGTACAGGTATGGTTTCTGGGTGTCATCTTTCTCCTCCACCAGGCGACTTATCCAGTGGCTGGCTCTGTCAGCTCGGGAGTGTTCCAGGGCCCTCATTCCTCAGACTCCCTCTCAGGCTTTTTTCTTTTCTTTTCTTTTCTTTTCTTTTCTTTTCTTTTCTTTTCTTTCTTTCTTTCTTTTTTTTTTTTCCTACCACAAAGTTCTTGTCAGGAAGGACTGAGTTATATCTAGCTTGGAAGTCCCTCATAAAGAACCTTCTGAAGACCAAAGTGTATGAGTAGGTCATCTTTTCTTCAGCAGAGACTGAGGTACTTAGCAGGAAGGGACTGGCAGCTTTAGCCTGTTCTCACTCTCCCCTCCTCTTGTGAGGGCCCCTGCTCTCTGTTGCTGGATTCCCCAGCTGTGGAGGAGAGGATCTAACAGTTCAGATTCTCTATCCTGGCAAAATGCTGAGACCCTATCTTCCCCGCTGGGTCTCTCCTCTCCTCTCAGTCAGTCCCCAGCTGATGATTCAAAGGGCTTTCAACTCTTACAGCGGAATCCAGTGCCCCTCTTATACCTGCACAGAGGAAGCTGCCCCTACCTCCCCTCGCCATGTGAGGTTAGCTGGCTTGCACCTTGTCCTTTTTCCAAGCTACCACAAACCTAGCTTGCTCCTGGGACTGCTGCAGAAACCAGGCCCATAAAGATGTATCAGCACACCTGTGACAGCAGGAGAGTGACCTGGCACCTTCATGGGGTATTTGGACAAATGCAGGGTTACAGCCCTAGGGATCACAGCAGTTGGACTGGATCTGATGGAGAGAGCAGCAGCCAGAGGACCCCACCCCTTCATTCAGTGTGGCCTTGTGGGCTGAATTCTGGGAACTCCCAGCTCCCATGAGATTTTTCTTTTGAGCATTAATTATGACTGGGATAGAGCAGGACACCCCAGCAGGACCGTGTGCAGTGGTGGCTGAGTAGGCAAAGTGCCAGGGCCACCTAAAGATACCCCAAAACAAACTGAAGACCATGTTGAGTCGGTGGTTCTTGTCTCTGCTTGCATATACACACCCAGACACTTTCCCTGTTCTGTGTGGTAGATCGCCCAGTGACACGCACTGTACAGATGTCCACCATGCTCTGATGTTGTGCATATAACTTTCTATGGGTGCACATGTTCATTTGGCATTTCTTGGGTCTCTGGGAGATGTAGTGCTGAGCAGCGGCTGCAGGAGACCCCAGCAGAAGCTCCCGTTCCAGTTCCGGCTCCAGCTGCAGTCCCACCAACAGCTTCAGCTCCAGCTCCAGCTCCAGCCCCCACAGAGGCCTTGGCTCCAGGTCCGGCTCCTGTACAGGCCCCAGGAGAGGACACAGGTCTAACTTCAGCAGAGGCTCCAGCCTCAGCAGAGGCTCCAGCCGCAGCAGAGGCTCCAGCCGCAGCAGAGGCTCCAGCCGCAGCAGAGGCTCCAGCCTCAGCAGAGGCTCCAGCCCCAGCAGAGGCTCCAGCCCCAGCAGAGGCTCCAGCCCCAGCAGAGGCTCCAGCCGCAGCAGAGGCTTCAGCCGCAGCAGAGGCTCCAGCTCCAACAGGGGCTCCAGCCCCAGCAGAGGCTCCAGCTCCAACAGAGGCTCCTGCTCCAGCAGGGGCTCCAGCTCCAAACCAGGCTCCCGCTCCAGCAGGGGGTCCCGCTCCAGCAGAGGTCCCTGCCCAGTACCCAAGTGAGCGTCTAATCCAGTCCACATCTGAGGAGAATCAGATCCCTTCTCACTTGCCAGTCTGCCCGTCACTCCAGCACATTGCCCGTCTTCGGGGGAGAGCCATCCTTGACCTCTTCCACAACAGCATTGCTGAGGTATTGGCCCAGACGCTGGTCTCCCTGACTGGCACTTGTGTGGTGAGAAGTGTAGGCTCTGCTGTGGTACCGTTAGTCCCGAGGGTGGGTATATTTTGTGTTGGGGCATCCTCATGGCCCAGATTCCTCTTGACATAATGTGGTTTGAGCTCCATCTGCTCACAGGATGGAGGATCTGGGTCAAGAGGTCTGCCACTCAGCTAGCCAGGTGTGCCTTCTGTCATACCTGACTGTGGTCCAGGTATAGATCCCCGTGCCATGCGTACCCCCTTTTCTCTCCTCTTCTCTGCTCTGAGTTTATTTGAAAAATGAGATGAACTGTGTCTCTCCTCGTCCAAGGCCATGAGCAGTTCCTGGAACGCAGGAATCACCACATCAGCCAAACTCAGAAAGGGAGGGAGGGATGTGCTGCCTAGTGTCTGCACTCAAGTGTGGTCCAGGAGGAAGGGGGTGTGGCCAGCCCCACCCTCCTTGCCTGCAGGCTCCCACATAACCCCTCTGTGCCCAGGTTGAAAACGAGGAGCTGAGGCACCTCCTGTGGTCATCAGTGGTGTTCTACCAGACCCCGGGGCTGGAAGTGACTGCCTGTGTGCTACTCTCTAGCAAGGCTGTGTACTTCATACTGCATGATGGTCTCCGCCGCTACTTCTCTGAACCACTGCAGGGTAGGTTCTCCAGCCTGGCCACTCTCGGGTCAGGGGCAGGTTAAGAGCCAACCGTGGACTTGGGTAGAAGCTCTGGGCTCAGAGTCTCTCATCTGAGAAAAGATAAGAGCAGCTCTTCCCTCTTAGAACTCACGGAGACCTGAGGCTAACCGTGCATGCGCCATGCCGGGAATGCTTGGGAACTGGCTGGTACATGCAGGGATTTGGCAGCCTCTGCCCTTTGGATCTCAGTAGGAGCCTCATCTAGTGACCTGGTGACTCCACTGAGCTAAGCTAGATGCGACTCATCCCCACTCCAGCATCATACAGTCCTCCATGTGTGCAGGTGCCGCTGGCTCCCTGCCAGGCAACATTCCTGCTGGACATGTTTGACCTTAGCCTCTTCTCTCCATCACAGATTTCTGGCACCAGAAAAATACCGACTATAACAACAGTCCTTTCCACGTCTCTCAGTGCTTTGTGTTGAAACTCAGCGACCTGCAGTCAGTCAACGTCGGCCTTTTCGACCAGTACTTCCGGCTGACGGGTGAGTGACGTGATGTGTTTTGTCCCAGTTTGGGTGAAGGCCAGTGTCACCAGTGGGCTTCCACCTCGCACATGTAGGTACACTATGACGTGACACATATATCTCCACTTACAAGCCAGCCATTCGGGTAGGAGGAAGTGGCTTCAGGAACTGCTGAGATGGCAGGACTCCCACCCCATGGTGTGTGTGGCAGGAGCTGGGTGTACAGGGACCAGCAGAGTGGGCCCTGAACTTAGGGGCAGGATGTTTCTGACTCATACTTCCTGAAAGGAGAAAGCTAAACCCTTTCTCTAATGCCTCTATCCCCTTCCAGAAAAATGTCTCAGCCCTTCCTGCCTGAGATACGGCCATCTCCCAAGCCCCATGATACCCTCCCACATAGACCCTGTGGGTCCTGGTTTTCTGTCGGGGCCTTGCAGGGATGGGAATGGTGGCCTGTACCTGTGACCAGCCCCTTCTTGTGCAGGCTCTTCCCCGACGCAGGTGGTCACATGCTTGACTCGCGACAGCTACTTGACACACTGCTTCCTCCAGCATCTGATGCTTGTGCTGTCCTCCCTGGAGCGCACACCCTCGCCTGAGCCTGTTGACAAGGACTTCTACTCAGAATTTGGGGACAAGAATACAGGTACCCTGTCCACCCCCAGGACCCTCACTGCCTCTGTCCCTGCCTTTCCCTTGTCTCTGCCTAACTGGCCAGGCTTTATGGGTCGTTTTCCATGGCAGAGGTTCCATTCCAGCAGTCCCCAGGCAGCCAGCAGACCTCTCTCAGTCCTGGGCTCTAGCTTGGAGTACCCTTGACTACTCTCCTTAGCATCTAGGGGTGGTATGGGACTGCTGCTGCTTCTGACAGGCCAGCTCAGGCCACACCCTGGTGTCTCTCTTCCTGCAGGGAAAATGGAGAACTATGAGCTGATCCATTCCAGCCGAGTCAAGTTCACCTACCCCAGTGAGGAAGAGGTCGGGGACCTGACCTATATTGTCGCACAGAAGATGGCTGATCCTGCAAAGAATCCAGCCCTCAGCATCTTACTGTACATCCAGGCCTTCCAGGTGATCACACCACATCTTGGACGGGGCAGGGGCCCACTGCGCCCTAAGACACTGCTCCTGACCAGCGCTGAGATCTTCCTCCTGGATGAGGACTACATCCACTATCCCTTGCCTGAATTTGCCAAAGAGCCACCACAGAGGGACAGATACCGGCTAGACGATGGCCGCCGGGTCCGGGATTTGGACCGGGTGCTCATGGGCTACTATCCCTACCCTCAGGCCCTCACTCTTGTTTTTGATGACACACAGGGTCATGACCTCATGGGGAGTGTCACCCTGGACCACTTTGGGGAGATGCCAGGTGGTCCTGGCAGGGTTGGCCAGGGCCGAGAGGTACAGTGGCAGGTGTTTGTCCCCAGTGCCGAGAGCCGAGAAAAGCTCATCTCACTGCTCGCACGACAGTGGGAAGCTCTTTGTGGCAGGGAGCTGCCTGTGGAGCTCACTGGCTAGTGCACGCCACAGCTGCCCTGGCCTCCTGCCATGCCCAGCCTAGCCTGGTGCCCATGAGGGCAGGGAAGCGGGCCTTCTGCGTTCTTTTTAAGGTCTTTCTCCTCTCCCTTGGTTCCTACATTGATTGCCCATGGCCCCCACACATGTGACCAGCTCCCACAGAGAATGTGAACATGTGTGTTCAGTTAATCCTTCCTAACGCTGGGAAGACGTATGCCAGCCCCACCAGAGCGTCCTTGTGCTGTTAGCGTCCCTTATGTCACCTGCCCCTGAAGTGACATGGTCAGACACGCCAGCATTGTTTTGTCTGTGATTGATGCTGTTGTTAGCGTGGCGCTGTGGATCTGATAACCCCCATGTCCTTTTTCTGAAGTGTTAAGTCCAGTCCTTCGTTGCTGTTTGCTGTCATTGTGGGCGTGCCGCTGCTAATTACAAAGCTGGTAGCAGAGTACACAGGCAAGCTCCCACGTTGTGGGCTTTTCCAAAACGGAGGCCTCCTCAAGTCCAGAGCAGAGGAGGCTCTCTGGGGAGTTCCCAGGTCATGGTCCAAGAGGAGCCAGTACAGGGGACCTAGAGCTGCCAGCACCAAGTATAATTCCTGTTGCCTACGTTCTCTATTCTAATAAAACGGAGTTTGACACAATCTGAGTCTTCAAGGTTATAGAGAACTGGGATCCCAAAAGGGCTTCAACCAAAGGCATGGTCAGCACCAGGAGATTGGAGACAAGAAGAGAGAGGAGGGGAAGGTGGGAGGGTCCCTAGAACAAAGCCATGCTGAGCTGTGGTCAAACCAGGGGTCTAGGTAAACAATAGTAACCATCTTCAGCTGGAAGTGGCCCACGCCTTAGTTCCAGCACTCAGGAGGCTGACTCAGGTGGATCTCCAGGTTCAAGGCCAGCCTGAGTGAGTTAGTTCCAGGACAGCCAGAGCTACATCTGTCGCAAAACAAAAGAACAACTTCATTTTACTTCTTGTCTATTCCACACTATTAAAGAGCAGTGCCAGCTGATTGCCAGTGCCAGAGGAGCTGAAATCAGGTCCTGGGCTGCCCCAAAGCCTGGTATCAGGTCAAAAAAGTGCTCTGAACTTGATTAATGGAAAACCCAGGCCGAGGCTAGGGCTGGATAGTCAAGTACTAGGCCAACAATACACACGGCCTTAACTTCAAGGTAGCAGAGTTTATCTGAACAAAGAAAATCTCCTTCTTAAATCTGGCAGCCCTGAGGACAGCAGCCAGAAAGACCAGATAGGACAACACTTAGAGGAGACAGAAAGGACTTAGTTGGCCAGGTGACGACAGAGCCTGTGACATGTAACTGAAGCCCCATGCAGCAGCCAAGATCCATGTGTCTGCTTTGTTGGGCACAGCGAGAGATTTTAGTCCAAACCAATTAGCTTCACCATCAGAGACCACACCTAACCTGGGAGAGGGGGACGGCATACAGGCATATACCATATACCTATACTATATACAGTATACCATATACCTATACCATATACCATTGCAGCTTACTGGAATAGAAAAGCCCCAGTTGGCCAAGAAGCAAAGTAGAAGGGGAAAACATGGTCATGTGGGAAGGAAAGAGTCCAGCAAAGGAGCAGAGGCCCTCCCTAAAGCTGTAGCCTGACTGTGGGATCCTCTCCCCTACAGGGCAGCCTTGTCTAGCCTCAGGGAGAAAAGATGCACCTAATCTTGCAGACTTGATGTCTCAGGAGGGCCCCATGCTCTCAGAGGAAAAGGGAAAGGGGCTGGGGAAGGGGGAGGACCTGTGAGGAGGACCAGACAGCATTTGAGATGTAAATAAGTAGATGTGGGTGGTGATGATACACATCTTTAATCCCAGCACTTAGGAGGCAGAGGCAGGTAGATATGTATGAGTTCTAAGCCAGCCTAGTCTGGGTTTCAGGACAGCCAGGGCTACACAGAGAAACCCTGTCTCAAAAAATAACATCAAACAAACAAAACAACACTAACAACAGCAACAAACCTAGCAACAAAACCCTTAAGTCTTTTATTAAATGGTGACTGAGTGGTCTGCACATGTGTTCTTGGGTGTGCTTTTTAAAAAAAAAAAAAACAAAAAAAACACTATTTTTAATGAAACCTCAGTTTTATTTCATACCGGCCAGTCCTGAAATTCTTTTCTGCTTTGAATCCATGAATCCTGGGTTTGCCTGAGTGGAGGTCCCTAAAAGATTAAAGGAACCCCTCAGGCTGTTCTCTGTGGCTCTACCCAGTCACTACAGACATCAGAGCCAAGTGAGGGACGTCACAGACACCCACCACAAGCGTGGAGAGGACTGAAGTGCCATTGGCTATGGCTGCAGAGTTAGGCTCGCGGAGGCCATGAGGCTGGTAGGGGAGACCAGTCTGAGGGGCTAGCATGGTGTTTCCACCTCTACTAGTGTCTGACAGACTGAGACAGCTGACCTGGGGACAGCCAGTCCAGGGGCTGTCCAACAACCTCCTAGCCACCAGAACCCCGAAGCCTCGGAATGAAAAAGCCAGCTTGACGGATGCAGGGAAAATTATTTATTGGTGTTTACATTTGCTTCAGAATCTCCCCCTAGACCCCAGGCAGGTGGCTAATGGTGGCTCTGGACCTCCAGACCATGGTGCCAGGGAGCAGCGTCCTGGGCCAGGAAGCCCTGAACAGGGCCCAGGTCGTCCATGTGGGGGTCACTGGCCAGCGTCTTCCCTTCCGCCTGCAGGCTGCTGATACGCAGGAGGAAATCCTGGTGGGTTCCTGTGGGGGTGAGCTGACGGATAGCTTTTAAAGCGGCTGCTCACCCACCCTGTCCTGCCTCCTTCCTCATGCCTGCCTCTTGGAGTTCACTCGCTGCCTGCCGCTGCAATCACTGTCCCCACACCACTTTTGTCTCGGACAGCGGACCTGCCTGCTATGGCAGAGCCCCGAACCCTCCTTTTGCTCTGCATCCTGGTCCTCTGCCTGACAGGCTCCGGCTTCATCAGAGGGCAGACGGTAAGTGGGAGCCAGGGTCAGGGAATAGGGAGGGACCGTGATAATTTGTGTAGGGATGTGTTGGGGGCAGGGGGGATATGTCAAAGCAGCTGGTACCTGTCTGAGCTCCCTGGGGGCCCAGGTCACCAGGCTGTTGTCCCTCCTCCCCAGGCTGAAGTCTGTGGCTGTTCTACCTGAAGCTTAAAGGCTTCAGCAACTTTTCCCCTCTAACTCTGTCTGGCTAGCTGGTCCTGTACTCTGGGCAGTCATCCTGCGCTCCCTAGCCTGTGCATGAACAGGGACAGAGCCAGTCCCATCCTCCTTTCCCAGACTGAGACCATAGTCTATGCAGGCCTCACCTGGGGTTTTTTAAATGTGATCATTACCTATCCTCTGGGAACTATAAACCAAGGGGCTCATTCAGAACCTGGTCACCAATATGCCTGTCTGGAAGGGATGAGAGCCATTGGACAGACAGCAGCCAACAACAATGTTCTTAAGTCTCAGAGAGGCCCCTGGATGTGGCCCCCTTCAGTCTTTACAGTCTTTTGTTTTGTTTTTTTGGTTTTGGGGAGGGGGGTTGTTTTTTGTTTTTTGTTTTTTTTATTTTATTTTATTTTATTTTTTAGTCTTTACAGTCTTTAGCAAACTTGTTTGTTTCTCCTATTTGAAATCCCAGGCCTGAGGAGGACAGCCGCAAGCTGTTCCCTCTAGAGCCATAAAGTTGGGACCACAGCCTATGATTCTTACTCAGGCCTGCCATTCCCCACCCAGTGCGCTGAGAAGACAGGGCCTCATGAGTGGTTGTAGCATGGCTTCGGAGGCCAAGAGGGCCTGTCCCTAGGTCTCCCCATCTCAGAGCTGCTGCGTGAGCTTCCCACGAGTGTGGAGACTGAGTTTTAGATCTGTATCTGGGCAAAGGAGCTTCCCTCGTGAAACCAAGTTCACCTGCATCTTGTCTTAGGCAGCTTCCGAGGCCCCCCGTGGCAAAGAGAGGGGATCCACCACCAGGTAGCCATGGGGGCTTGGTCCCATGGAAAAAGGATTTCATGGCCAGACCAGGGCTGGGTGGAGCAGGTGGGACATCAGGGTAAACATGATGGAAAACTACAAGTTCCAGGTTGTGCCAAGCTGGAAAAGCACCTTGCCACCTGTGTCCTGGGCAATGGGGACAGAGGTCAGTGAAAAATCTTAGCTCCGAGACCTGGTGTAGTTCCAAACAGTCCTAAGTCTGTCATTCTGAGACTGAAGCCCAGCCAGCCTGGGCCAGGGAAGAAGTGCTGAGGTCCTTGTGGGTAGGGGTGTAGCCATGCGGTCCTTACTTTCCCCTCACAGTCCCTCATCCCGTATGACATGGGACACAAGCTGCAGCTGCTAGAAACGTAGCCTCAGAGGGTAGAGGGGACCCCTGAGTCAGCCAGCCAGCACAGGTGGCATTAGGACTTGGCATAGCAGGCTCGGGTAGCAGATGCAGGGAGATCTTCCTGTGGGAGGGTCTTAGCATGTGTCCATCCATCTGCCTGGGGACGACTTTGTGTCACGCACAAGTCGCCTCGGCACAAAAGCAGGGGCATTGACCAGCGCCCAGTGTTGTCCCCACCTCCCCACCCCCTGCTCTGGTCCTGAGGAGAGGAGAGGAGAGAGGAGCACCTCACGGGAACTTGCTTCCAGCGTGGGGGAGTTTTCTTCACCTTGCGACTGAGATGCATAGTTCATGTCTCCTCAGCTTTCCCAGCACCCCCCCCACACACACACACACACAGAGAAAGCAGACGTGGCAAACTCAGCCTCATCCCAGCCAGCTGCATCCCCAGCGGGAAAGGAGCTCCGTCTGGTGCCATTGGTGGGCAGCTGAGTGCCTCGTCTCGCTCGGGTGTGGTCCCTGGAGAGAGAGGTGCTGATTCCGCAGTTGGCTTATCCATCCATCACCAGGGCACACAGGCTTACAAAGCCCCAGCTTCCTCCAGGCCCTTCCTCCAGGCCCTCCCTCCAGGCCCTCCCTCCCTCCAGGCCCTCCCTCCAGGCCCTCCCTCCTGGCCCTCCCTCCAGGCCCTCCCTCCAGGCCCTCCCTCCAGGCCCTCCCTCCAGGCCCTCCCTCCCTCTGAAGAACAGCTCTCAACTCACCCTGAGCGTTACCCAATCCTGGCCAACCACCCTAGGGGCCCAACCAGAGTAGGAACTGGACTCTCATTTCTGCCTGCCTAGGCAAAGGGCTTTGAGGGGGCCCACTGTCAGCCAAGGATGTGCCCCGAACCTGAAACTGAGTTGCTCAATTTCCTAGACATGTCCTGGCTTTGCAAAGAGGAGCTTCGGAGTGACAAATCCAAACATAACATCATCTAGACCTGAGGTTCTGCTGAGTAACTTCCCTCTTTGTCAAGCATGAGGGCATGAGCGGAAAAGGCAAAAATCACAGTAGCAGGGGGGGGGGGGTGCTTTGTATGCTCCGCCGGAAAGAGTTTTTCTTTCTCTCTGGCTTTGGGAAGCCGCTCACCTGTAACGCATTTTAGGAAAGGGGTGTTCTGGAGGTACCCAGTTTGTGGTACAGTTCTGTCAGCATTTTCAAGATAAGAACGTTTTTCTCCAAGCCATTCCCCCATCAGTGTGTACCTCCTCTAGCCGTTTCTCTCAAAACTATAGGCTAAGTCTGCGCAGCTCTGGGTTATAACACTGTGGCTTCTTCTTGACCAGAAGGTGGTCCCAGTGGAGAACTGGTGGGTGGGCGTTGATTCAGGCCACTGAATGGGGCTGCAGGATGGAGGCAGGCAGGAGCTCTTCAAACCTTCTACTCCCCCCAGCATGCTACTCTGTTTCCTCGGCTGCCCTCAAGGAACGCCCTGGATCCCCACCCCTGTCAGTTCTCCACAACAGTGGTCAGGCATCTCTCTAAATCACTCATGGAAGCAAGTGCGGTAGCCCACACTTGTAACAGGTGAAGGTAGGAGGATCAGAAATTCAAAGCCAGCCTGGGGCTATGTGAGACACGCAATATAAACATGTTTCAAAGCTTTAAACAAAATAATAAAATAAATTTAACAGACAGTGGTGGCAGACGCCTTTAATCCCAGCACTCAGAAGGCAGGCACAGGTAGATCTCTGAGTTCAAAGCCAGCCTGGTCTACAGAGTGAGTTTCAGGATAACCAGGGCAACAGAGAGAAACCCTATCTTGAAAAGAAACAAATCCTCACCCAAGCTTGGCCCTCTGTTGTCAGCCTGGCCCTCAGCCACTCTCCAATCTCCTGCAGGCTACCCTGCAGGTCACACAGATGTATTTGCTCTCTGCATGGAGCCCTGGTTCTACTGCTACCCTTCAGCCAGAGCACTGACCCTGGCCAACTCTCTTACAACATTCAGGTCTAAATCATGGGAGTAGTTTCCGTTGCTAAGGTGACAGAACCTAGAAATCACCTGGGAAGGGAGTCTCAGTGAAGGATTGCCTAGATCAGGTTGGCCTGTGAGTGGATTTATGGAAGATGGTGTTGATTCTGTTAGTGGTGCCCACTGTGGGTGGCACCATTCCCCACATAGGGGGGGTTGTGGCTGTCTAAATATAGAGAGTATTTAGCTGAACACTGAGAAGTATGCTTTTACTTCTCTCTCTTTTTAAAAAGAATTATTTAGGGCTGGTGAGATGGCTCAGCGGGTAAGAGCACCCGACTGCTCTTCCGAAGGTGATAAGTTCAAATCCCAGCATCCACATGGTGGCTCACAACCATCCGTAAAGAGATCTGGCACCCTCTTCTGGAGTGTCTGAAGACAGCTACAGTGTATTTACATATAATAAATAAAAAATAAATCTTAAAAAAAAAAAGAATTATTTATTTATTTGTATATGAGTACAATGTAGCTGTCTTCAGACACATCAGAAAAGGGTATTGGGTTTCATTACAGATGGTTGTGAGCCACCATGTGGTAGCTGGGAATTGAACTCCGGGCCTCTGGAAGAGGAGTCAGTGCTCTTAACTGCTGAGTCATCTCTCCAGCCCCATGCTTTTATTTCTCTCTGCTTGACAGTGGACGTGGTACCAGTAGCTGTTTTAAGTCCCTGTCACTTATGATGGACTATGACCTGGAATTGTGAGCTTAAAACAAGCCCTCCTCCTCTAAGTTGCATTTTATCAGGGTATTTTTATCACAGCAACAGAAATGAAATGAAAACATCCTAGGTTCTGTTTCCCCCTCCCCAACCCCGCTGTCCCCATTGCCTGTTGTCACCTGGGTGCTGGTTCCCTATCTGGAGGTGGCGCTTTGGGCCAGCACTGCCATGGGGCTTTTTCAGCAGTGGCTGGCCAGACCCTCTGCTTTGAGCTGGTGCTTGGCAGAAGTTTGTGCTTTGTCCTAGTGTGACAGATTGAGGATGAAGTCACTCTATTCCTGTACACAGTGTGAGGCTTGTTACATGTTTGTTTGGACCAGGAAGGCAGGGAGCTCTATGCAATAAATTCAGGCTCCAGACCCTGCTTTACACCCTGTCCCTGTGACAGTTTGGGACTTCAAGCTCCTCCCCTTAGACGGAAATGATTCCCCTGGAGAAAGAGAAAGACTGAAGGCTTTCAGCCACAGATGTGGGGACAGAAGGTGACAACGAGGTTTCCTAGGACCTTCCCTGGCCTTGCTCATTCCCACTGAATTGAAGGAAAACTGTGCAGCCGGCACAGACTCAGGCTAGACCACAGTCCAGACCCCCCCCCCCCAACTCACTGTGCGTTTTGGCTATGGCCCAGGTGCGGTCTAAACGCTGCGACATCCACACCAAGTTTGTCACTCACACACCCTGCACGGCGTGTGCAGCTATCAGGAAGCAGCTATGTCCCTGGGGCTGGTCTCGGAATTTACCAGAAAGGATACTTCTGGACTGCCGGTATGAGTCCACCTGCTTCTTTCCACTTTCCGGAGGGTGTCGGGGGACCCAGAGGGTGGCAGGGGATCCAGAGGAACCTCGCTGACCTCCAGGTGGGAGCAAACAAAGAATCAGTAATGCACACACATACCTGCTGTGTCCTACAGAGCAGTTAGGCACAGAAAGGGAGTAGGAAGGGTGTTTAAACTAGGCACCTACTGTGTGCTGGGCCTTGGGCTCAGCTCTGGGTGAGATGGAGAGGAGAGAGATGGGTAGATTTCTGGAATTCAGAATGAGGAGGGTGATGGCCACAAGTGCCCACCACCCCACGGCCCGCCTACCTCCTCTCCTAGCTATGAGTTGCAGCTCAGGGGCGCCGCGATATCCTTAAGTGGCTGCAGCCAAGAGTGCTGGAAGGACGTGGTTCAGAAGGCCTGCTGCCCCGGCTACTGGGGATCCCAGTGCTTTGGTAAGGATGGACGAGGCTGCTTGCCCTGCTCCAGTCACCCTATGCCCCGGCCCCCAGCTCCTCATCTGAGGGGCACCTACATTGCCCTCAACCTTGTTCAACCAGTGACTACTCCTTGAGAGCCTCGAGGACATGGCTCCCTAGCCCTGGCAGCCCTGGGGGAGGGGCTGGAGGAGAGGTAAAGGAAGCATTCTGGGAAAAAGCTGAGCTCTTGGGGTCCACAGAGTGCCCTGGTGGTCCGGCGACGCCGTGTAGTGGCCACGGGACCTGCCTGGATGGCATAGAAGGAAACGGGACCTGTGTGTGCCAGGTAAGGGTTGGGTAGGGATGAGGTGGGGGTGTTGGGGGAACCCCTCTGACTTACTGCATTAACAGGAAAACTTCAGCGGCTCAGTCTGCCAGGAGTGCCGAGACCCCAACAGATTTGGGCCTGACTGCCAATCAGGTGAACTTGCAGGGCCTCTGGGCAAGGCCAATCCTGTCTGTCTCTGCAGACCTCTCCTAAATCTTCAGTCTTGACTTTCCCTCCCTGGATGTTGGCCTTGAGTCCTGCCCTGAGGTTTTTGCATATGGGAGTCTCAGAAGCCTCCTCCAGGAAGCCCTTCGTGATGCCGCTCTTTCTATTCCCTCGATCCCTACGGGATTTCCCCTTCTATTGTGATCTTTTATCAGAGCTCTGGTCTCTCAGGGTCATTCGTACATCGTAAACATGCAGAGGGCAGGAAGGTGATGCCCCTGTATGTACCTTGGTGAGTCTGCAGTTTCATGTGCCCTTGTATGTCCCCTCTCAGTGTGCAACTGCGTGCATGGCGTGTGCAACCATGGGCCACAGGGGGATGGAAGCTGCCGGTGTTTTGCTGGATATACCGGCCCCCACTGTGACCAAGGTGAGCAGTGCTGCCTGGGGCAGTAGGTTCTCAGTGGCTTGAGGAGGGGAGGACAACTGGGTGACAGATAGGGTCTGAGTCTCAGCAGGACCTAGGCCAGACTTCCACTGTCTGGAGGCTCAGAGAGGCCTTGGAGTCACACAGCAGGCAGGGCAGAGTACTTTGTGCTCCTCTCCAACCCTGGGGCTGAGCCTTCGCAATAATCTCTCTGCTTAGAGCTCCCAGTCTGCCAGAGCCTGAAATGCCCCCAGAATTCCCAGTGCTCTGCAGAGGCACCCACCTGCAAGTGCCTGCCCGGATACACTCAACAAGACAATGTTTGTCTTGGTAAGCATATGATCTGGGGGCAGGGGACTTCAATTTGTAGAGCAAAGTGGGTGGCAGGGACTGGGAGGGTGTTTGCAGTCTGGCCACTTACACAGAAAGAAAACGCTTCCTATGAGGCAGAGGGCTTATGGCCACTCTGGTGGAAACCATGAAGGGGAGAGGGCTCCTGGGGCTCAGCTCACTCAGACTCTCTCTGCCCTGGCAGCTCCTGACCCCTGCCAGACATCTGCTTGCTCCCCACTGGCCCGATGCTCAAGGACTCCCCAGGGGCAGGCTCAGTGCCAGTGCCCAGAGAATTACTACGGAGATGGGAGAGTGTGTCTGCCCCGGGACCCGTGCCTCACCAACTTTGGCGGCTGCCCCAACAACTCTACCTTCTGCCTGTACCGTGGGCCAGGCAAGGTGAGCAAGGTCACCTTCTTCTCAAGCCACTCACCCACTCTGGCTGTGGGATCCTAGGCACGTCCCAGGTTGTCTGAGCACCTCAGATGCCCCGTTTATAAGATGTGAGGAGACCGCCAACCCTGGTCTTGTTGGAGGGGTGGCAGGGCTGTGTGAGGGAGGCATATGCCTTGTGTTCTCACTGGGGGGATGTCCCGTCCTCCCTTTCCCCTGCCTTTGCGCCCAGGCCACCTGTATGTGCCGGCCAGGTATGACAAGCATTAACAACAACGCTTCTGAGGGGTGCCATGTCTCCTGCAAACCACATTCCTGCGACAGATCAGCCACCTGTCAGGTGACCCCTGATAGAAAGACCAGGTGGGCACAAAGCAGGGTGGGTGGAGCGGGCAGTGTACTCCTCTGTGTGCCTCCACTCAGGGCCTGGGGGGAAGGACTTGGCGGGTGATAGGATAAAGGGTACCGTCCATCCTTCCCCTGACCAGTCTCTCTGGATCTCCAGCTGTGTGTGCAAAAACGACGAGGTGGGTGATGGTCACGCCTGCTATGGACATCTGCTCCATGAGGTTCGGAGGGCCAATCAGAATGGCCTGGTGTTCCTGCGGTTAAGAGCAGCCATTGCCATGCTGGGTGTGTGCCCCTGCCCAGTACCCACAGTGCACTGGGAGTGAGACCTAGTCTCAGCAGATTCTAGTTTCTTTGCCCAAGGATGGGGTGAGGCCGGGATGGAGGTGGGCTCCTGTCTGAATTCTGACTCCACCCCTTTCCATCCACAGAGCAGGGATGCCAGGAGATTCTTACCACGTCGGGGCCATTCACCGTCCTGGTGCCATTCATGTTCTCTGCCTCCTCTGTCTCCAGTAACATGAATGTAGGTCCCTGAAAGTGGGTCATGAACTCCCTGTTCATGATCCTTCCCTTTGAGACCGTGGCCTGCAAAGCCTCTTGTGCAGGCTCAACTCAGGCAGGGGAGGTACAAAGAGGGTTGGCCTGTTTGGGCTTTACCCAGTCCCCCACCCCTGTGTGCCTGCAGGCGACACTGGCTCAACAGCTCTGCAGACAGCATATCATCGCAGGGGAGCACATGCTGGAGAATGTAGGGCCCCCAAACACACGCAGGTGGTGGACGCTGGCTGGTCAGGAGATCACCGTCACTTTCAAAAACATGGTACGAAAGGGATCTCAGACTGGGGCCGGAGGAGTGTCAGGCAGAGGATGACACAGCTGGAACGACTGTGTAGTGGGGGGTGGGGAGCTGTGGAGCAGAGGATGACACAGCTGGAATGACTGTGTAGTGGGGGTGGGGAGCTGTGGGGCAGAGGATGACACAGCTGGAATGACTGTGTAGNTATGGGGCTATGGGGCTGCGGGCTGGGGCTGTCAAGGCTTCCCCATCAACCTCGAGGGGCTGGCTTCTCCCTTCAGGGCCTTTCCAAACTTCAGGAGCTGGTACAGTACCACATCTACAACCATGGCCAGGTGAGAGGGTGTCCCATTCCCTTCATGGTGTCCTCTGTTTCAAAGACCACTACAGGTTTTGATCTTTCTGGGGATCTCATTTTCCTTATCCTCTCCTCTTCACTTCTGAGAGTCACTGGGTAGCACCTGAACGAGGTGTGGCCAGTGCCCAGCCTAAAACCACCGTCTCCCGCCTCAGCTGACAGTTGAGAAGCTCATCTCTAAGGGACACGTCCTCACCATGGCCAACCAGGTCCTGACCGTGAATATCTCTGAGGAGGTGAGGTCTGTGAGATCTGTGGGCAGCTGGGCACGTGGGTCAGCGCAGGAGCCGCTGGCCTTGCTTATGGTCTGTTGGTGTGATCTGAATACCATGGTGGGCAGGACCCCAGATGAGGCCCCCGCTAGGCTAGGAAAGTGGACGTAGATCCCACAGTATGAGATAAAGCCATAGCCGACAGAAACAGAAGAGCAAGGGCCTTCTGAAGCCTGCTGGGATGGAGATAGCGCGTGGGGTCTGTGTTGCAGGGACGCATCCTGCTGGGACCAGAGGGTATCCCTGTGCGGAGGGTCGATGTGCCGGCTGCCAACGGTGTGATCCACATGCTGGAAGGCATCCTGCTACCCCCCACCATCCTGCCTATCTTACCTAAGCACTGCGATGAGGAGCAGCACCAAACTGTGCTGGTGAGCCCTGCACGGAGCTGAACCAGGCTCTGCCCTGTACCAGACCCCATCCCTAGAACGTGGGCAGGGGGACAACACCGATGTGTTGTAGTCCCAGAATATTTGGGACTAGATGATGTGTTGGTAAAAAGATAAAGAGGCGCTGGAGAGATGGCTCAGCGGTTAAGAGTGCTGACTACTCTTCCGAAGGTCCTGAGTTCAAATCCCATCAACCACATGGTGGCTCACAACCATCTGTAATGAGATCTGACGCCCTCTTCTGGAGTGTCTGAAGACAGCTACTGTGTACTTAGAAATAATTTTTTTTTTTTTTTTTTTTTTTTTTTTTTAGTTTTTCGAGACAGGGTTTCTCTGTATAGCCCTGGCTGTCCTGGAACTCACTTTGTAGACCAGGCTGGCCTCGAACTCAGAAATCCGCCTGCCTCTGCCTCCCAAGTGCTGGGATTAAAGGCGTGAGCCACCACACCCGGCAGAAATAATTAATAAATAAATCTTTTAAAATTTTTTTTAAAAATTAAAAAAAGAGGGCTGGTGAGATGGCTCAGCGGGTAAGAGCACCCGACTGCTCTTCCGAAGGTGATAAGTTCAAATCCCAGCAACCACATGGTGGCTCACAACCATCTGTAACAAGATCTGGCTCCCTCTTCTGGAGTGTCTGAGGACAGCTACAGTGTACTTACATATAATAAATAAAATAAATCTTTAAAAAAAATTAAAAAAAGAAAGATAAAGAGAAATAGAATATGTTCTATGGATGTGTAGTCAGGTATGGGGGAGGGGTGTCTCAGCGGGCATCCCTTCCCCTGAGGGGCCAGCCACATGACAGTATAGTATAGGATAGAGTTTATTCAGGGCACAGGGAGAGGAATTAAGGGGTAAGAGAGTAGCAGAGGCAGAGAAAGGCAGAGAGAGAGAGAGAGAGAGAGAGAGAGAGAGAGAGAGAGAGAGAGAGAATAGAGAAGTGGGGGCCAGCCATGAACACATGGAAAGAGGGGGAAAGAGATAAGGAAGGGAGGGGAAAGGGGAGAGCCCGAGAGGTCAGGAGGGAAGCAAGAGTAAGCAAGAGGCAAAAGTAAGAGAGAGAGAGGAGGGGCAAGCAGCCCCTTTTATAGTGGGCCAGACCTTCTTGGCTGCTGCCAGGTGACTGGGGTGGAGTTCAGAAGGAATGCCAACACTAGGAACTGCAGAGACAGAGGTTTGGTTCTCCTCACAGTCCTGAAAGCACAGTGCAGAGGCAGTTCAGCCCTCACTTAGGAAGGGTCTTGTGCCACAAGGGCAGTTGGGCACAGGAGAGAAGACCACAGTGAAGGAAGGGCATCCTGGCTCATTACATCAGAGCCTGCTGTGGTGACTAGTGCGCCCGTGCCACCTTTCCTGGCCTCTCTATACCTGGCTCCTTCTCCTCCCTCAGGTCTGTGCTCCATGTCACCATCTCAGGGTTATTGAATCACTCTGACCCTCCTCCCCCACCCTCTGTCCTGCTCTGTTCTTCCTAGGGTTCGTGTGTGGATTGCCAAGCCTTGAATACCAGTGTATGCCCCCCAAACAGCGTGAAAATGGTGAGCACCCCAGCCTGGCCCTCAGGGATGGATCCCCTTTTGCCAGACTCTCAAGCATACCCAGGTTTCAGTGGGGAGTAGGAGCAGAGAGGGCTGGACCACACCTGGGGGCACTCAGCATGCCCCGGCCCTGCTCAGGGTGGGAGAATGGGACCAGGTTTGCCTGGCAAAGGCTGGTCCAGCATCCTCTCTGCTGACTGGCCTTGCATGGCACACCCTAGGATATCTTCCCCAAGGAGTGCGTTTATATCCACGACCCAACTGGGCTCAACGTTCTGAAGAAAGGCTGTGCTGACTACTGCAACCAGACCATCACAGTGAGCCTGGGCTGGCGTGTGACTCCTGGGACCCTGGGCATTTCCTCATTGTCTGGGGCTCCCAAGCTGAGTTGAGGAGGCCTCCCTTCGCAGGCATTCCTTCTGTTTTTGTTTGGTTTAGAAGAGCTTTTGTTGTTTTTTTTATAGTGCTAAGAGTAGAACCAAGGCCTTTCATCTGCTAGGCAGGCAAGCGCTTTGTGGCTGAACTATGACCCCTAGCACCGTCCCAAGTGCTTATGGTTAAAGAGGTGCCATTGGGGATGGGAGGGCCCATACTACCCATTCTGTGCTCTAGAGATGAGCAGGACACAGACGCTTTCTGGGTGGGGGTTGGCATGGGCTAGATGCCAGGCTTGCTCTGTGTCTTGCAGAAACGCGGCTGCTGCCAAGGATTTTTTGGGCCCGACTGCACACAGTGTCCTGGGGGCTTCTCCAACCCCTGCTATGGCAAAGGCAACGTGAGTCCCCACCCTCGTATGTCCACCATGTCCACGTGTAACGAACGTTGGTACCTTCCGTGGCTGACAGCGTCAGAATCAGGCCTGCCTTGCTCGTCTCTGCTTCCCTCCCACTAAGTAACGGGTGCCGAACCAAACTGTTTCATTAGAAATTATTACATTCATGTCTGGAGAGATGACTCAGCGATTGAGAGCACATGCTGCTCTGGCAGAAGGACCTGAGTTTGGTTCCGTGTTGTACTCAAGTGCACATGCCTACATAGGCACACACACAAACACTCTAAAAAAACCGTTTTTCTGAGTCAGGGTCTCACTACAGAGTTCCTGACACTCACTATGTAGAGCTAGAACCTGCAGAGATCCACCTGCCTCTCCCTCCTGAGGGCTAGGATGAAAGGCATGTGTCACCTGGATCTCAGCCTTTTTTTTTTTAAAGATTTATTTATTTATGAGTGCACTGTAGCTGTCTTCAGAAACACCAAAAGAGGGCTTTGGATCCCATTACAGATGGTCGTGAGCTACCATGTGGTTGCTGGGAATTGAACTCAGGACCTCTGAAAGAGCAGCCAGTGCTCTTAACTGCTGAGCCATCTCTCCAGCCCCCCAGAGTTCTTTAATAGTCTATTTTTTCCACTTTAAGACATCAGGGCTCCTTAGTACCTGCCACAGAAGAACACAGCAGTTAATGTCCAAAACACTGCTGGGGCCGTGAGCCTTTTGAGGGGGGAGGAGGAGGGCCCCTCTGGCAGCTTCACTGATTTTGGAGGTCACTTCCAGGGCAAAGTATCAGGGGGAATAGGAGCTCAGAGCCCACCAGGGAGGGAAGTTCATGGGGGCAAGGCTGTGGTGACCATGTCCACGGCTGATCCTGTAATCTGCCACCCTTCAGTGCAGTGACGGGGTCCGGGGCAATGGAGCCTGCCTCTGCTTTCCAGACTACAAGGGTATCGCCTGCCATATCTGCTCCAACCCAAACAAGCATGGAGAGCAGTGCCAGGAGGGTGAGTGACCTTGGCCTCGGCCACCTCCCGGACGGGAAAGGAGCTCTACTTAGGAAAGACGCCTAGGGGCTCCCCAGAAGGTACAGGGCCCTAAGAGAAGGTGGGGCCCACAGGGATCCGTGTCCATTGGAGAACAGCAATGGATGTTGTCCTAGTCACCAGAGGAGAACTGGGCTTTAATCTAAAGCAAGCAGGATTTCAGCAAGACACACTGGAGGCTTTCTGCTAGTGGGATCGGAGGCTAGAATGACCTGACTAAAAATTCAAAACAGCACAGCTGGGTGATGGCAGCCCACGCCTTTGATCCCAGCACTCAGGAAGCAGAGGCAGGCAGATCTCTGAGTTCAAGGCCACCTTGGTCTACAAAGTGAGTTCCAGGACAGCCAGAGCTACACAGAGAAACCCTGTCTCAAAAACAAACAAACCAAACCAAACCAAACCAAACAAAACAAAAAGAATCCTAATACAGGCTCTAATAACATATAGTCTGTTAGAGCTACTCCATTCCCAGCCCCCCACCTGTACTTTACTAAATAGTCCTGGTTACTATTGAGCCCTGCTTCCTGTCCGGTTTCTCTGTTCCCATCTCTTCCCTTACAGACTGTGGCTGTGTCCACGGTCTGTGTGACAACCGTCCTGGCAGTGGAGGGGTGTGCCAGCAGGGTACATGTGCCCCTGGCTTCCAAGGCCGATTCTGCAATGAATCCATGGGAAACTGTGGATCTGCAGGGCTGGCCCAGCCCTGCCACCCGGACGCTCACTGTGTTATCCAGGAGGGTGTTGCCAGGTAAGGAAGTCGCTGGCTCTGTTTGTGTTCTGTCCAAAATGAATGTCAGTGTGCTCATTCTTCAGCCTCTTCTCCGGGCTCAAATGGGCTGCTCCTCCCCTTTGCCAGGTGCGTCTGCCATGATGGTTTTGAAGGTAATGGCTTCTCCTGCAAACGCAGCAATCCTTGCTTACGCCCAGACCGTGGTGGCTGCTCAGAGAACGTTAGTTCCTCTCTCTTGCTCTCTCTCCTTACCTTTTTACTGACCCAGGGGCAGGATGGGGCTCCTTGATCTCCAGCCATGATCGTGCAACCCCAAGTCACTTATTTATAACCCACACAGGCTGAATGTGTCCCTGGAGAGCTAGGTAGCCACCACTGCATTTGCCACAAAGGCTGGAGCGGGGATGGCCGCGTCTGTGTGGCCATCGATGAATGTGGGCTGGACACTCGAGGTGGCTGCCATGCTGATGCTCTCTGCAGCTATGTGGGCCCTGGACAGGTGAGGCACAGAAGGATAGCTGAGGACTTTCCCCAACCCAGTCTGAGGTTGGGAACATCCACTGTAAGCTTGGAGTCTGGACCCACAGATGCAGACGAAGTCATGCACACTGGTATTGGTCATTCATGTGCCCACTAGATCCCTCTGTGTAACCAAGCACCTGTCACAGGGCAACCTCTCTCATACACTCAGGGAGTGTGCAGTGCTACTAAGTAAGGAAGGAGGGGACCCTGCCTCTGGAGGGCCCAAGGCTGTAGGTTCACAGAAATCTATCTCCTGAATTTCATAATCTAGTCTTGTATACTTTTTATGGGACCGCCAGATCAAGAATTTTGAGTCTCATGAGCCAGAGCTCTGACAAGTTCTAACACAGACCAGACACAGTGGGTCACACCTTTAATCTCAGCACTCCTGAGGCAGAGGCAGACAATCTCTGTGAATTTGAGGCTGGCTGTTTGCCAACCAGAGCCACATAATAAAGAGGCCCTGCAACAAAACAAAACAGAACAAAATCTAAGCCGGGGTTGGAGAGATGGCTCAGTGATTATGCACTTGTAGCTCTTACAAAGGACCTGGGTTAGATTCCTAGCACCCAGATGGCAGCTAACCACAGTCTAGAACTCCAGCTCCAGAGGATCCTTCCCCTGGCCTCTGCAGGTACCACATGCATGTAGTACACAGACATGATGCAGACAAAACAGCCATATGTAAGAAGTAAGCACAAATACATTAGAGCTGGAGAGATGGGCCAATGGTTAAGAGCCATGCTCTGACTTAGAGCCCGCTTGGCAGCTCGCAGCTGCCTGTAACTTAGTCCCTGAGGACCCAGTACCTTTTTGGCCTCCTCAGGCACCAGCACACACATGACATACACACATACATGTAGGCAAAACACCCATACACATAAAATAATTTTGCATAAATTAATACTTTTAAAAAGAATATCTAATCTACCAGCAGGAAGCCAGGCATGGCTGGTTCTGAGTTGGCCTCTTCATGGCTCCATCGTCTCAGCTCTAGAGCTATAGATTCTATAGCTACCATAGGTTGCTACCATAGGTAGCCTCTGGGCCAGCAGTCTGTGGAGTATTGACAGTAAAAACTCAGACTGGCATAAGGGCTAGCACTCTACACTTAGAACTTAGAATGCCCTGGAGCCGGGGAGCATTCAGGAAGAAGAAGCAGGAGGATCTCACACTGAATACCATGCTGGGCTATGTAGCGAGACCCTGTGAAAGGAAGACTGGAAAGAAAGCTCAGAACTGAGGCCTTGAATGCATTGGGCTAAATAGCCTCCACTTACACCCAAAATTAAGATGTGGAGGTGAGGGGCCTCACCTGTGCTCGTTTGTAGTGTAAACAAGCCCAAAGACATGTCCTTAATGGGGAAGAAACCAGAACAGTTGTCTGGGTCACAGGGGAGGAAGTGGGATCCCAGTTACCTTGCTGGGCCTGGCCTTAGCCAACACCTGCCCACTTGCCACAAGCCACTGACCTCAAGCCAATGACTTTGATGGGATTCCCAGCACGGGGTGGTGGTGAGTCTCTACAGAAGTTTCCCGGCCAGGGGCATCTCTTGATCAGCCTCACTCTGGGAGCCGGTGCCCCCTGGGGCGCCAGAGCACAGATGACTGAGGGAAAGTCAGTAAGAGCTCCTCTGGGGGTACGAGCAGATCTCCTGGGGAACAGAGGAAGAGATGGAGTCTGTGGTGAGATGAGACTCTTTGCTCCCTGGCCTCCCCAGAGCCGATGCACATGTAAGCTGGGCTTCGCTGGAGATGGCTACGAGTGTAGCCCCATTGACCCCTGTCGAGTAGGCAATGGTGGCTGCCACAGCCTGGTAAGTGGGTGTAAGGGCTCCATCCAGGCTCCTAGGCAGGGCCTGCTGCAACGGGTCATGTCTGTCTGACCTTAGCACTGGAATCTTGCTAAAGTGGCTGCTCCTTTGCTCTGTCATAGGATAAAGCCTTTGTGCCATGCTATTAAGGCCCCCCAAGAGCCAGCCCAGGCTGTCCAGTCCCCTCACTGCCCTACCCCGACCCCTGGTCCTCCAGCCCCTCCAAGCTCCTTGCTGCCCCTTGACTCCCCCTCTGTCGTCCTATCTCACAGCAGCACTGCCTTGCCCCTCCGACTTTCAAAAGCTCAGCTGCTGAAAGTCATGGCTATCTTTGTTGCTCTTGAGCGCTGGCTCCCCAAGTCCCTTGCTATGACTGCTGAGATGGTTTCTAGTGGCCAGTGTTCTGTGGTACTGGGAGCAGGCCTACTGAGTGGGCTCTGTGAACACAGACAGGACAGCAGGAAGGGGCATAGAATGATGTAGTGGCCACACAGGCAGAGGGCTGGGGATGAGCACTATGGAGGGAGAGAAAGATAAGAACACCTGTTACTCAGCTCGTTATTTGGAAGATGAACAGAGGCTATAACTCTGTCATCTGTCTATTCCTTACCCCTACCAGGCTACCTGCAAGGCAGTGGGGGGAGGCCAGCGGGTTTGCACATGCCCTCCTCATTTTGGTGGTGATGGCTTCAGTTGCTATGGAGACATTATCCAGGTAAGAGGTGTACAGAGTTATCCTCTTCCCTTGTGCTGGCCTCCCAAGTGCCTGTTGGGAGTGGGGTGCTTGGGGACTTGAATTTGTCCTTAGGTCTATAACCTTGGCTTTTTTCTGCCCCTTTAGGAACTGGAGGCAAATGCCCACTTCTCTGCCTTCACCCAGTGGTTCAAGGTAGGGTCAGGGCAGAATGCTAGGGTTGGGCTCCTGTCTACGAGCCTTCCTGAATACAGAAACATCCATCTTTATCTCCCTACTCCCACTCACTATGTGCAGAATTCAAGCATCACTCTTCCTGCCGACAGCAGACTCACAGCCCTGGTACCCTCTGAGTCCGCCATCCGTAGACTGAGCCTCGAGGACCAGGCTTTCTGGTTGCAGCCAAAGATGCTGCCAGAACTGGTCAGGTGGGGACAGCTGGGAAGGGCCATAGGGGGGATTCTGGGTGGGACCTTGGACCCTTCTCAGACAAGGATAAGAGAATCTGGGTTTTTTGTTTACCATGTCTCCACAAAAGTGGGAGAGCCCATGCTGAAGGATCTTTGTAGATCCAGTACCCCCCCAATTTTCTCCTTAGGGCCCACTTTCTCCAGGGTGCCTTCTCAGAGGAGGAGCTGGCCCAGTTAAATGGTCAACAAGTAGCCACCCTGAGTGCCACAACACGCTGGCAGATACACAACATCAGTGGGGTAAGAGATGAACTGTGGACATGTGTGGGAGTTGGGGTGTTCCCATAGCTGCACCCCGCCCCCAAACCAGAGCTCCCAGGAAATAAGCCTGGAGTCCCTTGCCCAAGGCTGATTCTGAGACTGTACACAGAACACATCATGGTCTCATTAGAAGCTGTGTGTGGCTGAGCAATGCTGGAGCACGCCTTTAATCCCAGCACTTGCGAGACAGAGGCAGGTGGATTTCTGAGTTCGAGGCCAGCCTGGTCTACAGATTGAGTTCCAGGACAGCCAGGGCTATACAGAGAAACTCTGTCTCAAAAAAAAAAAAAAAAAAAAAAAAGAAGCTGTATGTTCCGGCAATGCCCTTCTCATGTGGGTATTGGTGAGGTCTATGCCTCAGCCTGGTAGAGTCTGAGGCTGTGAGAGAGCCAGCCTCTCTCACACATGCCCAGCAAGACTGAGTTCTGTCTGCTGCCTTCTAGAGAGTCTGGGTGCAGAACGCCACTGTGGATGTCCCCGACCTCCTTGCTACCAATGGCATCCTACACATTGTTACCCAGGTATGGCTGGAGAAGAGAGTGTGAGGGACTTCCTAGGCCAGTAATGATGGGCTGACAGCCCCTCCTGCTCTACACCAGGTCTTGTTGCCTCCGAGAGGTGACATGCAGACCGGGCCCGGGTTGCTGCAGCAACTAGATAGCGTGCCTGCCTTCCGCCTCTTCGGGGAGCAGCTAAAGGTATAAAGGAGGCTTGTTCAAGGGGAATGAGTTCCCAGGAGGCTGCGAGGTGGGGTGGAGGGGGCTGGTTGGCTCCCTGCACCAGCTACCCTGTTTACCTCGTTCCCTGTCTCTATCCCTAGCACCACAAACTGGTGGCCCAAATCGAGGCTGCCAAAGCCTACACCATCTTTGTGCCCACAAACCACTCTCTGGAGACCCAGGGCAACAGCAGTGTCCTGGTGAGGCCTCAGGGGTGGGGAAGAGGAGCCTCTTATGCATGGCAAAGGAACATGGTGGGGGATGGCATGGCACCCAGGGCACTCAAGAGTCTTAGAAACCCTGAACTGAGCCCTTCCTGGCAGGGCATAGACACGGTGCGACATCATGTGATCCTTGGGGAGGCACTCTCTGTGGAGGTCCTGCGGAAAGGGGGACACCGAAACTCCCTCCTGGGCCCTGCCCACTGGCTGGTCTTCTACAATCATAGCGGCCAGGTTTGAAGGGCTGGGATTAGAATACCCTTTCCAGGGGCTCTGCTTTTAGGATTCCCCTTTGAAGCTTCTCTACCTAGGAGACCCCAGCTTCTGCTCCCAGGAGACATCCCCCAATCTTTGGAGTTAGCCCCTACCCCTGGAGTATGCTCTTGTGTTCTTGTCTTGTTGCCTCTAAGATTGAGGGTGGTGGTAGTGGGTAGGTAGATTCACCTTGCTCTTCTCCTTCCAGCCCGAGGTGAATCACATGCCGCTGGAGGGCCCTTTGCTGGAAGCCCCAGGCAGCTCCCTCTTTGGACTGTCAGGGATCTTGGCAGTGGGCTCCAGCCGTTGCCTGCACAGCCACGCAGAGGCTCTTCGGGTGAGAAGCTGGGGCCAGAGGATATTGTGGATCAGCCTCTGCAACTGGTGATGCACGCAGAACTCTAGAGGCTGCGGCAGGCAGATCTCTTGGGCTTGAGGCCAGTCAGGGCTACATGATGACACACTGTTTCAAAAACAAACAAAAGCAGAACACAAGAGTAGCAAGTGCTAGTTAGTCTGCTGGTTAGTCTGCTGGTTAGTCCGCTGGTTAGTCTAGGTAGCAGGAAGGATCTCTTGGCCAGTCTTGTTCTGGACCAACGGATACCTTGCGCTTCCTCCCCAGGAGAAATGCATAAACTGTACCCGGAAATTCCGCTGTACTCAAGGCTTCCAGCTGCAGGTGAGGCCGGGCTGAGCACAGTTCTGGACTTACCTCAATACTCCCACTAATAACCCCCACCCCCACCCCCAGGCCAGCTATGCTGGGAACTAGCAGTTATGGGCAGTTGCAACCACCAGTTAAGGCTGAGCCGCAGCCAAGGTTTGCTCAGAGGAGCTTCACCCAAACTTGAAGCCCAGACCTGGTCCATCTGCCAGCCCCTTATCAGACTTGTCTGCCTTGGTCTCTACCTTTCCCTTTCTCTGTCCCCCTCACGTTTGTCTATCCCACTCGCTCTGACCCTTGCAGCACGGTTGTTTCCCTGCTCACTGACCTGTCTCTGCCCAAGCCACCAGATGACCCTCCCCACGTGCATGTCTCCCACCCTAGGACACACCGAGGAAGAGCTGTGTCTACAGATCTGGGTTTTCTTTCTCCCGGGGCTGTTCCTACACCTGTGCCAAGAAGATCCAGGTTTGCTCTGAGGTGCCCCCAACCAAGGCTTCACCCAGGGAGGAGAGGACATAGGAGCCCCACCTCCATGCCCCCAGGAAGAGTTTAGACTGATTTCAAGAGCAGAGATGCTGAGCCTTCAAACGAAAACAGTAAAACAAAGGCCTTAGGAATGTCCAAAATCAGAGGGCTACCATTGGCCCTGTGTCTAACCCCTGGGGCATGGGAATGGGAGAGAGATACAGGGTCACATCCCAGAGCTGGTACCATCAGCCAAACCCAGTGGCAGTAACCAGGCTTCCTGCTTCTGTGCAGTCTATTCAGTCATAGTCCTCTCTGTTTGAGCCTATTTCCACAGGGAAGGGTTATGAAAGACATCTTCTACACCCTGCCTGTTCTGGTCTACCCTCCCTGGGTCTGTGCTTCCAAGTTGTTCTGTCTTGTGTCTGCATGGCCCTGAGATGTTATCTTCTCTCCCTGGCTAGTGACATCAATCCCAGCCTGAGCCTCTCTCCTTCCCTTCCCATTCCCCTGCCCCTACAGGTGCCTGACTGCTGCCCAGGCTTCTTTGGTACCCTGTGTGAGCCATGCCCAGGGGGTCTAGGTGGAGTGTGCTCAGGCCATGGGCAGTGCCAAGACAGGTTCCTGGGCAATGGGGAATGTCGCTGCCAAGAAGGGTTCCATGGGACAGCCTGTGAGATGTGTGAGCTGGGTCGCTTTGGACCCACCTGCTCTGGAGGTGAGATCTGCAGAGAGTAGGATGGTGGCCCCTGGGAAGGAGAGCAGACTGGGTACTGTAGCATAAGGAGCAGGCGAGTGACTCTTGTCCTTCCTTGTGCCACTTCCAGTATGTGACTGTGACCATGGGCTGTGCCAGGAGGGGCTGCGCGGGAATGGAAGCTGTGTCTGTCATGCGGGCTGGCAGGGTCTCCGCTGTGACCAGAGTAAGCAGGTCCCAGGGGGATAGAGGCAAGGGACGACAGGGAACAATTCTTGTCTGAGTGACTGGAACCTTCTGTCCTGCTCTCAGAAATCACTGATCATCAATGTCCCAAGAAGTGCGATCCCAATGCCAAGTGAGTGAGCCCAACTATGACAGGGTGGTTGTGGGCAGGAGGGGACAGACACAGGCTAAATGGCTGCCATTCCTCTCAGCTGCATCCAGGACTCTGCTGGAATCCCTGCCTGCATCTGTGCTGCAGGATACTGGGGCAACGGCAGCTATTGCTCAGGTTGGCCCGGTGGACATCCTGGGCTCCACTCTGGAATGCATGGGGTGGCTGTCCCATCTTCTCTCAAACCTTTCCTTTATTTCCCCCTGCCTGTTTCTCACAACTTCTGTCCCTAGAGGTGGATCCCTGTGCCTCTGGCCATGGGGGCTGCTCACCCTATGCCAACTGTACCAAGGTGGCTCCTGGGCAGCGGACATGCACCTGCCAGGATGGCTACACGGGCGACGGAGAGCTGTGCCAGGGTGAGGTGTCCTTCACCTGAGGGGACAGACATGTGTGAGGGGAGGGTATTTTAATGATCTGAGTCAGGCTAAGACGGATTGAAGGTGCAAAGAGTGTGTGGTGACTTGGGGCCCAAATAGGAAAGAGGTGGGCACCTGGAGTTGCGGAGGGACAGATGAATGGCGGGGTCATCATGGCTATTCCTCATCACAGTGTTTCTTCTCCTAGAAATAAACAACTGTCTCGTCCACAATGGGGGCTGTCACGTTCATGCTGAGTGTATCCCCACAGGCCCCCAGCAGGTCAGTTGACAGCTCTGACACTGGGGCCTCCATGCAGACCAGGCCTGGGGTGGCCCTTTCGTTCAGGGCTCTCTGCAGCCACAATGATCAGGATTTGTGACAGGTCTCCTGCAGCTGCCGTGAGGGCTACAGTGGCGATGGCATTCAGACTTGCAACCTTCTGGACCCCTGTTCCCAGGTCAGGCCCTCACATCCTATCACGTTTGTCCAGGAAAGGGGACTGAGGGTAGGAAGAGCCTGCTTCGTCCCCAGGATGGTTCCAGGGCCTCCCTTATCCAAGCTCAAGTCCAGCTCAGAAGTAGAGACAAAGCTTTGAGGGTTGAGCAGGGACATGAGGCATCTCCCCTAAGGCTGGTGATTCGGAGGTGGCAGGACACCAACCGCAGTCTTCTCTTCCTTCCTCTCCCACTCCCAGAACAATGGAGGCTGCAGTCCTTATGCTGTGTGCAAAAGCACGGGAGATGGCCAGAGGACATGTTCCTGTGACGCAACACATACTGTGGGGGATGGCATCACCTGTCGTGGGAGAGTTGGACTGGTAATGATTCCCAAGCCTGACCCAGACTTGACTGTGGTTCCGCCTCATGAATCTGAACAGCAGTCTTAGCTAAGATCCCATATTCAATTCTGGTCTTTGACCATGACGCCATGACCCTGAATCTGACCTTTAACTCTTCTTGGGCTAAAATTCACCTACATCATATGGAAACAATCCTGACCCTGGCTCCGAACCCTGCCTGGCTTTCCTTTCCTTGTCTCTGCCTTGGCCAGACAGACCTTGGGCTGTTAGTGCTAGGACAGGCACCAGCCCCTGAATGGGGGGGGGGGGGTCGCCCAAAATCTGAGCTGACTCTCAATCCCCCAGGAGCTCCTCCGGAACAAGTATGCCTCCTTCTTCAGCCTCCACCTCCTGGTGAGTATCCAGCCTAGGCCCTGAGACCTGCTGGGCAAGCTCCAACTGGCTCTGAGCCCCTACGATCCCATCTGGTTGAGGGCTTGGCTGGCCTGGTCTCTCAGGATTGTTTTTCCCAGAAGATCTTTAGAATTTCCAGTTGGTTCCAGATCACCCCTTCTGTGCTCAAGTTGTTTTCCTGTCTCCGCAGGAATACAAGGAGCTCAAGGGTGATGGGCCTTTCACCGTCTTTGTGCCACATGCTGACTTAATAAGCAACATGTCACAGGTATAGAGAACCCTGGAAGCAGACCGGAGAGGGATGAATACTCTAGTCATGGCAGGGGCAGAGGTGACAATCGTCAGCTCCCACTGTCTTCATGACTCCATGCTAGGATGAGCTGGCTAGGATACGGGCCCATCGCCAGCTTGTGTTTCGCTACCACGTGGTGGGCTGCCGGAAGCTGTGGAGCCAAGAGATGCTGGACCAGGGCTATGTCACTACACTGTCTGGACACACTCTGCGCGTTAGTGAGAGGGAGGTGAGCTCTTACACTGTTGGTCCTAGTGCCCGGTTAGGATTCAGTCCCTGTGCCCTGTCTTCCATTCCTTTAATACTCAGCCTAGATCTGAAATAGAGGGAAAGGAGACTGGCCCAGAAGGTACCCTCACTCTGGGCCCTACTCATTAGTACTGGCCTGCCCCAACCTGGGACTCTCAAGGTAAGCTGGTGCTAGCACCAAGTTCCCACAATGCCAAGCCTAGTGTGGTGCTTTGTGTAGGCTTCTCAGTGGGATGGAAGCCCTACCACCTGTCTTGATTCTGCCCTTGACCAACTCACCTTCGACTTCAAAGCGCAGGACTGGCTATCATCTCAGGCCCTGCTCTGTCCTTGCCACACCCCATAGCTTTAAGCACTCGACTGATCAATGCAACCGTGCACCTCCCACAGGGCAGCATTTATCTCAATGATTTTGCTCGGGTGGTAAGCAGTGATCTCGAGGTGGTGAACGGTGTCCTGCACTTCATCGACCATGTCCTGCTGCCACCAGATGTGCTACACTGGGAGTCTGGTGCTATCCCAATCCCTCGGGTATAGCTGGGCAAGAACCCCGGGGCTGCGTGGCAGGCTGGGATCCCCTCTTCCCACCTGACCATGTGGCTCATGCGCGCTCTTTCCCAGAGAAACATCACTGCTGCTGCTGAAAACTTTGGCTACAAGATCTTCAGCCGCCTGTTGACGGTACTGTTCTCATGACTGTGGGGTCTGCCAATGTGTGCGATGTGCATGTATGCATATGTGTGCAGTATGTGTGAGTGGGTATGAATGCGTGTGTGCATCCGTATGTAGGCTTACGTCTTTCTGGGAACGAATGTGCCTGTGTGAATTTCCTTGTACAATGTAAGGGCCTCCCAATGTGGGCACACCTGAGGAAGTGTGCAACCAAAGTGTGTGGAAAGTTAGCCCTGCATGTAGGCCCGTAAACAGTAGCTCCCCTACCCACAATTTCAATTTTATATTAAACCACATTGGCAAGATGTCTCAGTGGGTGAGCTTGCTTGCTGCCAAGCTTGACAACCTCAGTTTGCTCCCTGGGACCCATGTAGCAGGAGAAAACCTACTCCTGCAGGGTCTCCCCGTGTGCAGGGGCAGGCGTGTTCCTTCCCCCACATCTTAAACACACAAACAAAAGCAGGTTAAGTATAAAAAATATTAAACTGAAAAACACAGAAATAGCTCAGGTTTTTAAAATATTCAAAATTTGTATTTGTTTTTGTTGCAAATTATTTAAAATTTTTCATGGTTACATGCTACTGTGTTTTGTAAAGACTATTTTTAGACAAGCAAACATTCCATGTTGGGTATGTTCCCTGATCCCTTCCTACCCACCTTCTGCCCCCTCCTTTTTAATTATTTTGTTTCCCTTGTCAGTTTCATATTTACTTAAGTCACATATACACATGACTTTATGATTCTATCCATAATCTAGAAACCACCAGTGAAAGAAAAAACACACAATAGTTGTTTTTCTGAGACCTGTTTAATTCACTTAATGTTATTACCTGCAGTTACATCCATCTTTCTGCAAATACATAACACTCTTTATGTTGGAAAAACTTACTTTATATGCATAGTGGTTTTTTTTTTTTTTTTTTTTGGTTTTTGAGACAGGGTTTCTCTGTATAGGGAACTCACTTTGTAGACCAGGCTGGCCTCGAACTCAGAAATCCACCTGCCTCTGCCTCCCAAGTGCTGGGATTAAAGGCATGCGCCACCACGCCCGGCCCCATAGTGTTTTTTTTTAATGATTTATTTATTTTCATTTTATGTTCACTGCTGTTCTGCCTACACGTATGTCTGTGTCAGATTTCTTTGAATTGGAGTTACATAGGAGAAGGAAGGAATTATTTCAGATCTAAGGCAAATTTTTGTGAGTTGCAATGTGGGTGCTGGGAATTGAACCTGGGTCCTCTGGAAGAGGAGCCAGTGCTCTTAACCACTGAGCCATCTCTCCAGCCCTGTTTATCTTGTATCGTTCCTAGCTTATAGATAATACTTTATCCCAGGTAAGAAGTATATGTATAGTTCATATACATATAGTTCATACATACTGTAATTGAAGATCTCTGTGGGGCTCTTTGGACCTGCAGATGAGGGAATGACTGCTCAGAATATCTGCAGATCAGCATGGCTGGATTTCGGTGCCTGGGTCTCTCTGGACCTCCTTTCTGTGGTCCAGCCTCATCTCCAGCTGTCACACTGTTGCTCAACCCACAGGTGGCTGGCCTCCTGCCCATGCTTCACGATGCATCCCACCGCCCCTTCACTATGCTGTGGCCCACAGATTCTGCCCTGCGAGCCCTGCCTCCTGATCGGAAGAACTGGCTCTACCACGAGGACCACCGGGACAAACTGGCAGCCATTTTGCGGGGTCATATGATTCGCAACATTGAGGTGGGCACACAACTGAGCTTTGGTCCCTGTAGCCTACATACCCAACTCCAGTCACATCTCCATTTATTTAGGCCTTGGCGTCTGACCTACCCAACCTGGGCCAACTCCGAACCATGCACGGAAACACCATCTCTTTCTCCTGCGGTCTTACCCGGCCTGTGAGTCTAGGGAGAAGGCTTGGCTAAAGAAAGCAAGCAGGGAGGTTAGGGGCTGCAATGCCCATGACCCCTATATCTTCCCCCTCTAGGGTGAGCTCATAGTAGGTGAAGACGAGGCCCGCATTGTGCAACGGCACTTGACCTTTGAAGGTGGCCTGGCTTATGGCATTGACCAGCTGCTAGAGCCACCTGACCTTGGCGCCCGCTGTGATCGCTTTGAACCCCAGCGACTCCAAATGGTGAGGAAGGCCACAGGCCACAGGTGCATGGCAGGGGCCCAGCCCACCTGTCCTATCCTGTCCATCCACCTGACCCTGCAGTGTTGGCCTCCATCTCCTCCAGAAGACTTGCAGCATCTGTGGGCTGGAGCCACCCTGTCCTCGGGGCTCACGAGAGCAGGTAAGGGTCTAGAAGCTGACTTGAGGGTTGGGGTAGAGGCAGAGCACCTTCAATCAAGCTCAGGCTGTGGCCTGACTCCTTTTAACCTAGGGCAGCCCTGAGACCTGCTGGCGTCACTACTCCAAGTTCTGGACAACTCCACTGCACTCCCTCACAATGCGTGGAGCTTACTGGATACCGTCTAGTTTTTGGAATCGTAACCACATGGGTAGGGGCTGCCACCGCAACTGTGTCACCACCATCTGGAAGCCCAGCTGTTGCCCTGGTCACTATGGCATTAACTGCCATGGTAAGCATCCAGAGGGTTACAGACAACCTGACCAGTTTCTCTAGTCCCCAAGATGGCGGAAGACAAACCTCTAGTGATCGCCCTTAAGATAGATATTGGGGGCTGGAGAGATGGCTCAGAGGCTAAGAGCACTGGCTGCTCTTCCAGAGGACCCAGGTTCAATTCCCACCACCTACATGGTGGCTCACAACCATCTGTAATGGGATCTGATGCCCTCTTCTGGCCAGGAGGTCTACATGCAGATAGAGCACTCATACATAAATGAATAAAAAAAAAAGGATATTGGGGTGCTCTAGGGTGGGGGAATGCATAAGAAGTAGGGGAGGTATACAGAAGATTTGTATCTGGTGTGGAGTACTGGAAGGTTTGGGCATTTTCTGGGTTTGGTGTGGTCTCAGTGATGTGGGGATATGAGTGGACTAATACTCCTTAGAGAGCCTTAGCTGGCACTTGGTAGGGCACAGATGGCAGAACCAGATGCAGGTGTGTGTGTTCTTATGAGAAAGTCTGATCCAATTTCTCGTCTACACTATTCCCTAGCTTGCCCTGGTGGCCCCAGAAGCCCCTGCAGTGACCATGGTGTGTGCCTAGATGGCATACAGGGAAGTGGGCAGTGTAATTGCCATCCGGGTTTTGCTGGGACAGCCTGTGAACTCTGTGCCCCAGGTGCTTTTGGACCCCAGTGCCAAGGTAAGCTCTCTCTTCCCTGTCCCATTCTATCCTGCCCCAGTTTCTTTGCCCTGTGTGTCAACTTGTCCTTCTCCCCAGCTTGCCACTGTACCCAACATGGCCGTTGTGATGAAGGTCTTGGGGGCTCTGGCTCCTGCTTCTGTGATGAAGGCTGGACGGGGGCACGCTGTGAAGTGCAGCTGGGTGAGTAGCCCTTGAACCTCTGCCTGTGCAGCATATGTGTATACACTACATGTGTGTACATACCCTGGCTGTACACTCGGGTAGAGGCCCCAAGGGTGGCTGGGAGACACAGTGGTTGGGAGGGCAGCTACTGACCTGATCATATGGGATGGTTCCTGGGACAGAGTTGCAGCCTGTGTGCACCCCACCGTGTGCACCCCAGGCCGTGTGCCGTCTGGGCAACAGCTGTGAGTGCAGTCTGGGATATGAAGGGGATGGCCGTGTGTGCACAGGTAAGCCGTGACTTGCAGGTAGGATGCCTTGGACCAGCCCTAGGACCTGGCTCAACCACTTCTTCCTTGCCCCCCAGTGGCAGACCTGTGCCAGAAGGGGCATGGTGGCTGCAGTAAGCATGCCAACTGCAGCCAGGTGGGGACAGTGGTCACCTGCACCTGCCTGCCTGCCTATGAGGGTGACGGTTGGAGCTGCCGAGCTCGAGACCCCTGCTTGGATGGCCACCGTGGAGGTTGCAGCGAGCATGCCGACTGCCTCAACACCGGTCCGGTAAGCAGGTGGGGGGAGCCAAGCAGCCTGCTGTGCCGAGGTCCCACTCTCCTAGCCTCTGTGAGACATCCAAGCTCTCTGCCCACAGAACACACGGCGCTGTGAATGCCACGTAGGCTACGTGGGTGATGGGCTGCAGTGTCTAGAGGAGCTTGAACCTCCTGTGGACCGATGCTTGGGAGAATCATCACCTTGCCACACGGATGCTTTGTGCACTGACCTCCATTTCCAGGGTGTGCTTGCTTACCCGGTCCCGACCCCACCGCATTATCCCCGGCTACTCTGGTATTTATTAATCACACACCCCCTTTCTTCCTGCAGAAAAACAGGCTGGTGTCTTCCACATCCAGGCCACCAGTGGCCCTTATGGTCTGACCTTCTCAGAGGCCACGGAAGCATGTGAGGGCCAGGGAGCCGTCCTTGCTTCGCTCCCTCAACTCTCTGCCGCCCAACAGGTGCTCAGGTCTTAGGGGTTAGGAGCTGAGCCTGCGGAAGCCCGCTGAGTCGCTCTTGGGTTTCAGCCTCTATCTCCTGCCTTTACAGCTAGGTTTTCATGTCTGCTTCGTGGGCTGGTTGGCCAATGGCTCTGCTGCCCACCCTGTCATCACCCCAGCGGCAGACTGTGGTAATAATCGCGTAGGTGTCGTTAGCCTTGGCGTCCGTAAGAACCTCTCGGAGCGCTGGGACGCCTACTGTTACCGCGTGCAAGGTAGGTCCCTCTCGCTGACCTCTGCCTACCCTCGGCCCTGGACTCCTTAATAAGCCTCTGTGAACCACTGACCCGCCTTTCCTGCAGACGTGGCTTGCCAGTGCCGGGCCGGCTTTGTGGGTGATGGGATCAGCACGTGCAACGGGAAACTGCTTGATGTCTTGGCCGCCACTGCCAACTTCTCCACCTTCTACGGGGTGTGCAGGGGCCCAGCCTCAGAAGTGGGAATGAAGGCGGTTGGGATCCTTAGAGAGCTTACCCACAGCCCCATCTCCTCATCCACAGATGCTGCTAGGCTATGCCAATGCCACCCAGAGAGGTCTTGAATTTATGGATTTCCTGGAGGACGAGCTCACCTACAAGACACTCTTCGTTCCTGTCAACGAAGGCTTTGTGGGCAACATGGTAACGGCAGGGGCTTGGGCAGTTTGCTCCTCTGCAGTCGGCCCAACCTAACAGGTCTTGTTCTGCTCATAGACGCTGAGTGGCCCAGATCTAGAACTCCACGCTTCTAATGCCACCTTTCTGAGTGTCAATGCCAGTCGGGGGACGTTGCTTCCTGCCCACTCAGGTCTCAGCCTCTTCATAAGTGACATGGGCCCTGACAACACTTCTCTGGTTCCTCTGGTGCGTCTGGCCTCAAGTGAAACCCTACTGACTCAGCCCTTGCTTACCGGCTGGGCCTGACTGCAGTTTCTCCATAGGCCCCTGGGGCAGTTGTGGTTAGTCACGTCATCGTATGGGACATCATGGCTTTCAACGGCATCATTCACGCTCTGGCCAGCCCCCTGCTCACGCCTCCCCAGACTGTGAGTATGGGGAAGGGGGAAGACACGGCCTCAAAGAGGGAAGGAACGAACATCTCTGGCCTGGTCCTCGACTTTGCCTTTCTCCTTCAGAGGGCAGTGCTGGGATCTGAGCCTCCACCTGTGGCGTTAAGCTTGGGGGTTGTGGTAACTTCTGGAACACTGCTGGGGCTGGTAGCAGGAGCTCTCTACCTGCGTGCCCGAGGCAAGCCTCCAGGTTTCAGCTTCTCTGCCTTCCAGGTAAAGAGTGGTTGAGGGGGTAGGTGGGTGACGGGTCCTTCTGTCTTGTTTGGGGCGGGGGCGGAGGGGCTTACCAGTCAATACTCCTCTTACAGGCAGAAGATAATGCAGACGATGACTTCTCCCCATGGCAAGAAGGGACCAGCCCAACCTTGGTTTCTGTCCCCAACCCTGTTTTTGGCAGCAGTGACATCTTTTGTGAACCCTTTGATGTGAGTGTGTGTGAGTGGGGGGAGGGGGAGGGAAGTATGCTGGCAGGGTCTGTGAGGGCTGGCCCTGGGCTTAGCCTTGCTTAGTTGCATCCTGCCTCCCTCTCTGCAGGATTCAGTCCTGGAGGAGGACTTTCCCGACACCCAGAGGGTTCTCAAGGTCAAATGACCAGCTGGAATGAAGCAGTCTCGGGGAAGACACAGACCACTTTTATTGCTTGTCAGGGTGGCTGAGGGGGCCAATGGTCTGTCCGAGACAATAAAAGTGCCCTCAGCGGATGTGGGCCATGTCACTAAGAAAGGGTGTCTTCATGCAGCCGGTGCACAGCTGGTCCATCCAGAGGGGCGCTTCGTGCTGCAGGGGTGTGCGACGCGGGTAGAAGGTGAAGTCAACACGGTAGTTGAGCAGGCAGCTGAGAGAGGCCATGTAGAGGTCAGAGAAGCGCACGAGGCGCCGGGAGAAGTAGGTAGGGTTGTGGAAGGTGCGGAAGATGCTCCCGAACTGGGCGTTGAACAGGGCCTTTGTGATGCATCTAGGGAGGGAAACGCGGGATGCACACCAGTCAGTCAGCCAGCGCGCAGGGAAGAGGCTGGGACGGGCTTCCTGCCATGGAGGCTCTCTGCTCACCTCAGTTCTTGCCGCTCCTTCATCCAGGAGGCCAGCACCTGCCGTGACTCTGCATCCTGATAGGTCTGGGGAGACACGGCGGGGTGGGGATGGGGATGGGAGGTGGTAAGCACGCAGGGAGGAGGTGCAGTCGCAGCTGCAGGGGCGGCTCCGATCCAGCAGCTTCCCCCTCCGCCCGCCCACCTGCATGCGCTCCAGCAGCCCAGTGAGAGCCTGCTGCCAGGTCAGCGAGTGCATGTACTGCTCCGTGTTGATGATGCGGATCTCGCGCTCCAGCTCAGGGATGATGGCTCCCGTGCGCCAGCCATGGCGCAGCATAAGATCCTGGGGGGGGGGGGGGAAGGATGGGAGGGGGGGCCTCAGCACCAGCTGCGAGGGCTCTCGGGCTCTCTCCCCTCCCTGGGTGACCCCCTCACCGCCAGGTCACTGTAAAGGTGGTCACCAAAGTAGAGCACACGCGGCCCTCGCCATTCCGTCAGACGAAGAAAATCAAACAGGTTTCCCTGGGGAGCAGAGGACACTGCTGAGCCAACTGTGCTCCAGAATGGCTGTGGGAGCCAGGCTTTGTCCCTTACCAGTCCTCCCAACTCTCCCGAGGCAGCTCAAGCCAGCCGGATGCTGGGCTGCCCTTTCCCGTGGCCTCTCTGCTCTGTGGCCCTTACTGCTTCCCCCCTTCCAATAGGAAGGGGGTGGGGTCCTGCCTGCGGCAGAAACACCTCTTGTAAGAGCGGACTGGCCCTCACTCAAGGGCTGCTTACAATGGCCTTTCACCTTCCCAGGCAAGGGCTTTAGTCACTGTCTGTGAGAAACAAGCCCTAGGGAGGGCCCCAGACTTCACAGCTATGGGCCCTGAAGGGAGAGAGCGCCCCAGACCCTGCAGCAAAGGGACCTGAAGTTCTTGTAAATCTCCTCAAGTCTCTACCCAAGGGACCCTGTGGAACAACTTGTAGAGATTACTGGCAGGCCATCTGCTCTTCCTGCTCCAAAGCCAGGAAAAGATGAAAATGTTGAGGCACAGACATAACTGAGGAAGCCTGGGCGTGGGTGGGGGTGGGGTCAGAGGGGTCAGAGTCTGGAAGGACAGCAGCTACCAGAGGCGCCACACTCCAGGGTGGGAATGTGCACCCAGCAAGACAGTTCACAGAGCAGCTCGACTCAGCGAGCCTCAGAGATGGGAACTGGGGTGGCAGGCGGGCGGGCTGCAGGCCATGGAAGAACTGAACTGAGAAGCAAGGGTATCAGCTGAAGAGAGCGGGCAGCAGAAAGGCTTTGGGGGATGTGGTCCCCTAGGTCAAACATCTCAAGGGGCAGCCGAGGAGAGAGGGAAAGAAAGACGAGGACTTAGGGCAAGGGAACTGAGAACCAAACGGGACCTAATACACAGTGTCAGGCCTGAGAGCCATCAAGGAAGAAAGCCACCTCCCCAAAAAGGGCCGCCACAGTTGTATGCTAAGACGAGGACATCACCCTCAGAGCTGTGGACTTGCGATCAGGGTGCAGCAGTGTGGGATGCCGGACAGGAGTGGCAATGTGCCTGTCAGCTGACCTGTGGCATCTCCTTGGCTGCTGGCCATGGATGGGCTCCCAGTCCCAGGACCCTCTCATCTAAGATGTCTACGTTCCAGCCTGAGCCTCTGGTGCCCCAAATCTAGCCTCTCTTCCTAGCTACACAGAAAACGGGGGGATAGGTAGTGGGTGGTGTGTGTGCGCCTCAATTCATAAACTGTTCCCACAGGCCAACCGCAGGGTTTCAACCAGGCTGGTTTTTGCCTGTAGCAGTGTTCAGTGACAACTGTTCCCAGGAATCACGGTGTAAGAGAGGCACACTAGAGGAAAGCAGGACCTAGGAGATGAGGCCAGGGCTCCCGGGCCACTGTGCAGGCACATGACCAAAAGGCCAAGCTATCTCTTAGTATCAGTGAGTGTATCTCCTAGAATCTAGCTTCCTTCCTAACAGTCCTGCCCTGGTGCCGTTGGCCCTCGCCCCCACAGTGCAAGCCTGGTCAAGGCTGGGAGGCCTGCCCTGTGCAGTCCAGGGCCGACTACCAGGCACTAGGCACCGTCCTTACCTGCCGGTAGATCTTGCCCTTCTCTAGGCGAGTGATACGGTCCCAGTGGAGGGAGCCCTTCTCGTCAAGCTTGCGAAAAGGCCTGCATGAGGAGCAAAGAACCAGATCTGCAGTCGGTGACCGAGCCAGGCTAGGTAACTTCTTCCTTATCTCTGTAAAGGCCCATCTGCTCGAGTAGGACACTGACCAGCATGGGAGCATCTTTACCTAAGCACACAGAGTACTTAGTCAAGGCCTCCTAGGTTTTGTGCCCGTATCTTCTCGTTGGCGTGGTGCCTCTATCCTCCTCCCACAACCTCATATGCCCTGCTATGCCCGTACTTGCGCCGGTCGGTGAAAAAGTTGGGCTTGTCTGCCTGGACAATGACCACGTCGAAGAGTTGGCGCCAATCGGGACCTACCATGTGCCGCATACCTTTGTCCCTGTGTGGAGGTGGCACTTGCTATAGGAAGTCTGGGAGCGGCACTGTGCCGACCGACTCCCAACTCCCTGCCTAGCCTTCTCCCGTGAGCCTGGACTCACACAAAACTGAAGGGACTGTTGGTGATGAGGAACAGCTGTTTCCCATGAGCCACCAGGTGGCTCAGCACTGCAAAGGTCTCATCTCCTCTCAGGATGTACTTCTCTGAAAGGGAAGATGGGTCTGCAAGGTCCACGTCTGTGACCCTCTGCTCAGGCAGGCCACGGTAAGGGCTCCTGTCCACCCTTACCCATGTCTTGCTCAATCCACTGATACATGAGGCCCTTTACGTGAACATCCCGGATAGCATCCTGGAGGGAACAAGGGGACAAGTGAGGATATGCTAGAGAGGAGGTCTACTGTGTCGCAAACAGACAGTCTCCCCACGTCCTCTCACCGTCACATCCTTGTAGAGGTGTACTTGGTCAAACTCCAGGCCGTGGCCCAGAAAATAGTCCACCACACAGGACAGCAGAGCCATCTCTGGGAGTGAGAAGATGTCCATGAACTGCTTGATAGACGGGCCCTGGGGAAGGAGTCAACTCTCAGCCACCACGCCAAGAACTAGAGACCGCGGGATCAAAATCCCTGGTCTGGGTGACTCGGGCAACGGCAAGGTGGTGTGGGTTACCTTGCCATAGAAGCCGCTCATCTGGTATAGTGGGATGTGCTGGGTACCACCGTACAGCTCAATCACTTCATCATCTGGCACAGGCTTGAGGCCCCTGAGTTGGGGGTGAGTCGGGGGACAGATGCCCTCAGCCTGAGCCCAGGCAGTGGTATAGCATAGGGACAAGGGCAGGATTAGGGTGGACCTGGCACTAACCTGTAGGCCGTTCCCAGTTGTACATAGTGAAAAGCATCAATTTTCATCAGAAGGCTCTGGAGGCATGGAAGGGGCGGGGCCAGCCGTGAGGAGGGTGTCTGTTGCTGGCCCGGAACCAGCTTCTCCTGGTACCTCCCAAACCTCAGTGACAAAAACTCCACCAGAAGCTACTAGGGGGGGAAGCTACAACTAAAGCAGGGGCGGGGGGGGGGTCTGATGAAGAGAGATGGAGGTTGAAGAAGCTGGCCCTGTTCACATCTAGTCAGGAGGGGGGTCAGTCAGTGCAGTGCCTAGCCACTCACCTTCTGAATGTCATAGTGCAGGCCACGGATGGCAAAGCTGGGGTCATAGTCATACTTCCGAATCCCCTCAGGATACTGTTGGGCAAAAAGTCAGTAGCAGTGCCAGACCCCAGCCCAGGATACCAAGGGAACACCAGGACTCAGCCTGGGGCATAGGTCACACTTGGTCCTATTGGTCTCACCTTGTACTGCTCTATCAAGATGTCCCTGGCAGCACTGAAGATCTCAGGGTGTAGTGCGTCCGCATACTGGGCCAGCGTGTAGTCGTAGTCAAAGCCATAGACTTCGACATCACTCAGGCTGATCTCATTGTTGGCATAAATAGCTGCTGGGTTTAGGAGGCTGCAGACCTCAGGGGGCAGAAGGTCTACAGGGAAAGAGAACCAGAAGGCAGGACCGTCACCATTGTCTCAGTCACGGCAAATGGCCTGAGTGCTTGTGGCTACCCGCCCCCATGAGCCCCACAAGACGCTGGATTATGGCATCTTAGCCATTGCAGTGGAGATCAGAGAAGGAATTGGAGATGGGCTAGCCTGCTTTCTCTGGGTCAGAGTCACGGGGCTCCCTTTTCTGTTAATCACCTTCAGTGCACCATGGATTCTGGACCTGGGTCTCTCCCAGGCTGGTTACTAAGTCCTACTAGACATGGGTGTGTAGAACCCCTGGCAGCAGTCCTCAGAAGAGTCATACCCCACGCTCAAAACCCATCCAGGTACATCACTGCTGGCCTCAACTTCCACTTCCTTGAGGTCATCTGCCAAGGGCAGCGGCATGCAGGGACTGAGGACTCCTCCCATAGGGGGCTTGCTCTCTTCTGACCCGACTGGAGGCTGAGGTCATGAATGCTGCTTTTCCACTTTACCCAGGGCTGAGGATGAGGCCCAAGAACATTACAGGGGCAGAGAACCCATGGGGCTGCCAACTTGGCACACCTGCCATAGCCCGGGAGAGTAAGGCCCCTCTAATCGGATTTCAACTGCTTGCCAGACCACATAATGACATTCCCGGGTTTCAGCCAGGGAACATTGCTAATTACCACAGTTGGGACGGAAAGATGTCGGGTTTTGGGACACAAGCCAGCTCTCTTCTGGTGATCGTCACAAAAGCTACAAAAAGATTCACAGAGAGAAGCCAAGCCCTGTACTATGGGGCCCTAGGCTCATCTGCCTTGTCTTCCCCATCTGGAGAGTGGGTAAAGTGGACGGAGAAGGAGACATGATGTGTGATAGGGAAGTGAGTCAGGCAGGATCAGGTCCTCCCTCGAACGTCTGCGAACTGAAGAACTTAGCCTCAGGCTGAGGGAATAAAGTCGGAACCAACCTACTTCGTGCAGTGTTTCTGCTCTGAACCTATGCAATATGCAGGATCAGACATGCCTCTGGGCTAGAAGCCCTGCCCTGGGACTCCCTAGGTTACTTCTAGAGCAGAAGAAAGGGAAGAGGCAGGAGGCACGGTCTCAGAGACTTGATGTCCAAGTCTCCAGGGAAGCTGTCAGCCACACTAATCCTGACCACAAAGCAAAACTCTGGCTCCACAGCCCGTCTAGCGGCGGCTGCACTGTGCAGACACCTCTCTACGTGCTGGGCTGTTGCTTCAGGGGCCCCTCTGGAACACAGGGCTCCACCCCCATTTCCTCTAGTGTCAAGTACAGGGTGTAGGTGTGGGAACAGGTGTGGCTGGCTCCTCTGGCGGCCTCAGCCAGCCAGTACAGAGCAGCTCTTCTGAAGATTCCCAAGTGTGGATCTTCACAGGGATGTATGTGCTCTCTCTAAAGCACGGCCTTGGAGACACCCCTTCCTCGCTGTCACCAGGACCCTGGGCCTCAGCCGCCCACATAGCTGGATATTTCCACAACCCTCCCTCCACTCCTGGATGTCAACTTTGTTTACCAGTTGCCTGTGTCCAGAGAACTCCTGGGACATGGCCTTTGTGGGTCCAAGCTTGCCTCTGCTTTTAAGGGTCTTCTTAGGGGCATATAAACCCTCCTGGGAACAAGTAGGATGGGCAAGAAGCCCACAGTGCCTGCTTACTTACCCCATTTCTGGACCAAGGAAATCATAGCTTTAGGTGTGTGGGGTAAGCCATGAGGTGGTCTGCTGTGTTTACGATTTTACTGTCAAGCCCCTGACCCCCTTTCTTCAGGTTCTACGGCTCTGGTACTTATCACTTGTGAGTCTTAAAACTCATCTCCTTCCCTCCTCCAATTCCATGAAGAAGTCACACTGCCACCTCCAATGCCCAGAAAAGAACTAAGCTTGGTAAAGGCACCCAATCAAACCACCCAGTACACCTAATGAGATGCACATTCAGGCCACTCTGCCTGCTTTCATCACTCTTCTTTGCCTAGCCTTCTCGTCCCATGAGGCCAAGCAGTTTAGGTGACAGCCCTTCTCCACTGCTCTCTGCTACTAGCCCTGGCCCTAAAACCTAGCGGGGGGGTTGGGGGGATAGGGTGGGGGGTGGCGTCAGGGGTCAGAGGCATGAAGCTAGCTCACCCTGGCATGGTAGTGGAAGTGACCCTGCACACAAGAACTCACAGAGCATGTAAGGATCTGAAGATAAGGAAGAGTCCTGAAGGATATTCTTAGTAGCGCCCCCTCACCCCCAAACCTCCAAGGTAGGCTTCTCAGGCCACTTAGAGGGACTACTCTAGGTGCAGAACATTGACTTCTTAAATAATCCTGGTCACCCTGCAATATTCCCAATCCTTAAAAGCAACCATTCTCCAAGATGTCTCAAGTAATCTGACTGCAGTGTGTCAAGAGGTGAACTCTGGCCAGCGTCCAGCTCTCCTCACAGCTGGAGTAGAAACCCTAGTCCAGTCACAGCTGGAACCTCCCTGTCAAGGCTACTCTGTCTTATCAGACAATGCAAGCCACATCACCCCCTGGGGCTTCCCGCAGTAGCTCCCCAGGATCCTGCTTGGCCTTGTTCTTTCTGAGTCATCAACGCAATTCTGGGACAGAGCACTGAGGGTCTTTAGAGGGTTTGAAGCCGAGGGCCACCCTGCTGGGCAGTGATAGGGGCCACAGCCCAGACCACATCTATCGGCTGCAGAGGCAGGGCCCCACCAGACCCACCCAGACCAATGGACAGACGTTCGGCGCTCAGATCTCTAGCTTCATCAGCCCATTCCAAGGGAATGATTAGGAAAGGGTTAAGGGCCTTGTGCAGTTCTAGGTGAGACTACAGCAACTCCCGCAGGATTGCAGGGGGGCTACAGTAACTTTTCTGTTCCTGGTTTAGAGTGCAGTAGATCGCCAGAGGCAAGCCAAGAGGTGCCTGAAGTGTCCGGCTGGTGTCAACTTACGTCGTGCCCTCTGTGAGCACGGCTCAGTCTTTGTCCACACACAGCAACTAAGGGCCAGAGGAGAACGAGGGACTGGGAGGGGTTCTACCGCTACTGCTCGCAGATTGGACCCAGGAGCAATACCATAGGGGCCGCGTGCGCAGCGGCCACTCCAGGCATTCCAAACTCCTGCGGCCAGAAAACAAAAAGCCCCACTCGCCCCAGGAATAGCGGTGTCCTGCAGAGGCACCTCCTAACAACCCGATGGAACCTTTTCTAAACGCCATTTGACCCTCAGGTTTTGGGACCCCGGCGAGTCCCACCAAGCGTCCTTCACCCTGGCCGTCTGTTGGGCACCGTTCGTCTGACGACCTACGGCTCACTGCCCACTCGACGTCACCCACCGTGTACCAGCCTCCGCATGTCCTGGTAACGAGCCCACAAGTGCGCGCTGAGGTCCGCGCCGTCTGCGGGCGCCGAGCGCGGGGTGCTGGGGCAGTGGGCTCCGGGACCCGGCGGGCCGCAGCCAGGGCAGGAGGGTGAGGACGAGGCGGCCCGCGGTCCGCCGTGGCCTCTGCACAGCAGCCAGCGCCTAGCTGTCGCCCGCAGTCCCGCACCCGCCATGCCCCCTGCGCGCTGCCCCGGCCGCCCTCCGCCGGTCCGCTGGCCCGCCTGCCCGCCGCCCTCCGACTGCCCGCCCGCCACCGTGGCCGCGTGCTTCTCAAGGCGGCCGGCCAATGGGGGAGGCGCGCGGAGCCCATCCGGCCAATGGACGCACCACTCGGCCCAAGGGGCGGGAGGTCTCCGGGACGGGGCGGAGCGGGCTCCGACCCCCGCCTCCTTGTCCCCTGCTTGGATCAGGGGCTCTGCGCCCCCCTTTGGTCATCTCGATGGCGATGGCGGTACCTTTACTCGCTTGAGCAGGAAGTCGCAGAGCTTAAGAGCCCCGGGTCTCCGCGAGGTCCTGGACGGCCCGAGGAGCAAGAGCGCTCGATTATACAGCTCTTCCTTCGCCCAAAGGGTCTTTTTGCCCCTCCCCTGCGCTTCTGTCCTATTCTTTCCAGACCAGTTCTCCTGCCCCCCTGCCCCGGGGCCTCGTGCCCCTGCCCCAGTTTCTGACTGACTGCACGTTCCACTGGAGCCAAGGCCACTAAGACAACAAGAGCTCTACTTGCTTTCAGTACCAGTCCCAAGGTGGCTAAGACCACTTGGCCTGATGGGCAGCTGACGTCTGCTGAGGCAGCATTTTCTTTGTATTGCTTGGTACCTCCAGGTGATCGACTTAGCGAGGAGCCTATCTACTGGGCGTATGCTTCTGGCTGTGGGCCAGGATCACTGCAGCAACCAGGTTTTGGCGGCTGTAAATGGATGGGTTAGACAGTGCAGGCCCCCAGTTGAATTGCCATGGTTTTTTTCAAGCGCTGTCTCAATGAAATTCTTTTCATTCCATCCACTTCTGTTTTCTTAGCTTGCAGGTATACACTAGGAAAGGCTGGGTCCAGCGTTCATTGTTGGTGGTGAGCTGCCCAACTGAGTACACGTGGCTGTTGGGTTTAAAGTTGTGTGTAATGTGTACATTTGTAGTTTGCCTGTACCCAGGCTGAGGATCAGGTGTATCAGATTCTGGTCTGGGTACTGGTAGTCATGGATGCCGAAGGGTGGGCTCATGGGTGGACCCATTGACCTAGGTGGGCTGTGAAGACCTGGCCACATGTGAATTCCTTCCAAGTGGATGCACATTTTACATGTTTCAGACCTCAGATGCAAGAGAAATGGCACCGAGTGCCAGGGGTTCGCGGTGTGCGGCTTCTCCAGTAGGTACCTCCAGGAGGAGGTGCAAGGCAGGCTGCCCTTAGTCGGATATTTATGACCCTCCTTTCTCTGCCTTCATGATTCCCTCACTGCCTCTACTCCTTCCCCAATAAACCCCTTTCATACCAGATTTGTTGTACAGCCTAATTTCTCAGGGGCATACCATGGCATGGACCCACCAGGCCTCATCGCTGCGTTTGTTATATTTCATAACACCCACAATCTGTCATTTCGTTTGTTTTTTGTTTTTGTTTTGTTTTGTTTTTGTTTTTTGAGACAGGGTTTCTCTGTATAGCCCTGGCTGTCCTGGAACTCTAGACCAGGCTGGCCTCGAACTCAGAGATAAGCCTGCCTCTGCCTCTCAAGTGCTGGGATTAAAGGCAAATACCACCACTGCCGGGCCATTTAATTCTTTTAGATTGTCAATTCTCACAGCATCATAGAAAGGCTCATTTTACAAGGGTGCCGATAGGGTTGTGGTTTGACAGCAAAGTCACTCTTTACCTTGATGCTCTTCTGCAACTATTGGTTGTGATGCTTAAAAACACTACAAGTTATCAGAATAACGGTAATTTCTCACTTATCATAGGTTTATATTATTTTAGCATGTTATAGACAGTTATACTTTTTTGTTGTGATGATAAAGTTCAGTTTTTGAAAATGCATATCGAATTATGTTTGTTTTAGAATCCAAGTCAAACCAGTCACATCCCAGAAATAAAAGAAAGGAGTGTCACGAAACTGCATTTTAGCTGATTTCCTTCACAAAGGGTCGCCACCTCGGTCAGGGTATTACAAAAAAAGATGGCGATGGCAGAGTAGGGGGCGCGGCAGTAAACTCTGAGCCTCAGCAGCTGAGCAGGTCGAGGGCGGGGCCGCCTCGCCACGTTGGAGACCCCGCCCCCCGAAGGTTCTCCTTTTCCAGATTCTAGGCGCGTGCGCAGGCATCTTCGAACCGACTCAGCCGCACAGAGCACGCGCGCTCAAACAGCACTCTGATTGGAGAGTCTGAGAGTCCCGCCACATTCTGATTGGCGGAGCCGACCAGGCTCTGGGTCTGTCCTAACTTCCGAGACCTAACTCTTGCGGCCGGGCTGTGGCGCTGCAGTCGAGTCTTGGTGCTCAGTCCACGGGACTCCGCGGACACGCAGGGGTACGCAGGGGTACTTGTACTGACTCCGGGAACACCAGTCTGTCTGATTCCGTCCGTACCCCACTGGGAGGCCTCGATCATGTTCTTCAGGGCCCAGGTGAGGCGAGCTCTTCAGCGAGTGCCCGGCAAGCAGCGATTCGGCATCTACAGATTCCTGCCCTTCTTTTTTGTCCTGGGAGGAGCGATGGAGTGGATCATGATTAAAGTGCGCGTGGGCCAAGAGACCTTCTGTAAGTGAGGGTGCGGCAGCCTCCGTTTCTCCCGTGGTCCATTCAGTTGCTGAGCCCCTTTCACTTTGGGCGTTAGGAACAGTGTTTTGACAGTTCTCGTGCAGCGAGGCTGGAGGCCTTTAGGGCTCTTGTATTTTGTTCACATTGGCATCCAGGCCTCCTCCTCTCCAGGCATTTGAAGAGGGCACGTGCCTCTAGTCAGTCTGTACAGTTCTTTGTAGCCTGTCCTTGGTCTTGTTGGTGACTCTGGGCCTCGCATGTGGAAGAGGGACCTATCCTGAGGGAAACTCAGAGATATAGCTCAGAAATTCAGGTTAAGTCACTTGCCCTTTGAGAGCTTTAGCCTAAACTCATGAGGAAGTTATCTCGGCTGTCCTAACTAATTACTACTGGTCACTCACTGTCCTTAGATTATGTCTTTGGCTCAGAACTGTGAAAAGAATGTCTGGCATTTCTGGGAACTGCCTCTGGAACTGTCAGTTCCTTTCAGGCCTTCTCCCAACCTTTGGGCCTTTTGTCTGCCTCTCATGTAGCTACCATTTGAGAATTTTAGGCTGTTCTTTCAAAGCCTCCATTGATCTCTCTCTCTCTCTTTCTCTTTTTTTTTCTTTGAGACGGAGTTTCTCTGTGTAGCCCTGGCTGTCCTGGAACTCACTCTGTAGAACAGGCTGGCCTTGAACTCAGAAATCCACCTGCCTCTACCTCCCAAGTGCTGGGATTAAAAGCGAGCGCCCCCACTGCTCTGCGCTCTCTCTCTCTCTCTCAGATTTATTTTGAGTACACTGTAGCTGTCTTCAGTCAGACACATCAAAAGAGGGCGTTGGATCCCATTACAGATGGTTGTGAGTCACCATGTGGTTGCTGGGAATTGAACTCAGGACCTTTGGAAGGGCAGTGCTCTTCTTAACCGCGGAGCCATCTCTCCAGCCCCTGATTTCTCTTTCTATACTTTCATACGGAGCCTGACTATACTGGCCTTGAATCTTCAAAACTTAAGAGTCATCCTCTGGGTTTACAGGCATGGGCTTCCACTTAATGTTTAATAACTATGAGGATAGTGAAGAAGGCAGCTTTCAGAAGAGCTCATGGTGTAGTTTGGTGGTAAAATAATTGCCTCACATGGTTCCAAGCTCCATTTCAACTTCCTACCTCCACTATTAAGCATGCCATGAGGGTTATAAGTAGTCTAAGAATCCTGGGTGGGATCAGATGGTGTGGGGAAAGCCTTTGGGGAAAGATAGACATTTAGGACTATTACCCAGATAAGGGGAAGATTGATGAAGCTCACTCCATGGCAATGGTGAACCTGGAAACCTGGAGGCTTATGTGTATGCTGTTTTGAGGGATTGCAGCAGATGCAGAGTGAAAGGTGGCATGGATAGAAGGATCCCTGTGTAGGGCCATAAAAGTACTGGACAAGAAGAATCTATCCTATTGATTTTGATAGAGACATAGGCACTGTGTGGTTGGCCAGACTTGAGATGGTGGCCTAGTCTAGCTGGCAAAAGGAATGCCAAGAAGTGGGTAGACCTGAGACAGCTTAGAGATAGTGCTGATAAGTCTGGTAATTGAGATGGGGCATGGGAGCTTCTCAAGGAACCAGAAGGGCAGGGCTGGTACTTCCACTCAAGGTGCAGAACATAGGCAGGGGGCTGGAGAGATGGCTCAGCAGTTAGGAGCACTAACCGCTCTTCTAGAGGTCCTGAGTTCAATTCCCAGCAACCCGTGGTGGCTCACAACCATCTGTAATGGGATCCAATGCCCTCTTCTGGTGTGTGAAGACAGCTAAAGTGTACTCATATAAATAGTACTAAATCTTTTTGTTTTTTTTTTTTTTTTTTGGTTTTTCGAGACAGGGTTTCTCTGTGTGCCCTGGATGTCCTGGAACTCACTTTGTAGACCAGGCTGGCCTCGAACTCAGAAATCCACCTTCCTCTGCCTCCCGAGTGCTGGGATTAAAGGCGTGCGCCACCACGCCTGGCTAATCTTTTTGTTTTTTATTTTTTTTAAAAAGGAACATGGGCAGGGTGATTCTGGGTGCAAGGTAGGACATGATGAAATGGGTTAAAGATCCCAAGTTCAGGAGGACAGTTTGGGCCAGACATGTAGGTTTACAGGCCATTCAGCTAAACTGTACTGGAAGCTTCAGACTTCAGCATGTTTAAGGTTAGAGTGGTCAGAAGGAACACCAGGAAGGTTACTCTTCAAGTCAGGTGTCTTAGGGTTTTCTGCTGTGAACAATCATTACCAAGGCAAGTCTTAAAAAGGAGAACATTTAATTGGGGCTGGCTTACAGGTTCAGTCCATTGTCATCAGGGTGAGAGCATGGCAGCATCCAGGCAGGCATGGTGCAGGAGGAGCTGAGAGCTCTACATCTTCATCTGAAGGCTGCTAGTAGAAGACTGACTTCCAGGCAGCTAGGGCGAGGGTCTTAAGCCCACATCTACAGTGACACACTTACTCCAACAAGGCCACAAATCCTAATAGTGCCACTCTCTGAGCCAAGCACATACAAACCATCACAAGAGATGAGGCAAAGTGACTGAGACCAGGGAGGCAATCACTTGCCACAGGAGAGACTGAAGGAGCTGCAAATGCTGGTGAGAAAGGCAGGGTTGGAGCTGGGGCTGTCACTTACTTGGTGCAGCACTTGTTTCGGCATGCAGGAATTCTTGATTTCAATCTGCTGAGAAAAAGTGTGTATGGGTGGGGGTAGGCTCTGGGGGACTGGGAGACTCCACCTTCACAAGCCCCAGTGCCCAGTGGGATCAACCATAAAAATTAGAGTTCTTTACAGTGGCCTTTCTCTATGAAGGGAGTGTTGTCATTCAGGGCTGAGGAAACTCTAGCAGCAGTGTTAATAGATCCATTTAGAGTTGCCTCAGGCAGCATGAATTGAGCCGTAAGGCAGTTGGAGTCTTAGAGGGGGGCCAAGGAGTTAAGGTAGTGAGTAGAGTGTGAAGTAACTTCTTCAGCTGGTTTGGCAGGAAGAGAGGGAAGAGAAAAACCAAAGGGCCAGAGGAAGGGAGTGAACTCCAAGGCCAGGAAAGCCAGGACTGGAAAAGCAGTTGTCATCGGAGCAGCATTCTTCCCAGGGAACACTGTAACTGGAGACATAAGGGAGGCCAAGGCACTTCACCTCCAAGAATATGGGTGGCAAAAAGAGCACAGAAACCATCACAGGCAAGAAACCCAAGCTGGCAGTCAGTGGTAAAATCCCTGAGAGGATGACCATCAAATGAACCCTGAAAGAAAAGGATTTTTTTTTTTCCAAGAAAGGAAGATGTTTTCTTTTATACATGAGGGCAGAAAATGAGTAGTTTGGAAAAAAAGCTGCTGAGAACAAGGAACATTACTTCTCTCCTTACTCAGGTTTTGGGTTTAGGAAAGGGAGCAGCCTTGGGCAAAGGAAATCTTTGAGAACAGAAAGATATACCAGGACATGAACATCGATATTTACCCTGTTGTTATCTCAGACTCAACATAAACCTTTCTGTTAGTTTCAGTGTGGGAGGTGGCACTTGGGGCCTTCCTTATGCTAGGCAAGCACTCTGCCACTGACCCCCAGTCTCTGTTTTTAAATTCCTCAGTTACAGGGCTGGTGAGATGGCTCAGCAGTTAAGTGCATTGGAACCAGGTTGAATTCCCAGCACCCACATGGCAGCTCACAACTGTCTGCAACTCCAGCTCCAGGGGGTCCCACACCCACCCACCTACCCAGTCTAAATAACAATGCTTATAACATAAAATTAAAAAAAAATCCTGTTTCTTAAAAATCTAAGCAACACTTTTGTTTGATACAGATGATGTCTACCGTAGAAAAGCTTCAGAAAGACAGTATCAGAGAAGGCTGGAAGACACATCAGAAACCAATCTTCATAAACTAATAAAGTAAATATGAATTTTCAGTGTTGACTTCAGCCATTTTGTGTTTTTATAAGTCTTACTCTCCCCTGGGCTGGCCTTAAACTCAAGGAAATCCCTGCCTCTGCTTCCTTAGCGCCACTAAGATCATACTCTTTTAAGGGACTCCCAGGACCCATGCGACAGCTGACAAACATTTCTACCTCCAACAGCATCTTCTGGCCTTTGTGGACACTGAACACGTACAGTGTACATATATACATGCAGGCAAAACACCCACACGCATTCATTCTTTTCTGAATACTAATCCTTTAGCAACTGTTTATTAGTCTAAAAATTGCCTTTACAAAGAATGTTCATACTTCTAGTCTCTACTTGACTATATCCAAAGTCACTATTGGATACTGTCTTCCTAAAACTCACACAGTGTCTCACAAGACATTTCATAAGCTATTCAAAAATCAACCAAGATGTTTTGCAATGCAGTCTGGATTATTTGTGAAGCCCTTTAAAGGAAAAAAAATTAATCGTATGTATGTATGCATGTGGCTGTGTCCATTGGATCATGTGTGAGAGAGAGCAGATACATGTGGAGGACAGAAGCACTGGATTCCCTGGAGCTGGGAAGGTTGTGAACTACCTCGTGTGAATGTTGGGAATTAAGCTTGGTTTTTTTGGAAGAGCAGAAAAGTGCTCTTAGCCACTGAGCAGAATAGTCTCTGTCTAGCCCCAGCCTTGGTTTTTTTTTTTTTTTTTTTTGACAGAATTCCAATGAAACCATGGCAGTAAAAGATTTCACCCTGACCAGAAGTGCGTTTTTTTTTTTTTTAAGATTTATTTTATTTTATTATATGTAAGTACACTGTAGCTGTCCTCAGACACTCCAGAAGAGGGAGCCAGATCTCGTTACGGATGGTTGTGAGCCACCATGTGGTTGCTGGGATTTGAACTTCTCACCTTCGGAAGAGCAGTCGGGTGCTCTTACCCGCTGAGCCATCTCACCAGCCCCCAGAAGTGCGTTCTTATGGGAACTGGCAGCCCTACCCTCCTCAGCGTGATGAAATCAGAGCTTGTAGGAGTTGTCTTCAGTCTGCTTCAAACATTTGACACACTTTAGACAGAAGCACCAAACCTGGCTGACCCAAATCACTTTGCAAACTCTTGTTTTTATTTGGATTAAAAAGCTTTGATGAACAAACATATGATACACACATGGTATAGAACCAGTTACCACTTAAAACCTCAGATGATATAGTACAGAAATTAGAATAACCAAATTTTAATCAGGTCTGGAAACAAACGTTCAAGCTGAAAGTTGTAACATCCATTTGGAGATTTTACACACGTGTCCCTCACCCACTCAGTTCTTCCTTAGAAGGGGAAGGCAGACTTAGTAAAACCAACATCTTTTAAGTCAGCTGGCTGACATTCTATTTTAAACCTATAGGTCCCCAACCCAATATAAACAAAATTCTTCACAGGAACTTACATTTTGAAAACCATTATATTTCCTAAGCCACATTACTACAGTTCTTAAAAGTCATGAGAAAGTGTGTTGTTTACTTGTACTGCCTTAAGTCAGGGCTTTTTCTGTTTTTGAAGATGTCTGATCTTTAAATATTATACCCTAAGTAATCACTGATACTCTTCAAAAGCATGATTCTAAAATAAATAGTACCTTAAATGCTTTTAATTAATTAGTTTTTTTTTTTAAAGGTAATCAGGGCTTGCCTTAGGGACACAGCACCCTGTGCTGGATTTGTACTGCCTTAGGGAACCTGGGGCTGGCTCTTGGTTCCTACAGCACTAGAGCACTGGGAAGGAGCCAGGAGGAAGAGTGCTCTGGCTTCTAGTGCTCCTGATTGCTGATAGTGAAACGGTTTTAGAGACTCCCTAAGGAGCCTTACCTAAACCTTTAAAAAGAAAAAGAAAATGAATGCATGAAATAAATAAATAATTTAACCAAAATTAAGTTTCTGGTTCTTTGGTGTAATTCAAGAATACCTTAAGAGAAAAGAATCTGATTATATTATATAGTCCATGATGAGTCAATGGTCCAAATAACCAGGAATCAAAGATTTATTTGATTCAGTTTAACAATAAGATACTGGCATACTCTGCAGTACATTTTTTTAAAATTTAAGATTATTTAAAATACTTGATGAAAATTGAGATCCAGTGGTTGACTACTGGTATTAAGTTACAGGGCTCCTGTATTTAAAGTAGCTACCAGGGACTGCTTTCCATTCTATAGTCTTTTGTTCTCATGATTTATTAAGCATGGCAATTAAACATGAGTACTGATCCGTTATATTCTAAAGGAAGAGTGCCATTTAACAATCATTCTCAATGAACAACAGGGCAGTGGCAGCAGCAGCACCACACAACCACCCAAGTAGAATAAAGCAGGTTCAAAACCACCATCGTGAAATGTTGGCTGCTGCCTGAGCACTGTACACTGCCTCAGTGTTTACACTAGGGCCATGTTAGAAAGACAGGGTTGCTGAGCATTATGGTACCTGCCCTTAATCCAAGCACTTGGGAGGAAGAGGCAGGGGTTTGAGACTAGCCTGGTCTATACAGTGAGTTCCAGTCCAGCCAGGGCTGGTAGTAGGACCATGTCTCAAGAAAAGAAAGAAAGACAAGGTCACCAAATCCAAGAATTGGGATCTGTAATAGTCTTTTTTTTTTTTTTTTTTTTGGGTGAACATTTTCTCAAAGTATAATTTCCTTCTATAATCCAAAGCACAAGCTGAATTTTAAAAGATTTTAGAAAGTATTATTTCTGGTTGAGAATTCCAACCCCGAAACAAACAAAACACTATAACTGATAACAAGGAAATAAAGAATCCAGGCCATCTGTGTATATATATATATAGGCAGTCTACCCTTGCACAGTTATGTGCAAGGCACAGCTTGTGTCCATTTATACTCTTTCTTGGGTTAGGTATTTTGCTTAAACCATCTCCATGCATACTTCAGTACTTTCTTCAATGTTTTTCAAGGTAACAGATGTACAGTTACAAATAATAAGTGTATAACATGAAGGCAAAAACTAAAATCAAACTGAATCATAAACTGATCAAAAGTACTCTTCAACTTACCTTCCAAAACTAAATATAACTCAGATCTGAGCACATATTCTACAAGAATCACTGACAATACAGATGTCTAACTCAGCACAAAGTTACATTTCCCTTCAGTTACACTAACTGGATGGATATACAACATTGACTTTAGATTTCTATAGTAAGCCTCTGTGTTAATAGAGCAAATATGCCGCATCTGTCACACATGTATAATCTAAACTTTTCAAAGCACTTCGCTTTACCTGTAAGAAAACCTGCAGATATTTAGGCATGTAAAACATACATATACATTCCTCTAAGATGTAAACTAGGACCAACTTCACATTTCATTGTCAACTTAAATTTGTAAACTTTTTTTTTCATTTTTTCTTTTAGATGTGTATATATATATATATAATATATATTTATAAAAAAGAAAACCAAAATCCTAAGCCAAGCCAAAACTTTTGATGATTTAAGTCCTTTAACAAGTAAAGATAAAACTATTACTATATATAACCAATTATGAAACTGGTTTTAAACAAAGGAAACATATGCAAAAAAATCTTTTGTGTATTTGATAGTCAACTTAATGTAACAAAACCAAATTTGAAATAGCTTATTAAAAGTGTTCTTATATAAAAATGGCTGTGTGATGTACAATAAAATGCAATAAAAATTATCATCCTTTGTTCCTCCCTCCCACCCCAGTAACTAAAATGGCTACCACTCCACAACTCTTTGCTTCCACAGAAGAAACAGTGACGTGATTAAACATTTTCTAGGTTGTATGCCTGTCTGATGTTGAGAGTGTCTCGAAGCATTAAATCCCGCAGGCGCCAGAGGGCATCTGCCATGGTGGTGTGTGCCCCTTTACTTTTGAGCCAGTGAGAAGGTAGGCGGCTCTCCTGTTCTTTGGACAAATGGACATCCCGTCTTCGAGCTGAAATTTTAAGTATAAACAGACATTAGAATTTTAGGATGATAAAATGACCCTAGTTTTAAGGGTTGATGTATTTATATTAAAAGAAAACAATATTTATCAATGTTATGATTGTGTGATATAAATTATAATCATAGCAAAGTTTATTAGGCATTGATATCTGACCACTAGACACTCCTGATAGTAACAATTTCTTCAATGTTATAAAAGATGCCTAAAGGGAAATCATACTTAATAATCTTTTTTTTTTTTTTCTTTCTGAGACAGGGTTTCTCTGTATAGCCCTGGCTGTCCTGGAACTCACTTTGTAGACCAGGCTGGCCTTGAACTCAGAAATCCGCCTGCCTCTGCCTCCTGAGTGCTGGAATTAAAGGCGTGTGCCACCACTGCCCGGCTTCATACTTAATATTCTTTTTCATTCATTCATTCATTCATTCATTCATTCATTCATTCATTCATTCATTCATTTTGGTTTTTCGAGACTTAATATTCTTAAAAGAGATAACATTTCCTAGCTGGGTTTAGAAATGAATAAGGGGCTGGCTCAGTGGCTAAGAGCATTTGTTGCTCTTGTAGAGGGCTGGACTTCAGTTCCCAGCACCCACAGGACACTCACAACTGTCCATAATACAGTTCCAAGTGATCTGATGTCTTTTTCTTCCCTCTGAGGGTGGACTCCAGGCAAGCATGTGATACACTTTATATATCACACACGCGCACACGCACACGCATGCACCTGTATTCCCAGCTCTTAGGAAGGAGATGAAGGAAGGCAATTCAAGGATATATGTTAAGAGCTAGTTCTCAACGTAAGTCAAACAACGAAAACCAAATCTATAACCAGGATCAGGGAGATGGCTCAGTGCATAGAAGTGCTTGTTGTACAAGTCAGACTATACCCATTTCTTATTCCAGACAAAAAGGCAGATGTGGTGCTGGGTATCAGGAAGCCTAGTACTTCTAAGGCAAGATGGGAGTCTGAGACACGAGAGTTATCCTATAGTAAACACTTGCTGCAACCTAAATAAGAGAGACACTGTACCAATGAGGTAGAAGATGAAGATGGACTCCTGAGAGTTGTCTTCTATCTTCCATGTGAGCTTTAACACAAACACACACATTTATTTTTTAAAATGAATAAGCAGTATCTTTCAATTTCCTTTCGAGAAACTAGGTAAGACCATCTTACAATATACTGTAGATACTTTCCCTATTCAACTAAATGAATAGCTTGGTAGACTAAAGAAATAAGCTTTGCATTTTCCTCTTTTTAAAATCTGACATGTATTCTAATGCTTAAATATCTGAAAAAGAGAAAAACTGAAAAAGAAAATCAGAATGTATTTGAGAAGATGGTAGTATGATATGACCGAGCTTTGATTCTTCTTTTTTTTTCAGCCTATTTTTACTGGGTCAATATGCAAAGAACCCCAATTTTATTCTGTGAAATACATAATTTATTTCCCTTTACAAGGATGTTGTATAAGAGCCTTAAGTAGTGAGAGGACTGGGAGGAAACATGTATTTCAACAGTACTCTCCTTACCTGCCAAAGTTTGGTCCCACTTGCTAATGCTGTTGGATTCAGCACTGAGTCCTTCAATGTATTTCAGGTAGGCCTCTGAGTGGAGAAGCCTTTGGGTCTTTGGTGGGGGAGCCACAAACATGGGCGTTGTTGGCTGCTGTATGACAGGGGGGCCAGTTGGATGAGGACCAGGATATGGAGGTGGTGCCTGCTGCCCTGGAGGTCCCAAAACTCCTACCTGAAAGAGCATGGGGTCAGATGATTATGTCAAAAAGATAATGGGCACATGCTCTGAGAAGGTAGATGGCTAAGAAATCTCAAGTCCAAGGAAAATTAAACTAGGAGGCTTACCTGTTGTCCATACGGACTTCCACCTGGTGCTGGAGTCCCTACCATGGGGGCTACTCCTTGATTCATCACACCTATAATTCAGAATGCAATGGCACAATTAGAGGCTCTGGGTTTTGTTGACTGAAAACTGATAAGAGCTGGTGCCATTTAAAATGCCAACCTATGTACCTTTGCCCTTGAGTGTGGATAGGAGCTTAAAGCACCCTAAAAGGAATCTAATTAGGAAATGTCTACTCTTTTGTTTCTGGTTACTTAAAGCACAGTAGTAGTAGGTTACTTTGTCAGAGGTACATTAAGTATTCCAGGCGTAGACTGTTTTAAACCCTGCATAAAATTCTAGGGTTACCCTGAGTGAGTGAGTGAGTTATAGTTAGAATCCACTTCTGTTTTCAAGGTACTTTTCTTCTTATCATAAAGTCTTCTGCAATTGGAGCCTGTGGGATCAGGCTGAGTAGTAACTATTGCACTGGGACAGGAAACAAGGGCTGAGGAAGAGCAGTTAACTGAACCCTGTGGAGGCTGGAGTCACCACCTGGCTTTACCTCAGGCACTAATAATGTTGGCAGAGAGAAGGTACTTCAGTGGATGATGTGGAAGCAGTGTAGCCTTGTTGCCATTACCTCAGATTCCAAATGACAAAGGAATAGAGAAAGAGTTTGTGGCCCTATTCTCTCTGGTAATCACTGAGTAAACTTCCTTGGGTAAATGTTCATGAGCAACTGCTGTCTCACAGGCACTAGTTGATAACAACAGAATAGCCCAAATTTAGTCTTTAAGGCAATTTTCATCTCAGGGCTATCTGTTTGCTATTGTAATAAAACAAAACAGCCAAGGGACTCAGTTTATTAAAACTAACAAACTATAAGCAAATCATTTTAAGCGGTTCCTTGAAGCATAAGTCCTGTTATGTATAGAGGGGCTAGGCGGAACCAGCTTCCTAGTCTTCTGTTCCTTTGTTTAAAAATGCTGATGTTTTGCTGTGTATTTTAAGCTCACACCTGTTATCCCAGCACTTGCGAAGATGAAACAGGAATATTGCTGTAAATCCGAGGCCAGCCTGGGTTACTAAATACATCTCTCTCCCATAGCTAGCATTTGGATGGACAGAAAATTGGTCTTTTGAAGGTTCAGAGTTCTTAAGTGTCACTTCCAGGAAATACAAGGCATCTTATTTGTTAGAGAAAGGGAGAAAGAAAAAAAGTGAAACAAGTTTCTGCTTAAAAAGGAATATGCCAAGTACTTGGAATTGTAACCCAGTCATCACAGCCGTGTCCTGGTGATTTAAGAATTGAACAAAAGTCAAGGTAGATAGATAAGCTGCTGTTTCAGCAACACATTATAACCTATGGCCCCGATCCCTGCAGGTCACTCGCTGACTTTAGATTCTACTGACTGGGAGGCTCCCAAAACTGGCTGGATCACAGATCTGTAGGGCAGCACAAACAAATCAGCAACCTCTCCCACTTCCTGTTTACAAATAACATGCCTTCGGTAAGCCAATGAAAACAGGAGCTGAGACAACATATGAGCCCCCTTGAAGCTCAAAGCCAGATCACTGTGCATGGGCGTACAATGAGTTGTTTCTGTCTCCCTATTATCAGGTGTGCTGTGCTTTCTTCCGAAGCAGTTTAGATTCTATAGTCAAGAGAAGAGAGGCTATTGTTGCCCCCATAACCATCAAAACACAGCAGCTAAATTGGGGTGTGTACTGGCCTTAAACAGGAATCCTATTAAGTGCTCTATACATTTAGAAGGTGTCAACTCCAACAAGGTTTCACGGACTGACTCAGAGAAACCTTGTGCTAAGGTATGAGGGCACAGATTTAGGACCAAGTTCATTTGCCACATGAGAAAAATTATTTTCTGATTGAGTTCTGGTGCCACAGCATTTCACATAAGTCACCACATCCAGAATGAAGTACAAATACCACAAACATTTCTTCCTCTGGGAACATTGGAAAATAAAATAGAAGCGTGGTTGGAGTTATGGCCATCCTCTAAGGAACACAGAGAGTGTGGCTGCACTGCAGGAGTGGAATGCACGCATGCCATCCCTGACTTGGGATGGTGAGGCAGTAGAATCTTGAGTTCCAGGCCAGCCTGCCTGATCCTATCACAATTAAAAAAAAAGTATGCTGGAGTTAACATTTGTTTTCCCTATACACTATTGGGTTTACCCTCTGAATTATTATTTGAACCCATGTAGAACTCTATGGGCAATGGGTCCAAGCATAATGCAAGTAAGCCTAACCTGCCCCACCGACAGTTCACATGAGTTTTGGCTCTCTTCGATGACATTTCAGTAATGGATTGACTGCTGCTCCATGTCATTTTAAAGCCCATTTCCCCCTAACTAGATTATAGCCAAAAGTAAGTTCTTTTGCATGCGATGGAAATTATGGAAACTTGTGATTTTCCCATCTTTTAACTTTCATTATAAAGTGAAACAATGTAGTAAATTCTGAGCTCCATTTATATATTTCTACACCAGACAATTTGTGGCTTCTATTGACATACAAATATGTCCATAGCTAGCAAGGTCATGTTATGATTGTTAGGGGACTCAAGACTAATTCAATACAAACTCCTTGTCTTCCTACACTGTGTTACAAAGCAGAAGGATTTCTGAACAGCTTCACATATGCAGTTCTGATTACTTCAAAAGGGCTACTGAGGAGGAAGAGTTAGAACAGGGACTCTATAATGAAGACCCTATGAGATAAGAATTTCACTAGGTAAAGGAATGCTCTGGGAGTAAAAAGTACTTTTATATATGACTCTGAACTGGCAATTCTCTGATAAGAGGCTGTGGCCCTTAAGGCTTTTCAAACATGTCCTATCTGATAATGGCCTATGCTTCCAGCTCCCTGATCTATGGATCTGGTCTCTGCAGTGCGTCTTGTGCTGCTGGTGGTAGGTCCCTTGATTAACACATAGGACAGGCCCTACTGACAGCTCTGGGATTCTGTGTGAGGGAAGCCTGGCCCCATGGGCAGAATGTGCCTCCTGGAAGAATTGGCTGAGACAGGAAAAAGAATTAAAAAAAAAATGAGATTAATGAGTGAATGAGGATGAAGTTCTTACCCGGTGGTGGGATGCCTGGGAGGCCAGGCACACCTGGCGGAAGATGGTGAGGTGGAGGCCCCCCAGGGTGAAGTGGCTGCATGCTGCCCATGCTAACAAGGCCATCAACTGGGCCCTGCAAAGGTGGAAGGCCTGGCGGATAGCCACCCATCATGCCTTGAAGGACACAACAAATTTCAGACATGCATCATTAACATGCAACATGAACTAAATAATAACAACCCCCTCCATGCACTACCAATGAATAAGCACCCTTAGTACTGCATGATATAACAGCAATTAGTGCAATTATTTTGTTGCAGTAATGAACAAAATAAAGTTACAAATATGAAATCCAACACTTTTGGATGAATTAGTATTTAGTAAATTATTGCTTATAATTATTTTCAATAAGCTAAACATAATGTTTTCATTTAATAAAAGAGTTCTAGTAACAGCTTTCTCAAGGACAGAACTATTGCAAACTGTTCAACCAGTGATCAGTTCTGCCACCTGCAACTCCAAGTGATCAGTACATACCCCATTACTCCACTCTACCCACATTAACATCCCTATCGTGGGTGCACATGAAGGGAAATCAGAATGGGGGGAAATGAGGTGCACAGTCCTGATCACAAGGCATGGTTCTCCAGTTTGGGAGCAAAAAAATTTCAAGACTTCTTCATATATTCCTCCCTTCTATCTCCACCACTGCTGTTAAGAATGGATTAAGTTAAGGTTTGAGCTGGAGAACAATTAAAAGCTATCACAACGAATAATATTTCAACTTTAGATTTCAAAATATGTTAAGGAGAAATCTAAATTTTCTCAAGCCAACTAAAGTCCAGGTAATTCAGAAACCTACATGCAGCAGGCCCGAAGGAAGAACAGCTGGAGAATCAGGCTCTGACACAAGAGAAAATGCCAGTTGTCACCACTGTCTCCAGGCTCACACACTTTGTTATGTAAACCTTCAACTGATAGGGAGCATTGACTGAGGTACAGAATTCCTATGAATAGAGGCTTTTGTTCCTTTATTTTCCAAGTATATCATCATATAATAAAATATCTGGCTAGGGAAATGTTATGGCCAACAAGTATTTTTGGAAAAGGGGTGGAAATAAGAATAAGTTCAGTGAGGACTCACCTATCAAAACTACAAAAACAAACTATGACTCGGAATCTGACAAGTCTGGATAAATAATGTAAAGCTCCCTCTGGAGTACAGGCAATGTTAGGCAGTTTCTCACCTAGGAAGGGCAAAGGCATAGCACCAAAATACTCTTTGAAGAGAGTTCAGTCTTACTTTCTTTGAGGAGGTATTTGAAACATTTTTTTGCACAAGTTTAGTCTTCTAAAGCTATGGCATACAGAGAACCCTAGACTGACTCACCTTGCCTCCCTAGTCACATCTAAACTGGCTACAAAAACTTACAGCTACACAAAACATGAAATAGGATTTCTATACATGAAATAGGATGCATTTCAGTTTTTTAAGAGTTTGAGGTAAAAAGGACTTTAAGTAGATACCATCATCTTAAAACACGATGAAATCCAATGTTGCCAAACTGCCCTTTCAACACACTGCCAGGAGCAGCTTTTAAGGGTAAGTAGGTGAGAGGTTGAACAAACGTTAGGAGGCTTTGCTTTCAATTACAAAAGCCCATCTGAACGCAGCCGTCATAGGCTGTGAGTGAAGATTAAATTATTAAGAACTGAAAGACACAACACTTGTCTTCATTAAACTGTACTTTGGCATTTATTATCCCAGTCACATGTGTTCAAATGAGCTTCAATGCTTGTAAGCAAAGCTGGTTTCAGACAACAAGAAGGCTAAGACTCAGGCCCTAAACAACCTATAGTTCCATGAAAAATTATCCTTTCTCATTTGGACCAAAGGCTTTGTACTGTTGAGAATCTCTGCCCTTCACTCCTGTGGCCCAGAAGCCTGGGCAGCACACCTTTAGTAACAGAGCAGTGGTCTTCTAGAGGACCACCCTCCTCAACCACAGATGCTATTCCCCAACAGGGAGCTAAAATGCTGCAGCTGCTAATTTTTGTTTCATTTTAGCTATATGTATTCATTTTGTTAATATATATATTTCTGGGTTTTGCAGTCAAGGACATAGTGCCACAGTATTATACATCAAATAGAACAAAACAGGATTGTCAATGAGGGAATCCTAACTTTCACAGTCCCCATGATCAAGACCTGATTTCTGGAAATCTCTGGAACCCCATTAACCAGAATGGGCCATGGAATAGAGCAGGCGGTTATGAGATTTGTTAGATCAACGTCAGTCACACTGAAAGCACTGAGAGCCATGACTCAGATATGCTTTGGTGAGTGCAACTGCTGAGGTCAGCGACAGTGCATTTGAGAACTTGCCATCACAAAAGTTAGGAGCAACAATGGGAAAGTTATTCTGTGCAAGCTTTCCTCTAAAAGCAAAAACAAAAAAGGCAAAAAAAAAAAAAAAAAAAAAAAAAAAAAAAAAAAAAAAAAAAAAAAAAAAAAAAAAAAAAAAAAAAAAAAAAAAAAAAAAAAAAAAAAAAAAAAAAAAAAACCCAAACCAAACCAAAACCTAAACAAAGAAACAAACAAAAAAAACTTTGAAAACGGCAACAACAAAAAACAGCAAAAACAAAAACAGTGTCCCCACAAAGCTGTCTTGGATTCTGTGCAAAAGAGGTCAGACTGCTTGTATAAGAAGAATCCCAGGTGGCTTGTATAGAGCTCACCAGATGTGGAGAATAACAAAGGAAGGCCTGAGAGGTGGTCCACAGGCTTTTTGTGGAGACATGTCAGACAAGATTTCAATTCAACAGTAATCAAATTTGCTATGGCTACCAGAACCAGAGACAACACACACAAGCAATCCACATTCATCATTTCTTTTTCCTCTTCTTTCTTTCATCTTAGTCATTTACTTAAATATGTGACTGGGATACTAACAGAAAATGCAGTTTAATGTAATTAAATAGAAAAGCATTACAGAGTGGGCACAATGAATTGAACAAGGACTTCCCCCTATTTAGCAGTCATGCACATTGATGACCAAGAAAGGATTTAATAATTCACTGTCAAAAATCCTTTTAAGTGGTCAGTCTTTTAAGGATGGCTGCAGCAGAATAGGGCAAACTGAACTGGCATGAGACAGAGAATCAATACCACCTAACGAGTGCTGTTATATTTTCCTTGGAGTTCCACCGAACAGAACTCAAGGTCTACTTATATTTCCTGCTGTAGTGCTTTATCAAAGAGCAGTCTGGAGTAAGAACATTGCCAGACCACGCTCACAGCAAGGGAAGAGCTGCTACCTACCAATTGCCAGGGTCGGGCCTAGGGCCCACTTATGGGATAGAGAAGAGGCCTTGCCTGTATGGGAAAAGCAATACAGGACAACATGGATGACTTCAAACTTGGAATCTATCATGAGAAAAGGCTACAGATTGTGGCCTACTCCTTTTGGAGAAAAAAAAATGAAGGAATTTCTTAAAGTGGAAAAAAATGGTCTTAGCTCCTGTTTTTACCTGCAACAGGTGTCAACTGCTGATTGAGCATCCCCATTGGTGTTGGTGGTGGCACCACCCCCATGAGAGCCCCCACAGGGGTGCCTGCTCGGGGAGAAGCACTCGGCTGCTGTTGCTGTGCTGCTCGCTCTCTCTCCTGCTGCTCAGCAACTTTAGCTGCCCGCTCTGTAAAGGCATTTCACATTTTCAATTCTGTTTTTAACCCAGGAATTCAAAATACCATCCATTGCATTCAACAGGACTAGTAAAAACACAGGCAACAGTTCTGTCTCAATGGAAGGAACGGTTGGTGGCTAGTCTCAACACAGGAGTCGGGCCGATTTCACTTGGTAACCTAGAATTCAGCTTTCCTATCCCATCTTGAGAACTGGTCTGCAAAGATTTCAAGAATGTTAAGACTGCAACACACATTCAGAAAGCACAGATTTTATCGAAACACATCACCAGGTAACCAACGTGGTTAATCTCACGAGGCACTCTGAAGATGAGAAGCGCTACCATCATTCTAGTATTAATAGCATTACAGATTATAATTTCAACATGAAGCAATTCCATGGCCCATTATAATTTTTGGAATAATTGTACTTACTCTAATTTTCTGATTCCTTGTATCCAATTTTACTAAAATTTGAGGACTCATCATTAATATCACAAGTTTAGCAGCTGAAGAAAATTAACTCTGTAAGGGAAAAGTAGCTTACTGCCTCTGCCTTAAGACTTTAGGAAAAGTAAACAGCCAGTTTCTACATTGTAATGAAGCAAAGAAAGAGGTCATCATTAACTAACTCCAAGGGAGGAAAATACGTGATTAGCTACACTACAGTCATCAGAAGAGGGGAACTAATACATACGTGTATGTAGCAATGGACAATATTCTGAGAGAACCAGGTTCCCTGAAGCTGAGTTCAAAACCAACCATGAATCCTAAATCAGCAAGAATTCAAACACCTACTATTAGTGCACTTGAAATGCAAGAGGAACGTTTCTGGAACCTCTCACTATTAACCTCTTTACTTCCTTAGGCTATGCTGCACCTCTAGAGCCAGCACCCTCAACAGTCATGCTCTCAGCACGCCGGAACTTCTGTGAGGGCATATTCCCAAAGCTCCCACTATATAGGGCTTATTCAGCTTCACATTCTAAGTAGGAAGTCCTTCCCACTCTTCAGATGGGCACACAGAAACTGGGGTACAGGCAATGACTTGTCCAAGAATACAGGAGAAATGGCAACTCATGGCCCCGATACCTGGTGTCACACTTCACCTTCCACAATTATCTCTCCAACATGAAATTCAAAGACTACAGCTATTTGGGGAAAACAGTTTGAAGTACATGGATTTAAAGACTCAAGAAGCAACAGCTCCACTCCTTTATGGTAAGAATGTGAAAATTGTGCAAGTCAAAGCTCCTGAGACTGTCATGAAGTTGCTTGTAGACACTTAGCATCACTCACTAGGACTGTCTCAGCCCGATCCTTCTGCACAGTCAGTATGAGAAGCAAACCCATTCTAACAACCTATTGTAGTAAAAAAAAAAAACCAAAAAACTATCTGTGATCTAGATGCCTCAATGTTAAATGCTAGTTTTTTCATTACACAAATGAAACAATAAACTGGAGGGAAAAAGAAAAAAAGTTGGAAAAACAGAAAAGTTCAGGCATGTGGATAAAATATTAGTTCTTCCTGAAAGAAGCTGAACTAGGCTGCTTTGGAACTCAGAATTACTAAAATTACGCCAGCCAAACTCTCAACTTTGTGTTTTGAATTCAGTGGGCAGAAACATCCAAAGTTCAGAGTTTAAATTTCAGGTGACTGAGACACATAACTCACCTCTCACTAGGTTCTTCCTAATTTCATACACCCCATTAAATGAGAGAATTTTTCAAATATCATCTCTTCTTCCCTTAACCACGCTCCAGATTTTCTGCCTTCAGATGATCTCTAGATCTCTTTGTCATATTTGTACCCTAAATAACCAGCCACACAGTTGTAGCTTTGTTTGCCTTGAGACACTATGTTAGCAGAGCTTCTTAGACAACAGTCCTCCAACTTAGTCGTATATTTGGTCTTAATTTGCAGTAAGCCCTGAAATATCAAAGTGTCCCAGAGTTCTAGGTTCTTATGGGATTGACTAGACTTTCTCAAAGAATGTTCTAGGGTATAGATGCCACATAAATACCTGGGCAATTTTCAGAAAATACCAGATAATAAAAAACAGGTTCTTAGCCGGGCGTGGTGGTGCACGCATTTAATCTCAGCACTTGGGAGGCAGAGGCAGGTGGATTTCTGAGTTCGAGGCCAGCCTGGTCTACAGAGTGAGTTCCAGGACAGCCAGGGCTACACAGAGAAACCCTGTCTCGAAACCTACCCCCCAAACAAAACAAAACAAAACAAAACAAAACAAAACAACAACAACAAAAACAGGTTCTTTACTGTAGGTCTCAGTGACTTTAACTTAGGACTATGCTTCTGAAATGTTTGAAATGCTTCTGAAACTGATTTTGCCACAAAATCTTTCTGGGCTGAGCATCTTGCAGGATTAGGCTTCAGCAGAAGATCCTTAAGGAAGCCTGTCAGATAATTTCATAATGATAAATAGTATCAAATGAAAGGAATGTAAGTTTTTTTACAAAAGAGTTACTTTGGAGACTTCATAAGCTTCAATAAAAGGAGCAGCCTTGGTAATGTATGCTTGTTGGAAAATAATGGATTTGGACTTAGTCAAGTTAGAGAGGAACTTAGTCAAGTTATATTGGAAAATTATCTAACATACAAAATTTGAAAGTACTGCCTAAGTAATGCTTGCTTACTCTCACTTATTAAAGCTGTACCTAATATTAATTAGAACAACAAAAAATCCAAACCACCAAAAATCTCTAAGGAATTAATTTTTTACAACTATGAATCACCAAATCCTTGAGTAAAATAACTCATGGTTCAAAGTGATCTAATCATAGAGTAAGGGGAAAATGAAGGCATCTGAGCTTTATCAAAGTCATCCAAGTATCTTAAGAGCAGGTATGAACACAGACACAGTACACAGGTCAGGGCTGGCCTAGGAAACCAGGCATACCACACCTCTATCTAGAGTTTAACTTACAGCTTTGGCTTATCAAGAACCATACTAAGATCACTTATTTTAAAAGGCTGCATTCAGGTGAATTTTAATCAAAATTATAATTAACATTATTGAACAATCATTCCCCAGCTCAACATATGTGTGCCTATAGGGATAAATAAAATAAAATCATGCAATTTTAACAGCAACGTATTTTTGTTTGAGAAATTTGCCAGGAGGGGCAACGCCACAAGGATATGAAGCCAAGTCAGAGGCAACACTCCATGTACTGGCATCTACTGCCAGCTCGGACAGTCCACAACACCAGACTCATGTGCATGTGGTAAGAACAACAGAGTAAAGCCTGTATATGCATGTGTATTCCTGAAAACACCCCTTGCTTACAAAGTGGAGACAGTTGTGCCTAGTCCTTATTTACCTTCATATTCTGCTTTCTTGGCTGTTTCAAGGTTTCTCCATTCTGTCCCCACTAGTCTGCTGAGCTCCCCAAAAGAGTAGTCTGGGTGCTGGGCTTTAATCACAGCTCTCATTTCACTGCTGAACAAAATGTAGCCACTCATGTTGATTTTTCGTTTAGAACTTTCCTTCTTTGCACTGCCTTTGGCAGACTTTGGGGTAGACTGTAAGACAGAAAGCTATTATATAAGGTATCAGAAAAATTTACTAGGTTACCTTACAGTTTCTAGAAACCAGGCACATATGATACAATGAAGTTTTATAGATATATTCAGCTTGTAGGTGACATTTTCTTGGCCAAAATATACCACTACCTTGTCTTGTGCAAAATAAGTAAAAATTTCACCGAATTCCATGACTATAGTCTACAATGATGACCTCACAATTAAGTCTCAAGAAAATTCTGAATGAGGAAAATAAATATAAGAGGGATCACCTCAAAAAAAAGATGAAGTCCTAAGGAAGGGGAAACTAAAGATACAGGCATCCAGGCGTGGCAGAATATATCTATAATCCTATTGCTCAGGAGGCTGAAGTGGAGGTAAAAGATCTTGTCTGTGGGCGCTGAAAGCTAAGGTGTAAGAGCATAATACCATTCCTTATTGCTTCTTGTCTACAAGGCAAGAATCTTCTAAACTCCTATTAAACCATCACTATGAAATTTAAAAGAAATTATTATTGGCTTAATGATATGATAAGTATGCTTTTTGCTAATTAAAAATAATTAGGCAAAAATCCACACATGAAATGTGTGGTAGTGTATTCCTGTACTCCCAGTGCTTGTTTGGGAAATGGAGGCAAGAGGACTAAGAGTTCAAGGCTCACCTTAAATACATAAGAAGTCTGAAGCCAGCCTAGGCTAACTGATATCTCAAACAAAAAAACGTCCCCTACTCTGGTTTAAGCCTGCTAAGGGCTAGAACTAAAAAGGCAAGTCATGGGTATATCACTGTACCTGTGGGGGTGTATAGGGCATGAGGTCCAACTCATTGGCCAGGGGTGTCTGAAGTTGAGGTAGAGATGGAGGTTCAATGACTTCACTATCCTCTTCTCCCATCTCTTCAATATCATCATCTCCTCCTTCTAACTCTGCAAATTTAGCTTCTAGCAATTGTATCTTCTTTTCTAACAAAGGTGAGGGTTCCTTCTGAGGAATGATTGGCTTTCTGAAAAACAGTGACAAAACAAGTAAGTAAAAAGTTGCCAACCACTTCCAGGACTGGTCAGAGGGCAGACCTGAAAATATTTACAAATGACAGTTTTACAACCTGCCACAAACACTCTATAAGGCTAAAAAAGTAGCTTCGGTGGGTGTTTGTGATATCACTTCTACTTACTAACAATTCTGATTAATACTCACAGAGGTGCTGGTCAGGTCTAGTGGACTGTATGTTAAAAAGGAATTGTCATAATCTAGGAAACAGAAAATCTTCCCACAGAGAGGCTGCTAACAGAATCAAGTGCTGTCTTCATTCTACAATTGCTGGCGTCTAAGCCAAGGTACTATTAAAACAATTGCTAACTTTTTTTTTTAACTCAATACCTTTTCTCTCTAAAACAAAACAAAACAAAACAAAACAAAACAAAACAAGTTGACTCAAAGGTAATACTATCTACTGCCTCAGCCTCTCAAGTCTGGGAATTACCCCATCTCACTAAACTGATATTTTCTATTGGAATTATCTGATAGTTCAAGACCTAATAAAACAACTCAGAACACTGGGTTACATGACTGGTAAATTAGCCCAAGTGCCCTTTCTTCCTTAGTTTTACAAGCTTTACCTGAAGTAGTAAATTTCATCATCTACAACTTTAGCAGAGAGTGAAAACCTCTTCAAACCCTTGAACTTCTTCATCTGCTTGTCACTCTCATTATAGCGGCTCTCACAAAGCAGAATGTCATTTTCTGGTATTTCAGTTGGCCTGCAGGAGAGGAAGTCCTTGAATGACAGCACTGCACATTTCCCTGAAAGAGTAATATAGAGATAAAGGAGTTAACTCCTGTTGTGATAACAGTCTGGAACTTGCCAAATAGGCTAGGCTGGCAGCTAGTGAGCCCCTGGGATCTGTCTTTACCTCTCCAGTGCTGGGATTACAAGTGTGTACCACCAAACTTGGCTTTTTAAAGTGTGGTTTTGGAGACTGAACTTGCAAAACAAATACTTTACCAGCAGAACTCTTTCTCCAGTCCCAAATTTTATATTATTATATTTTAACTCACAGTTAAGTAACAGATAGAGAAGTGGGTCAGATAGAGAGATGGCTCAGCAGCTAGGAGTATACAGAGTTACAAAGAACTCAGATTCGGCTCTTAGCACTGACTCTAGGTGGCTCACAACTGCCTGTGGATCCAGCTTATAGGGACTTTGTCTCCTGGATCCACTGACATCTGCACTCATGCATGCACATGCCCTCCCATATATACATAATTAAAAACTAAACCAAACCACACCAACCAAACAACAATACCACCACCCATGTATAATGAATGTTAAAGGTATTGGTCACCTAGCATGCACAAAACCCTGGGTTCATGGGCTGGCAAGATGGATGGATCAGTGGATAAAAGGTGTCTGCCTACAAGCCTGATAAGCTGAGTTCAATTCCTGGGACCTACACGGTAGAAGGAGAACTAGGTTCTACAAGTTGTCCGTCTTGTCCGCCACACAGGTTACACGGACTCCATATAGTCAGACAGACAGGCAAACACCCACACATGCATGCACCTGGGAGGGGGAGTGAGCAAGCCCTAGGTTCAATCTGAAAAAAACAAAAAAGTACACTAACAACACTTAGAACATTTATTTTTGCTATTTGCTATTGAACATACTAGAAATGGTGATGGTCAACAACTTCTTGAATATGTACATTCAAAACAGGTCAGAAACATTTCAGAAGTGCTTTCATTACCTTAGAAATACATAGTATTTATTTACCTAACTCAACAGTTAGGAATAGCCATTCTTCATGCTTAAAGAAGGAAAAAATGAAGATGCAAAAATGGTAAAAATTCTCTCCACAGATAAGGAGTCAAATTATTAGTTGGAGATGGGGTGTGGCTCAGCTGGCTGAATACTTGCCTAGTGCGTACAAAGCATTGCCAACATGTGCTCATTACCAAAGCAGAGGTGGAGGCAGGAGGATCAAAGTTCAAGGTCATTCTCAGACACATATTGGGTTCCAGGCCAGCCTGGACAATATGAAATTCCCATTTCAAAACAAAAGCCAAGTGACTGGTAGCCCTGAAATAAATGTGGTGTCTCTGTGCTGGTCTTCTAAACACTGGTAAAAGATAGCCTTGATTTCATTTAATAATAAAATTTTCCTTTATAAGCTATTAGATTTGTGAGCTGAAGCAATGGCTCAGCAGTTCACTGGCTGCTCTTCAAATGGGCCAGGATTGAATTCCTAGCACGCACATAGCAGCTCACAATTTTCTAATTCAAGTTTCAGGGCATCTTTTGGCCTCCAAGACATACACCATACACAAGCCACACAGATAGACATGTGGATTTGCCCAAACACATAAAAATGATCTTGATAGATCAACTTTGGGAGAATGGACATATTTAAAATATTGAGTTCTCCCTTTATAATAGGCCATTTTTATTTATTTGGGTCTTTTATAATTTGTGTAAAAATTATCTATATACTTTTAAACTTACCAATATATTTTGTTCAGCTCCATATATCCACATATCAACATTTATTATATAATAAAAATTAACATATTAATCATTCTTTTTCATATATTTCATATTTACAATATATATAACTTAATCTAGACTAGACCCATTTTATTTGCTTAAGAATTACATGTGGCCAGGCAGTGGTGGCGCATGCCTTTAATCCCAGCACTTGGGAAGCAGAGGCAGGTGGATTTCTGAGTTTGAGGCCAGCCTGGTCTACAGAGTGAGTTCCAGGACAGCCAGGGCAACAACAGAAACTCTGTTTGGAAAAAACAAAACAAAACAAAACAAAACTAATTACATGTGGCTAGTGACTACTGCAATGGATAAATTATAACAGGTGTGAAAAGAAAAACTTCTCATAGAAAGCAAGATAAAAATTTGTGCAACCATGAGACATTAAGATTTAAGTAATACACAGAAGAAAAATAAATAGCATATGCAAATTGGGCCTCAGCAAAATAATTTCCTCTGTTTTTCAAAAGACATAATTAAGAAAATAAAAATATGGGCTGGTGAGATGGCTCAGTGGGTAAGAGCACCCGACTACTCTTCTGAAGGTCCTGAGTTCAAATCCCAGCAACCACATGGTGGCTCACAACCACCCGTAATGAGATCTGACGCCCTCCTCTGGTGCGTCTGAAGACAGCTACAGTGTACTTACATATAATAAATAAATAAATCTTTAAAAATTAAATAAAAATAAGTCCTCCTCCAAGAGGAAATACTTATGACCGGTGTAATTGGCAAAGGCTTTGTTTTCACAATATACAAACAATTCATACAAGTCAACAACAAGGAAAACCAGGTAGAAAAAAAATTTCCTGTTGTTGACAATGCCTGTCTCTTCTAGAGTTCTCTGTTGAGTTTACTTGTAGGGGATTAGGTATCAGCTTTCTCTGGTATGCTAAGTCAAATTAAGTTCCTATTATCTTTTTAATATGAAGTTTTTTGTTATCTTTCTGTCACCTTTTTGCTCTTAAGAGTTCATACATTTCTTGATCCTTTTTTTTTTTTTTCCAAGACAGGGTTTCTCTGTGTAGCCCTGGCTGTCCTGGAACTCACTCTGTAGACCAGGCTGGCCTCGAACTCAGAAATCCGCCTGCGTCTGCCTCCCGAGTGCTGAGATTAAAGGTATGCACCACCACTGTCCAGATACTTACATGTTTATAATATAGTAGACAAGTATACAATATTATAGTAGCCTCAACAAAATATTTTAATGCATTTGTCTACCTATTATCTGCCTAACTGTGTGTGATCAGTAAGGTAACGTCATTATTCTGTTTCCAGTCATTTCCCCACTTCCTCAATACTGGCTATGCAATCCCTGTTTGTTAATGGAAGGATTAAATTTACATTTGAGGAATATGTTTAAAATGTCTTCTCTTAATATTGTTAAGTTCTGAGAGCTTACAGGCATTATTTACCATTAAAATTTCTTAAAGTGGTGTGTGTGTAAGTATCTTTTATTTTTGCTTCATAATTAATTAATGCATTACAAGACAGTTTTGTGATGCAGTCCTGGCTAGCCTGGAGCTTGCAGTGATCCTCAGTCTCTATCTTCCAAGTTCTGGGATTTTAGACAAACATCACCAGTCACAAAAAAGCCACCCAATAGTTATTGTTTTATTGCACACAGTGGACATCAACCCTGTTTCTAGGAAGGAAATCAACCACATAAACTGATACAATGTTTAGATAACATGGCCTTTCTCTCTTCAGAACTCCTGAGAGGTAAGGGGGAAAATGTGATGCTAGCTCTCTTCCTTCTCTAAGTCTAGGTTGGACACCCATACATACCAGGCCAATCCATAGCCGTTCAAATCATTCAATCCTGTCCTTTGCATGAGTGCTTCAATCCTGTTCTTCCCATCCAGGGTGCCACCAAGCACCTTTTCTTCACTCTTTAGCTCCAATACCGTGGCTATTAGTTTGTCTTTGGCCTTCTCTGGTATGGGCCGTTCAAGGGAAGGGGCAGTCTGCTTCTCTTGGTAATTTGCTTATTGAGGAGCCTGTTTGTGCTCTAGTGCCTTCAGGAAACCAAGGTCTAATGAAGGCTGCTTGCTCATAGTCTGAGCATATGGAACTGGGTGCAGGTCAGGAAAGTAGCTCTCAATTCCTAGGGGTGCCCCAGAGCTTTCCAGAAGAGGGAGATTCTGGTAAAGAATGGATACCACAGGGTCCTGAACTAATATTTCCAGCAGATGGCTGTATCAAGATCTGACCTGGTGTGGGAGCCCTGGGCAATAATCCTGTGATAAGTCTCCACTGAGGCAAAAAGGAAATGATATATGAGACCATCTCTTAGATTTTCTCTGTATGATTTAAAAACAAACAAAATACCCTAGCCTTTTTCCTTCAAATATTTAAAGCATTTATTCTTAAACTTTATTTTTCTTGCTTTGCTGATAAAATCGATAAAGCATTAAATAAATTTATAAAGAAGGAAAACAACCTATAATTATATTAAGAATGGAATGTCCAGGCCCTAGTACTGGAATTATTATAATCTTAGTGGTCAACACTCTCTGGCAGGTATGCCCACGTTCATTCTCAAGTAATTCCTCTATGTCTATTGGATCACTACCATTATTATTATTATTGTTGCCTTGGCTGACTTTGAACTCTTTATATGGACCAGGTTGCCCTCAAACTCACAGAGATTCACCTGCCTCTGGCTCCCAAGTGTTGGGATCAAAGACGTGTGCTACCACATCTGGCCACTTGGAGCACTCTTCCCAGAAGTGGTATTCCCTATGAAGGTGTATGAAGGTGTCAAACTGTCTTCTCACTGGGTCTTCTAAGACAGTTCTAAGACTTGTCTTCTAAATATGCCTTCCAACTCTACCAGGGGACCCCAAAAAACAGTGGACTTAATATTTTTAAAACTTGAGACAGAAAAAAAAATAACAAGAGTAAGATTTACATTCAACAATGAACAAAGTTAACATCATGGAATTATAAGTCCTTTGAAGTTTATAGAATAAGGCCCTTGGTAGTTGGTGCATACCAACAGTAAAAATGGGGCTAAATGTTTTTTTTTTTTTTTTTTTTTTCGAGACAGGGTTTCTCTGTGTGTCCTGGCTGTCCTGGAACTCACTCTGTAGACCAGGCTGTCCTTGAACTCTTTTTTTTTTTTTTTTAAAGATTTACTTATTTTATTTATATGAGTACACTGTAGATGTCTTTAGACACACCAGAAAAGGGCATGAGATCCCATTACAGATGGTTGTGACCTACCACATGGTTGCCAGGAATTGAACTCAGGACCCCTGGAAGAGCAGTCAGTGCTCTTAACTGCTGAACCATCTCTCCAGCCTCTGGATCTTACTTTTTGAGCACTAAGTGGGGTTTATATAAAAAACAAAACCACCATGCCTCACTGTGCATCTCTCATTCTGCTCAATAGTGCAGGCTCATCAGTTCATACACTTATATCCCAACTGGCTATCAATCACTAAATGAGACCAACACAGAAGTGAGAGAGAGAACCCGAGTTTTAGTTTTGACCCATTCTTGGGCAGTTATTTTACCTTTCTGGAAAATACTATCATCTTTCTTAGATAATCATGTTGATTCCAGATATAAAAATGGCTTAAATACTGTAGGAGGCAATGCATCTTAACAGGAACTCTAGAGAAAAGATTTATCCAAGTTACATTAGTGGAAATAGTATATCAACAGTCATTTCTTCAAAGAAGAAAAGCTGGCAAAAACTGTTAGAATAAACATGTCTTTTGAGGGACTGGACAGACACATCTTAGTGGTTAGGAGTGCTTACTGCTCTTCCAGAAGACCATGCTCAATAACCAGCACCCACAATATCCCCAGCTTCCTTTAACTGCAGGTCTAGTGCCCTCTTTGGGCCTCTGTGGGAACATATGGATATACTGACAGATACACACATCACATATATATTCTAAAAATTATTTCATTTATTATGTGTATGTGTACATGCCATAACACATGTATAGAGGCACATGTATGTCAGAGAATAACTTGTGACTCCCTACTTCCATCACCCAGGACAGAGGAATAGAATTCAGATTACCTACTCAGCTACCTCATTTGACTAGAACCAACAATTTTTTTTTAAAAAATCAAAAGCCAAAGGTTCACAACCATATAATGGTGAATTATGAAAATGTAGCTGAAATCTGACAGGTGACTTTGTAACTTAGCCTCAACTTACCCTCCCTTAAAAGGGGGGGGGGGGCTTCCCGTCACCATCTGCACCCAGAAATGCTGACACAGGCTTACAGGCCCACAGGAGGGACAAGCTCCAGCCAGAGACAAGACCAACTAACACCAGAGACAACCAGATGGTGAAAAACAAGCTCAAGAACCTTACCATCAGCAACCAAGGCTACATGGCAACATCAGAACCCAGTTCTCCTACCACAGCAAGCCCTGGATACCTCAACATACCGGAAAAGGAAGATTTGGATTTAAAATCATATCTAATGATGCTGACAGAGGCTTTTTAAAAATTTTATTGTTCATTTATTATATGTAAGTACACTGTAGCTGTCTTCAGACACACCAGAAGAGGACATCCGATCTTATTACGGGTGGTTGTGAGCAACTATGTGGTTGCTGGGATTTGAACTCAGGACCTTTGGAAGAGCAGTCAGTGCTCTTAACCACTGAGCCATTTCTCCAGCCCCTGATAGAGGATTTTTAAGAAGGACATAAATAATTCCCTTAAATACAGAAGAGGCCCAGCAGTGGTGGCACACACTTTTAATCCCAGCACTTGGGAGGAAGAGGCAGGTGGATTTCTGAGTTTCAGGCCAGACTGGTCTACAGAGTGAATTCCAGGACAGCCAGGGCTACACAGAGAAACCCTGTCTCAAAAAACAAAACAAAACAAAACAAAACAAAAAAAGAGCCGGGCATGGTGGCGCACACCTTTAATCCCAGCACTCAGGAGGCAGAGGCAGGCGGATTTCTGAGTTCGAGGCCGGCCTGGTCTACAAAGTGAGTTCCAGGACAGCCAAGGCTATCCAGAGAAACTCTGTCTCGAAAAAAAAAAAAAAAAAAAAAAAAGAAACACAGGAGAACACAGGTAACCAGGTAGAAGCCCTTAAAGAGAAAACACAAAAATCCCTTAAAGAATTACAGGAAAACACAACCGAACAAGTGAAGGAATTGAACAAAACCATCTAGGATCTAAAAATGGGAGCAGAAACAATAGAGAAATCACAAAGGGAGTCAACTCTGGAGATAGAACACCTAGGAAAGAGATTAGGAGTTATAGATGCAAGCATCAGCAACAGAATACAAGAAATAGAAGAGAGGAGCTGGAGAGATGGCTAAGCAGTTAAGAGCACTGACTGCTCTTCCAAAGGTCCGGAGTTCAAATCCCAGCAACCACATGGTGGCTCATCCTTAATAAGATCTGATGCCCTCTTCTGGTGTGTCTGAAGACAGCTACAATGTTCTTACATATAATAAATAAATCTTAAAAAAAAAAAGAAATAGAAGAGAGAATTTCAAGTGCAGAAGATACCATAGACAACATTGACACAACAGTCAAAGAAAATGCAAAATGCTCCTAACCCAAAATATCCAGGAAATTCAGGACACAATGAGAAGACCAAACCTAAGGAAAATAGGTATAGAAGAGAGTGAACGTTCCCAACTTAAAGGGCCAGTAAATATCTTCAACAAAATTATGGAAGAAAACTTCCCTAACCTAAAGAGATACCTATAAACATACAAGAAGCCTACAGAACTCCAAGTAGATTGGACCAGAAAAGAAATTCCTCTTGTCACTTAATAATCAAAACACCAAGTGTCCCGGGCATGGTGGCCTTTAATCCCAGCACTCGGGAGGCAGAGGCAGGCGGATTTCCAAGTTCGAGGCCAGCCTGGTCTACAGAGTGAGTTCCAGGACAGCCAGGGATACACAGAGAAACCCTGTCTCGAAAAAAAAAAAAAAAAAAAAAAAAAAAAAAAAAAAAAAAAAAAAAAAAAAAAAAAAAAAAAAAAAAAAAAAAAAAAAAAAAAAAAAAAAAAAAAAAAAAAAAAAAAAAAAAAAAAAAAAAAAAAAAAAAAAAAAAAAAAAAAAAAAAAAAAAAAAAAAAAAAAAAAAAAAAAAAAAAAAAAAAAAAAAAAAAACCAAGTGCACAGAACAAAGATAAAATATTAAAAGTAGAAGCTGGGCATGGTGGTGCATGCCTTTAATCCCAGCGCTTGGGAGGCAGAGGCAGGTGAATTTCTGAGTTCAAGGCCAGCCTGGTCTACAGAGTGAGTTCTAGGACAGCCAGGACTAAACAGAGAAACCCTGTCTTGGAAAAAAAAAAGCAGTGAGGGAAAAAGGTCATAACATATAAAGGCAGACATATCAGAATTACATCAGACATCTCGCAAGAGACTATGAAAGCCAGAAGATCCTGGGCAGCTGTGATACAGACCGAAGGGAACACAAATGCCAGGCTACTATACCCAGCAAAACTGTCAACTGCTATAGACGGAAAAACCAAGGTATTCCATGACAAAAACAAATTTACACAATATTTTCCACAAATCCAGTCCTTCAAAGGATAATGAAAAACTCCAAAACAAGGAGGGAAACTACACCCTAGAAAAAGCAAGAAAGTAATTTTCTTTTAACAAACCAAAAAGAAGATAGCCACATACACATAATTCCACCTCTAACAACAAAAATAACAGGAATCAACACTCACTTTTCCTTAATATCTCTTAATATCAATGGAGTCAATTACCCAATAAAAGACATGGACTAACAGACTGGGTATGTAAACAGGGCCCAACATTTTGCTGCAATCAGGAAACCCACCTCAGTGACAAAGACACACTACCTCATAGTAAAAGGTGGGAAAACAATTCTCCAAGTAAATGGCACCAAGAAACAAGCTGGAGTAGCCATTCTAATAGCGAATAAAATCTACTTTCAACCTAAAGTTATCAAAAAAGATAAAGAAGGACACTTCATATTCATCAAAAGAAAAATATACCAAGAAGAACTTTCAATTCTGAACATCTACACTCCTAATGCATGGGTACCCACATTCATAAAAGAAACTTTACAAAAGCTCAAAGCACATACTGAACCTTACACAATAATAGTAGGAGAATTCAACACCCCACTCTCATTAATGGACAGATCATGGTAACAGAAACTAAACAGAGGCACAGTGAAACTAACAGAAGTTATGAATCAAATGGATTTAACAGATATCTATAGAACACATCATCCCCAAAACAAAACAAAACCTTCTTCTTCAGCACCTCATAGTACCATCTCCAAAACTAACCATATAATCTGTCACAAAACAGGCCTCAACAGATACAAGAAGATTGACACAATTCCATGCATCCTATCACATCACCATGGACTAAGGCTGGTCTTAAATAACATAAACAATAGAAAGCCCACATACACGTGGAAGCTGAACAACACTCTACACTCAATGATAACTTGGTCAAGGAAGAAATAAAGAAAAATTAAAGACTTTTTAAGAGTTCAATGAAAATGAAGCCACAACATACCCAAACTGAAATGAACACAATGAAAGCAGTGCTAAGACAAAAACTCATAGCTCTGAGTGCCTCTAAAAAGAAACTGGACAGAGCAAACACTAGCAACTTAACAGTACATATGAAAGCTCTAGAACAAAAAGAAGCAAATATACCCAAGAGGAGTAGAAAACTGGAAATAATCAAACTCAGGGCTGAAATCAACCAAATAGAAACAAAAAGAACTCTGTAAAGAATCAACAAAACCAGGAGCTGTTTCTTTGAGAAAATCAACAAGATAGATAAGCCCTTACCCAGACTAACCAGAGGGCACAGACACAGAATCCAAATTAACAAAATAAGAAATGAACAGGGAGACATAACAACAGAAAACAAGGAAATAAAAAAAAAAAATCATCAAATCCTACTTCAAAAGCCTATACTCAATAAAACCGGAAAATCTGGATGAAATAGACAAGTTTTCTAGACAGATACCAGGTACCAATGTTAAAATAGGATCAGATAAACCATCTAAACAGTCCTAGAACCCCTAAAGAAAAAGAAGTAGTCATTAATATTCTCCCAACCAAAAAAAGCCCAGGATCAGATGGGTTTAGTGTAGAGTCTATCAGACCTTCAAAGAAGACTTAATACCAGTACTCTTCAAAATATTCTACAAAATAGAAACAGAAGGAACACTACCCAATTCGTTCTATGAAGTCACAATTACTCTGAAGCCCCAACTAAGATCCAACAAAGAAAGAGAATTTTAGACCAATTTCCCTTGTGAATATCGATGTGTGTGTGTGTGTATGTATGCATGTATGTATGTATGTATATATATATGTGTACACACACACACACACACACAGTTTTGTTTTTTGAGACAGGGTTTCTCTGTGTAGCCCTGGCTGTCCTGGAACTCACTCTGTAGACCAGGCTGGCCTCAAACTCAGAAATATGCCTGCCTCTGCCTCCCAAGTGCTGAGATTAAAGGCATGTGCCACCATGCCCAGCTGATGCAAAAATATTTAATAAAATTCTCACAAATCAAATCTAAGCACACATCAAACTGATCATTCATCATGATCGAGTAGCCTTCATCATAGGGATGCAGGGATGGTTCAATATACGGAGATTTATCAAGGTAATCCACTATATAAAGAAACTCAAATAAAAAAAAAAAAAACCACATGATCATTTCATGAGATGCTGAGAAAGCATTTGATGAAATCCAATACCCTTTCATAATAAAAGTCTTGAAAAGGTCAGGAATTCAAGGCTCATACCTAAACATAGTAAAAGCAATATACAGAAAACCAGTAGCCAACATCAAACTAAATGGAGAGAAACTTGAAGCAATTCCACTAAAATCAGGGACTAGACAAGGCTGCCCACTCTTTCCCTACCTATCCAATATAGTACTTGAAGTCCTAGCCAAAGCAATTAGACAACAAAAGGAGGTCAAAGGGATTCAAATTGGAAAGTAAGGAGTCAAAATATAACTCTTTGCAGATGATATGATAGTATACTCAAGTGACCCCAAAAATTCCACCAGAGAACTCCTAAACCTGATAAAGAACTTCAGCAAAGAGGCTGGATATAAAATTAACTCAAACAAATCAGTGTCCTTCCTCTACTCAAAGGATAAACGGGCTGAGAAAGAAATTAGGGAAACAACACCCTTCACAATAGTCACAAATAATACAAAATACCTTGGTGTGACTCTAAGCAAGTGAAAGATTTGTATGACAAGAACTTCAAGTCTCTGAAGACAGAAATCTAAGAAAATCTCAAAAGATGGAAAGATCTCCCATGCTCATGGACTGGCAGGATTAATATAGTAAAAATGTCCATCTTGCCAAAAACAATTTATAGATTCAATGCAGTCCCCATCAAAATTCCAACTCAATTTTTCGTAGAGTTAGAAAGAGCAATTTGCAAAATGAACTGGAATAACAAAAAACCAGGATAGCAAAAACTATTCAAAACAATAAAAGAAATTCTGGGGGAATCATCATCTCTGACCTCAAACTGTACTACAGAGCAATTGTGATAAAAACAGCATGGTACTGGTACAGTGACATGCAGGTAGATCAATGGAATAGAATTGAAGACCCAGAAATGAACCCACACACCCATAGGTGTCACTTGATCTTTGACAAGGAGCTAAAAACATCCAGTGGGAAAAAAGACAGCATTTTCAACAAATGGTGCTGGCTGAACCTGGTTAGCATGTAGAAGAATACAAATTGAGCCATTCTTATCTCCTTGTAAAAAGTTCAAGTCCAAGTGGATCATGGCGTCCAAATAAAACCAGATACAATGAAAATCATAGAGGAGAAAGTGGGGAAGAGCCTCGAGCACATGGACACAAGGGAAAGATTCCTGAACAGAACATCAATGGTTTATACGATCAGATCAAGAATTTACAAATGGGACCTCATAAAACTGCAAAGCTTCTGTAAGGCAAAGGACACTGTCAATAGGACAAAATGGCGACCAACAGATTGGGAAAAGATCTTTACTAACCCTACATCTGAAAGAGGGCTAATATGCAATATATACAATGAACTCAAGAAATTAGACTCCGGAGAACCAAATAACCCTACTAAAAATTGGGTACAGAATTAAAAACAAAGAATTTTTCAACTGAGGAATACTGAATGGCTGAGAAGCACCTAAAGAAATGTTCAACATCCTCAGTCATCAGGGAAATGCAAATCAAAACAACCTTGAGATTCCACCTCACACCAGTCAGAATGGCTAAGATAAAAAACTCAGGTGACAGTAGATGCTGACGAGGATGTGGAGAAAGTGGAACACTCTTCCACTGCTAGTGGGATTGCAAGCTTATACAACCACTCAGGAAATCAGTGTGGCGGGTCCTCAGAAAATTGAATATAATACTACCTGAGGATCCAGCAATACCATTCCTGAGTATATACCCAGAAGATGCTCCAACATGTAATAAGGACACATGCTCCACTATGTTCATAGCAGCCTTACTTAAATTAGCCAGAAGCTGCAAAGAACCTAGATGTCCTTCAACAGAGAAATGGATATAGAAAATGTGGTACATTTACACAATAAAGTACTACTCAGCTATTAAAAACAATGAATTTAGGAAATTCTTAGGCAAATGGATGGAACATGAAATTATCATCCTGAGTGAGATAACCCAATCACAAAAGAACACACATGGTATGCACTCACTGTTAAGTGGATATCAGCCCAGAAGCTCAGAATACCCAAGATACAATTCACACACCACATGAAGCTCAAGAAGAAGATCAAAGTGTGGATACTTCCGTCCTTCTTAGAAGGGGGAACAAAATACCCATGGAAGGAGATACAGAGACAAAGTGTGGAGCAGAGACTGAAGGAAAGGCCATCTAGAGACTGCCCCACCTGGGAATCCATCCCATATACAGTCACCAATCACAGACAATATTGTGGATGCTAACAAATACTTGCTGACAGGAGCCTAATATAGCTGTCTCCTGAGAGGCTCTGCCAGTGCCTGACAAATACAGAGGTGGATACTTGTTAGCCAACCACTGAACTGAGCACAGGGTCCCCAATGGAGGAGCTATAGAAAGGACCCAAGGAGCTGAAGGGGTTTGCAGCCCTATAGGAGGAACAGCAGTATAAACCAACTAGTACCCCCAGAGGTCCCAGGGACTAAACCACCAACCAAGAGTACACATGGTGGGATTTATGGCTCCAGCTGCATATGTAGGAGAGGATGGCCATCAATGGGAGGTCCTCTGAAAGTTCTATGCCCCAGTGTAGGGGAAAAACAGGGCCAGGAAGTGGGAGTGGGTGGGTCGGTAAGCAGGAGGAGGGGTTTGGAGATAAGGGGGTTTTGGAGGGAAATGAGGAAATGGGATAATATCTGAAGTGTAAATAAAGAAAATAATAAGAAAAAAAAAAAGAAAAGAAAAACGAAAATGTAAAGTCTCAACTAACCTGCACCTTAGGAGCTCCCACACAGTGAGCAACCAACCAGGCAGCATATAAGAACTGATCTAAGGATTCCAGCACATAGGTAGCAGAGGACTGCCTTGTCTGGTCTCAGTGGAAGAAGGGATCATCTCAAGGAATTTGAAGCACCAGGGAGTGGAAGAGGCCTAGTGGGGGTGGGGGTGGGGGTGGGGTGGGGAGGAGGAAGCATCCTCTTAGAGACAGGGGAAAGAGGAATGAGATGAGGAACTTCAGGAGTGGGACCAGGAGGCGGGCAACGGTTGGATTGTTTAAAAAAAAAAAGGGTTTATCTGTATTTTGCTTGTATATACGTCTGTGGCATTACATGCATGCCTGGTGCCCATGGAGGCCCAAAAAGGGTGTTGAATAACCTGAATCTGGAGTCATAGACAGTTGTGAGCTGCCATGTGGGTGTTGGAAATTGAAGAACAGGGAGTGCTCTTAACTGCTGAGCCATCACTCCAGCTCTCCCCACACATACACACACATGTTTTTTTTCTTGGCTTCAGCAACAGTTTTGAAAAAGACAGCCTGGGATCCTGGAATGAAGTTTCTGATGCCAAGGGCAGAGTAGAGTGCAACATTCCCCTTCCCTCCTAACTCCTCAAATAAATTTTAGCTGACTGCTTGACTTGTGGGGAGCTTCCTGAAGGATGACCCTTGCAAAGAATTTACCTGTTTTGTCAAATATGGAATTCTCTCAGAAAGATGACATGATTATACTTAAAAAAAAAAAAAAGTCCAATTAGGATACTATGGCAATACTACTGTGGACTGGGCAATTTCTAAAGAACAGAAAAAGTTCCAGTTCTGGGAGATAGGAAGTCCTAAACGAAGGTGCCAGTATGTGATATATTCCTGTTTACTGAACAGGAAAATTCTAGCTGTCTGATGCATAATGGATAGCAGAAGCACAAAGATAGGAGAGTAAACCAACTTGTATGATCTCTGCCTGAAACAGTGTCTATCTACTCAGTGCATGGCTCTTTGGATCTCAGCATCTCCCACAAGATCACACTGGCATTAAGTTTTGACCTATGAGTCCTGGAGGAACACATACACTGAAGCCATAGCACATTAAAAGACAAATTAACCATGTATTATCATTTGGGTTTAAGTATCAAATGACACACATTTAAAATGTGGGGAGAAAAGTGGGGACTGAGATGCTTCGAGAAATGTTCTGTTTCTCTGCAATCGTGGGGATGGAACCCAGGGCTTCATGTAAGTATTCTACTGATGCATGCCCAGCCCCAAATAAAGGATGTAAATTTCTAGCTTAGTTATTGTGGTGACATTAAAACTACATATTAAAACATGCCTTCTTCCAAATTATAAGTAGATTCTACAAGCAAATGCTTAAGTGTCATTTCTAGTAGCATTTCAAGGGCTGACAGGAATATTATAAAGAGATGTGTATATATGTTTGTGTACCAGTTTCATCTGAACCATGATCCAGTCTATATTGTAGAGACATAGATGACTATTGTTGCTCAGAATATAGTTTCTCTACAGTTTATTTTAAATCAAGAATGAGTTTGGAGTGGTGGTGGTGATAGCCCAGCAGTAAAACCACTGGCTGCTGTCGCGCAGAAGACCCAAGTTTGATTCCCAGCACCTTCAAGATAGCTTATCTGTGACTACAGTCCCAGAAGATCCAATGCCCTCTTCTTGTCTCCATGAGCAGCACATGTGGTACACAGACATATATGCAGGGAAAATACACACACACACCTTAAAAATAAATAGTAAAAAGAAAACAAAGCTGGATATAACAACACATGATTTTAAACTCAGCACTTGGGAGGCTGGGCCAGCAGATCTGAGTTTCAGGCCAGCCTGGTCTACATACTGAATTCCAGGAAAGTCAGGGTTTCATTTTGAGACATTGTCTCTCTTTGAAAAAGAGCCTGAGCCAGGCATTATGGTGTACACTTGGGAGGCAGATCTCTGAGTTTGAGGCCAGCCTGGTCTACTTAGTGAGTTATAGGACAGTCATAACTATAACCACCCGAGAGCAAAAACAAACAAACTAAAAACACCAGGACATTTATGTCATAGTTATTTTTTTCTAAAACTCTTCTGATATCACACAATACAGTTCCTGAAGCAGTATATATTATTTTGTGATGCGCTATACTTCTTGAGTCTTCTAAGGTTCTATAAATATAGTGCTAGAAGCAATGTTCTTTGGGTTCTAGTGAATGGTCATGGTTTTCTATTGTTAAAGAATAAAAGGTAAAAAAGTCATTTGAAAAGTTGTATAAAACCTAAAATTAAATAAAAATTAACCCAACAAATGATATAGCTGCCCTAACACAAGCAAACTTCAGTCTCACTTTCATCATGCTCCATTTTAATCTCCTTGCTGGGTTTATACTAGTAATTAACTTTGGGTATTATTTTAGTCTGGATCAGAATTTAAAAGGAAGATATTTTCTGCTACAGAAAGGCAAGAGTTTAATGACTTGACTGCTCTTAGTTCACTTCCCCTGTGGTAGAAAGTTGAAAATGTGCTGAATTACTAAGCAGTTTGCCATATCTAATCCTGAAAATAATTATGAGCAATATCATCAAATAAAGACTAACATGTTTCAATCTGCAAATTTTTCTTTGGTTGTGATCTATGGTGGCTTCTTTAAAACCATCAACAATCTGTGGGGACTGGGTTTAGCTATGCAGGTTAATGGTAGAGTGTGCACTTGGCATATACAAGGCCCTGGATTCAATCTCTGAATTGTTATGTTGGTGGGGGACCCATAAAACTCCAACCACCAATGTAAAGCCTATAGCTAGTAATCTTTTAGGAAGCCATCTCAAGAGATGTAGTGTGGCTAGTGTATCATCTACTGGCTCTCAGGGCTTGGAGAAACATAACAGCTAGTAACATTGTTAGTATATGATGATGCATACAATTAGATCTTAGAAACAACATACCACTGATACTTGATAGATGACCAAAGAGAAACCATGATAGTGGAGACAATAAAATGATCAAGTTTTAAGAATCTAACAGAGGGCTGGAGAGAGGGCTCAGCCTTTAAGAACACTGACTGCTATTCTAGAGGTCCCGAGTTCAATTCCCAGCAACCACATAGTGGCTTACAACCATCTGTAATGGGATCTGATCCCTTCTTCTAGTGTGTCTGAAAACAGCTACAGTGTATTCATGTAATAAAATAAGTAAATAATCCTTAAAAAAAAAGTATAACAGAAACTGAAAAATGAGGTTATTCTCCCTACTTCCTACCTTACTTGTATTACACTGTTCACATAGCAGCCATGATGATTCACTTCACAGCTCTGCTCAACCCTGCTCTGATTTCCTTTCAAGCCCAATCACTGTCTACAAGATCTATTATGTCTGAGTCTCCATAAAGTTCAAAGGCCTCATTCTTTACACCACATCCCTTCCTTTGCTCTAGCTATCCAACCCTTTGAGATTCCAAACAAGAACAGATAATCTAAGACAACTCTTTTGCTGTTCCTAGAAGAGAGCCTCAAATAATTTTCTTTTGTTTATTTTAAAACTTCTTCAAGGATCCATTTTGGCTGATCATGTGAGCTCATCTCAACGTTTATTGTCAATCTTCTTTGTTTTATTTTCATTTAAAATTCTAATTACTACCTGATGGTCTCTGCTATTTATTTACTGACTCCCAACCTTCACCCCAATGTCTTTATGAAAGCAAAGACTTTTGATATTTTTATGCTGCTATAGACCCACCATCTAGAAGCATGCCCTGCATAGCAGCAGTACTTAATCCAAGTTTTACAGAACAACTGCGATGAAAAAGGACAAATACCTACCCAGAATACAACTCATAGGGCAAGTCTCTTCCAGATTACTCAGAAACACTTCTTTTTTGTAGAACATTTTTGTGGGCTCATGTTCTGTTTCTTCTGGATGAATGAAGATAGGGCCATAAAAATATGCAGCTCCATCTCGGACCCATACTTTTTCAATTCTTGGGGGTGGGGAGATAGAGAAATTAAGTTATAATAATTTTAATTTTGAATGATTATCTAATAAAAACTCCACTAACTAAAATGTTTACTTGTTTAAATGAGTGCTCTGCTGCACATACACCTGCACATTAGAAGAGGGAATCAGATCCTAGCATGTGGGTGCTAGGAATTGAGAACCTCTAGAAGAAGTGCTCTTAACCACTGAGCTATCTCTCTAGACCCCTAAAATGTAGCAGCATATAGCATTTAGAGGAATTTCATGGATTCTCCTCACCCTTTAAGATACCTTTCAGAGAAGATACTCTGAAAAAGAGAAAAGGACATTTGGCCACTCATGGAAAAAAAACAAAAACAAAAACAAAACAAAACAAAAAAAACTTTAACATAGTATCAAGGTATGTAATTAGATCATTTTATTTAATTCCAGCTTTTCTTCCTGAGATGTTTAAGATGAAAACAACTAAACATTTGTCATTGGATTTGGCAAACATTCCTTCAAAATAGAGGGTCACAGATCTTTGTGCAAGATCCAGCACTAAAGCACTTTCCCGTTGGGATGTTGTACTATCCTATTTATCAACTTAAAATCAGTATTATTTTCAGGGTTCCAGACATGGAGCAACATTCATTTCAGTGAATAATAACTCTAACCTTCCAGTTTCCTAACTACTCACAGGAGTGAGTCACCCTTGAAGGCTCTACCCTGGAACTCCACATTGTATTTACTAAGACTGCTGTTAGCCTGACCACCTGAATACTACAGTTTGTAATTAGCCACACGAAACAGGCCATCATTCTAGTTTGGCTTATCACAGCAGCCTTCTAGCAGATCTCCTTGCTTCTACTCTTGGGCCCTTTACAGTCTCATCTCAATAAGGAGAAAGCAGAGCAACCCTATTAAATCAGAAGTCAAATGTTACTTCTCTGCTTGAAACAATAACAAAGACACTTTTTGTAACTCTACAATAGTTCAAATGCCCACATGGTTTCTGAAGCCTTACATGATCTGCCCCATTACCCCATCTACCACCTTTTATAGGGCTCACTCTGCTGGTAAGTGATTGCAGGTTTAAGAGTGATGTACTTATCTCTCAGGCCTTTACTCTGGCTATTAATTCTGCTTGGAATGCTTTACCTGATACTCACAATTCTTACATTTCTTCATGTTAGCCCAATTACCAGATTCTTTGTGAAATCTATTCAAACCATTCTCTCTGTTCTGAGCACCTCACAAGCTCCAATTTCAACAGTATGTATCATGTTTGGTACATACATTTGAATATGTATGTACCTCATTTGAATAAAGCTCTACTGAAGTAAAATTATCTTTCAATCTTTGAATGTTTGTTTTGGGACAGGCTCTGATCTGGATCCCTTGCTCTTCCTTCCTTAGTTTTCTAATAGCTGGGATTATACACACATGTGCGCTGAGCTAATCTACTTGCCACATAAGTAGATGTAGGAACAGCGAAAATGTGGTGTGAGGAAGCTTGAGAAATTGCCAGGAGAGGGACTTCTGTCTTCATTCAATGCATGTGGAATACTAAGTCTCAAATCTTAGACCCAACCTCATCTTCCATAACTCACCTGCCCACACGAGGGCGCACCAAGCCGTGGGATTTGATGAAGACACAATCGCCAACCTTCAGCCACATGTCATTGTACCGAAGCTGCTCAAAGTAGTGGCAACCTGGCTCACCATTGGACATCTCCACAGGAACATCTTCTTTTTCCTGTGGAGAGGAACTGGTAAATAAAGGCAGAAAACTAGGAAGAGGCATAAGAAACAACAACTCTGAGCCGGGCGGTGGTGGCACACGCCTTTAATCCCAGCACTTGGGAGGCAGAGGCAGGTGAATTTCTGAGTTCGAGGCCAGCCCAGTCTACAGAGTGAGTTCCAGTACAGCCAGGGCTACACAGAGAAACCCTGTCTCGAAAAAAAAAAACAACAAAAAAACCCAACAACTCTCAACAAAGTTGAGCAACCAAACGTTAAAATCAAACTCATAATCAGGTATTATATTCATTTCAAATTTATAATTTTCATAAAATGATACTCTAAGCAATTTTTATATTCCCCCCCCCCAGCCTGGAATTGATCCTTTCAGAATAAGGTACCAGAAAGAACTTATTAGCATTTATTTCAAAGTGGACAAATTCACACAACATACAGTATAAGAAACAAATTCTTTATAATATCTTCTTTATTGTATTTAATGTTACTGAATTTATTCCTTCCCTTTGTGGTAATAGAGACAGAACCTAGGATGATGTGTGTACTAGGCAAGTACTGATATCTCAAACTCATTATGTATTTTGAAACCTGAGTCTTACTAAACTGGTCTTGAACTCATTCTATAGTTCAAGCAGGTCCTGGGCTTTTCTTTTTCTTTCTTCGGTATTCTAAAACCCTGAGATCACAAGCATGTGCCACCAGGATCAGCTGCCTTTTTTTTTTTTTTTTTTTTTTTTTGGTTTTTTTTCGAGACAGGGTTTCTCCGTATAGCCCTGGCTGTCCAGGAACTCACTCTGTAGACCAGGCTGGCCTCAAACTCAGAAATCTGCCTGCCTCTGCCTCCTGAGTGCTGGGATTAAAGGCGTGTGCCACCACGCCCAGCTTGATCAGCTGTTTTCTAATATAAAAATTAAGCTTATTCAGTCTCTTCTAATGACATAGCTCATTTAGCTCCCACTCTGGAAAATAATACTACTTTCTGATCCCTGCGGAATTCAGAAATATAACAAGCTGGCTTTTAACTTGGCTTTGTGATACTGAGTCTCTCTGTAGTTTCTGTCCTAATTTGATTAACTCTCTAGTAGACCCCCAGGAAAAGCTACCATTAGCACAACAAAAATGAGTGTAAGAACTAGTTTCTCACACCACAGAAGCACATAGCAAACTCATCTCCAGACTAAAAAGAAAAAGAGGAGTGCTAGAGCAGATAAACTCCAGGAGACAGGACAGAGTGACAGGGTTAAGGCCCCTTTGGAATGTCTGCCTGAAGCTTCCTATAGGCATACCTACATTCATAGACCTGTCCTACATTCCTGGGAGGGCAGATGAGCAGAGACTGGGAGTATAGAAGGCGCTCTCTGAGGAGAAAAGCTGAAAGGAGAGTCCAGGATATAAGTCTTCCTCTTTTCTAGATCTGTTCTACTAATCCTCTGTTCCCAAAGGTACAATATTCTTCTACACTGGCTTCTTACCTACTACCCTTTGAGAGAAAGGAAGGCTAAATACTAGCTTGGCACTTTTCCCTGGTCTCTACTATATTGTTTTCATTTCTTTTTTTTTTTTTAAGATTTATTTTATTTATTATATGTAAGTACACTGTAGCTGTCCTCAGACACCCCAGAAGAGGGTGCCAGATCTCGTCACGCCGGGACCCGAACTTATCACCTTCGGAAGAGCAGTCGGGTGCTCTTACCTGCTGAGCCATCTCACCAGCCCTTGTTTTCATTTCTTAATGTTAACAGCTGATAGGTTTTGCATTTTTATTATTTTTATTAATTCCATCATGGCAAGAAACAATATAGTTCTGTGATATAAGCATGATGCATTCTAGCTTTGACTAAATTACTAAATCTGTCACCTACTAGCTGCAGGTGATATAGGGCAAATGACATGATTTCTTGTGGGCCCCTCAGATGGGCTTTCCTTGTTGGAAAGCATAAGTGATATGAAATGTTAGTTAAAAAAAAAAAACAACCTAGTAATTGAATGAAATGTAAAGTTTATTTTGAATAATCCTTGCCCTTTTAAGTGGAACATTTCCTTCCTTGATCATGTTTTAAAATGGCGCAATTTCACTTATAAAAATAACATTTCTTCAGCCAGGCAGTGGTAGCCATCTTTTTGATCCCAGCACTCAGGAGGTGGGAGCAGGCAGATCTCTGTGAGTTCAAGGCCAGTCTGGTCTATAAAGAAAGTTCCAGGACAGCCAAGGCTACACAAAGAAACTCTGTCTTGAAAAACCAAACCAGGCGAGACCAAATCAATTCCTCAATTTTTATATTGATATTCATCCTTGAGATTGGGGTAGTCTTCTGTTGAATTTTGTAGGGTGTGGAATACAGTTTGCTCTGACTTTATACAATGAACGAAGAAGGATTTTTGTCTCTACACTATCAAGTAGTTTAAACAGCTATTTTTTTTGAGAGAGGGTTTCTCTGTGTTGCCCTAGAACTTGCTCTGCAGACCAGGCTGGCTTCCAACTCAGATCCATCTGCTTCTGATACCTGGGATTAAAGACATGTGCCACCATGCCCAGGTTACAGCTTTTAATTATACCAATCATACAAAGAGTTAAAAAGAATTCACCTACTCACTATTCACTGGACCATCTCACTGGTCTCCTTGATTTACTTTATGAGTATTTTGCCTGCATGTATGTCTGTGCACCAGGTGTGTGCCTGATGACTGCAGAAGTCAGATCGCCTGGAACTAGAATTACAGTTAAGCACCATGTGAGTGCTGGGATCAAATCTGGGACCTTTGGAAGAACAGCCAGTGCTGCTAAGCCATTTCTTTATCCTCCATCCTCAATTTACTTCTAAATACTATTTTAAATTAAATTTTTCTTTTTCTTTTCCCTTAGGTTCTTCCACTTTGTTTGACTAAGGTTTTATACCCTCAACTTGTTTTTTTGAGTTTGAACACATTAATTTACTTTCTGGAATAGATATTTTAAGGTTAAAATTCTTTTCTAGGTGGCTACCACCCACATACCTTTTCCAAGTTAAAATTGTCTTCAGCTCGATTGTCATCTGAGTTGTCTGTATTCTTCTCATCATCCCCTTTATCTGCATTTGCAAATACAGAGGCCACTCGAACCACAGGCAAGGGCACATCCCGAGGGACAAATCTAACTGAACTGATGGGCATGGTCCACAGTTTAATTTTCTTAAAAGATTTGGTTTTGGCAGAATACCTCGATTCACAGACAAAAACATCCTCATCGCGAAAGTTTTCTGGACATAATTTAAAGTATTCCTGGGACAGGAATAATAATATAAATAAATATGTTTTTTGAAAATTTACTAAAAAATAAAAAACAAACGTTAATCAACCTAACATTGAACTATAAAAACTTTCTGACAATGAAAAGTAAATGGCCAGATAATAGGGCTATTTCCTTGGCTATATTCCCTTTAATTACAAATTTTATTTTATTTTTTTTGTCAACTGCCCTTTGAAAATATATTACTTTCTATAGTTAGTTAAAATGTCTTAATGGTGCATATATGACAGATAATACATTTTATTATCTAAAAGCAAAACTGGTATTTGATAATGATTAGCTTTCAAAAAATATCAACCTTGGAAATTAGCCCAGCAACATAAAAATGTTAATATAATTGTATATAGATAAACTACACACAGCAAATGGTCTCTCATAAGTATATTCATATTAATTTCTTATATATAGACATAGAATAAAGATGTTTGAAACATTTTCTAATTTTGTAAATAAAGATTTTTATATTTTTAAATTGTATCTCCAGGGAATGATATCATTAGAATGAATGAGTTTCTTACCTTGACAAACATGACTACACATTTGCCTAGAATTTTACTAACAGGTACTTTATTGTAATAGTCACTTTTAAAAACTTCTTTTTCTAGAAATTTTCGTGTAGCCAAATGGAATGTTTCATTTGGCCGATAAAACCAACAGCCGTACAACCATTTTTCACCTCAAAAACAGAGAAAGAAAAAAATTATTAACAGAAATTACATATTCTTTGCAAAACTAGAAAGTATTTTAGAAAGCCATTATGCCAAGGCTTAAACACGGTGGTTTTAGATGAAATTTTCTTAACAGAATTATTTTAGAGGAAATAATATTTTAAAACAAAGAAGCACAAAGGCCTAGAAAACCTCCTTTCACCCTTCAGAGACATGCAACAGAGAGGAGGAGGTCAGAAGGGCTGCTTGGGCCAATACACACTCTTTCACTGAGCATGCAGGGATAGGGAAGGACATTTTTAGCAAGAAGGTGTAGAATCCAAAAGCATTCCACCTGATTGGCAGCTTAAACAATCAGACTGCCTACAACACACTCATACTGATGTTGGCTTCATTCTTACTGTCTCAGAGGCAACTTTTTTATTTTTTACATTTTATTTAGTTTTCTTTTGAGAAAGGTTTCACTGTAGCCTAGACTGGCCTCAAGCTTATTCCCCTGCCTCAATGTCTTGAGTTTTGGGATGGCAAGTATGTGCAAATAAACCAGCTTACAAGCATTTTTAAAGGAAACCTTTTTGACAATAAATTCTAAGCTCAGTTACATATTGGAAAAAATTTGCCAGGTTAAAAAAAAATGAGTCTTTTGACCTTCTTTTTTTTAAATTTTATTTATTATATGTAAGTACACTGTAGCTGTCTTCAGGCATTCCAGAAGAGGGCGCCAGATCTCATTAAGGATGGTTGTGAGCCACCATGTGGTTGCTAGGATTTGAACTTATCACCTTCGGAAGAGCAGTCAGGTGCTCTTACCTGCTGAGCCATCTCACCAGCCCTCTTTTGACCTTCTTAATCTTTGCCATCCTACAGAGAGTTTGGCTCTAAGTATTACTGAATAATTGACTCTTTCTCCCCATTAAGAAGTTATATTTCTGACTCAATTGTGACACTGCCCAACAATAAATAAAATAATAATGCTATATACTATGTTTGCATATGGCTGGGTGGTTAATTATATTTACTGATACACTGAACAGTAAATTTATTGACGTAGCTATTGTTAAAAGGCTTAAATATGAGTTAAAAAATTTTCTTCCTGATGATCAAGGAAAAAGAAATTTGTCCATCCACCCCAACCCCACCCCCGCCACTCCATTTTTAAGATTAAAAACAAATGTACATGTGGAGCTGGAGAGATGGCTCAACAGTTAAAAGCACTGGCTGATCTTTCAGAGGTTCTGAGTTCAATTCCCAAAACCCACATGGTGGCTCACAACCATTTATAATGGGATCCTATGCAACAGTGTACTAAAATAAATAATTCTTTAAAAACAAATAAAAATCCACACACGTATGAGGGTTTTGCCTGCATATATGAATGTGTATCATGTGTGCCATGTGAAGGTTTCAGATCACCTGGAACTAGAGTTAAGGATGGTTGTGAGCCATGATGTAGGGATTGAGAACTGAAGCCAGGACCCTGGCAAGAGCAGCAAGTGCTCTTAGCCACTGAGCCATCTTTCTAGCACCTGTCCTTCAATTTAAATCAAACTTACCAGCTGAATCCTCCCACAGTCTCTCAATACACACTATATGTGGTTGTAGATTGGTCTCCGCAGGTTCAACATAGACATAATCACCAACATGATACATGCTGTTCTTAAAGCTGCAGTCCTGGCTGTATGTACGATGTAAGCCTGAGAGGCCTGTAGTACCTGAGGAATCTTCACTTTTTTCAGCTTCTTGGGTTAAAATTAAGTAAATAAAAGACACTCAGTAAAAGATTGTGGTTGTCAGAAAAACATTCAAACAACACATCACACTAATACATTTAATCCAGTTTCTTCCCTCCTTCGCCCTCTCCCTTTTTTGAGACAGGGTCTCTCTACATAGTCCGAACTAGCCTCAAATTTGGGGTCCTCTTGCATTAGCTGCTAGGACTGTAGGGATAAACTACCACAGTAACTTTCAAAGAGAGGAATCAGGAAAAATAGTACCATCAGCATATTCTCAATAGTCTTTACCTCAAACTGTATTTGGAATTTTGAGATGGGGGAGGATCTCACTAAGTTGCCCTGTTCTTGAATTCACAGGCTCAAGTGTTCTAGTCCTGCCTCAGCTTCCCATGTAGCTGGGATTATATGTGTTCACCATTATAGCTGGCCTCAATATGGCCTTTTTGAATGAAAACAAACTGACATTAAGCAACTATTCTACAGAACAAAACTAACCACTTTAATAGTGTACACTTACTAATTTTCAAGAATTCAGAATAAATCACATAACCCTATAGAAAATGTGATATACCTCTTTTCCATATAGATGTTTCTAAATTATTCCTTCTAAACTATTAACTGACTATATTAAATTTAGTGATTTTAGAAATAAATATGTATGGCCTATAATGGTAAGCCACGTGTTTATAAAATACCATAAACATTTTCTCTTGATATGAAATACTTATAAACAACATTCTTATTTTGTTATGTAAGAACTTCCTGCCCTCCCTCCTTTGTGAACCAAGGAATGAACACAGTGTCTTCTCTTTTCTTTTTTAAAAATTTTTATTAGATATTTTCTTCATTTACATTTCAAATGCTATCCCGAAAGTCCCCTATACCTTCCACCGCCCTGCTCCCCTACCGACCTTGGCCCACTTCTTGGCCCTGGCATTCCCCTGTACTGTGGCATATAAAGTTTGCAAGACCAAGGGGCCTTTCTTCTCAATGATGGCCAACTAGGCCATCTTCTGCTACATATGCAGCTAGAGACACAAGCTCTGGGGTACTGGTTAGTTCATATTGTTGTTCCACCTATAAGGTTGCAGACCTCTTCAGCTCCTGTGGTACTTTCTCTAGCTTCTCCATTGGGAGCCCTGTGTTCCATCCTATAGATGACTGTGAGCATCTACTTCTGTATTTGCCAGGAACTGGCATAGCCTCATATGATATAGCTATATCAGGGTCCCTTCAGCAAACTCTTGCTGTCCTATGCAATAGTGTCTGTGTTTGGTGGCTGATTATGGGATGGATCCCCAGGTGGGGTAGTCTCAGGATAGTCTATCCTTTTGTCTCAGCTCCAAACTTTGTCTCTGTAACTCCTTCCATGGGCATTTTGTTCCTTATTCTAGGGAGGAATGAAGTATCCACACGTTGGTCTTCCTTCTTGATTTTCTTGTGTTTTGCAAATTGTATCTTGGGTATTCTAGGTTTCTGGGGTACCCAGTGTCTTATGCACACTAGTTATGCATTCTAGGCAAGTACTTTACCAATGTGCTACATAGTCCAGCCGCTATTTTTGTCAAAAACCACCTTTTAATGGTTCTAATACAAGCTATCTGCAAATACTACAGATTATATTACTTTTCTGAAAGTAAAACACACTTAATATTACTATATACAGATGATATTCAAATAAAACACACTCTGTTTTTTGTTTTTGTTTTTGTTTTTCCAAGACAGGGTTTCTCTGTATAGCCCTGGCTGTCCTGGAACTCACTTTGTAGACCAGGCTGGCCTTGAACTCAGAAATCCTCCTGCTTCTCTCTCCCAAGTGCTGGGACTAAAGGCATGCGCCACCACCGCCCAGCTTAAAACACACTCTGAAGACAGCATGTCTCAGGTGAGTGGGTCCCTGCCAGCTTAATTGAACTCCCTAGACTTGTTCCCCAAGACCCATTCTGCCACAGCTTCCTCTCAACTAACCACCTGACCCTTAGTTATACCCCTACCCCAATTCTGACAGTCTCTAGCTGCTCAGGTGCAGTCCACACCACTCAGAAGAACAGAGACCCCCTGCTGCACCAAAGGCCAGAAGAGTAGCCAGAAGTCAATCCTCCAACCAGAGACTCCCTAATACTCAGAGATCAAGCAAGTCACCTGAAATTGAGGCCACAAAACTCAGAGGACCAAAAACAGAAATCAAGGAAGAAAACACTTCTTCAACAAATGCAGCTGAAGCCCAAGACAATGACCTTAAACCCAACTTTAGGGGCTGGAGAGATGGCTAAGCAGAAGAGCACTGACTGCTCTCCCAGAGGTCCTGAGTTCAATTCCCAGCAACCCCATGGTGGCTCACAACCATCTGTAATGGGATCTGAACCCTTTCTCTGGTGTCTCTGAAGACAGTGACAGTGTGTGTACTCATATACATAAAATAAGTAAATCTTAAAAAAAAAAAAAAAAAAAAAAAAAAA
>LR753449.1:389388-406146 GCA_902729485.2 Mus minutoides
AGTTAAATCTAGATCAGATAGCAATTCAAATAGTCCTAAAAAACAGAAGCAGTCATTAAAAGTCTCCCAACCAAAAAAAGCACAGGGACAGATGAGCTTTATTTTTTCTTTTTCTGTAAAGCATAGAACTCTACCAGACTATCAAAGAAGAGCTAATACCAATAATACCAATACTCCTCAAAATAGAAAAAGAAGGAACATTGTCAAATTCATTTTATGAGGTAACTGTACCTCTAATACCTAAACCACATAAAGACTCAACAACAACAACAACAACAACAGAATTTCAGATTAATTTCCCTCATCAACATTGATGCAAACGTACTTAATAAGATAGTCACAAAACCAAATCCAAGAACACATCAAAAACATTATTCACCATGATCAAGTAGGCTTCATCCCAGGGATGCAGGGATGGTTTAATATATGAAAATCTGTCAATGTAATAGCCATATAAACAAACAGAAAGAGAAAAAAAAATCACATTATCTCATTAGATGTGAAAAAGCTTCGATAAAATCCAATACCCCTTTATGATAAAAGTCTTTGCGAGATCAGGGATATGAGGCATATACCTATACACAATAAAGCCAATATACAGCAAGTGGATAGCCAATATCAAATTAAATGAAGAGACCCTAAAAGCAATCTCACTAAAATCAGGGATTAGACAAGGCAGCCCACTCTCTCCATATCTATTCAATATAGTACTTGAAGTTTTAGCTAGAGCAATAAGACAACTAAAGGACATCAAGGGGATACAAATTGGAGAGGAAGCAGTCAAAGTATCACCATTTGCAGATGATATGATAGTTTACATAAGCTACTCCTAAAATTTTACCAGGGAACTCCTACAGCTGACAGACACTTTCAGCAAAGTGGTTGGATACAAGATTAACTAAAAATAAACAAACAAATAAATAAATAAATAAATAATAAAAATAAAATCAGTAGTACTCATAAATATAAATGATAAACAGGCTGAGAAAGAAATCAGGGAAATAACAACCTTCACAATGGCCATAATTAATATAAAATATCTTGGTGTGACACTAATCAATCAAGTGAAAAGACATGCATGACAAAATTCAAGTCTTTTAGGATATTTATGAAGGTATCAAAAGATGGAAAGATCTCCCATGAAAGTGGCTATCCATCAATAAACCAAATAATACAATTAAAATATGAGGTACAGATCTGAACAGAATTTTCAATGGAAGAATCTCTAATGGCCGAGAAGCACTTAAAGAAATGTTCAATATCCTTAGTCATCAAGGAAATGCAAATCAAAATGACTCTGAGATTCCATCTTACACCTGGATGACACCTCATGCTAGTAAGAATGTGGAATAAGGGGAACACTTATTCACTATTGGTAGGAATGCAAACTTATATTACAACCACTTTGAAAATCAATATGGCAATTTCTCAGAAAATCAGGAATTAATCTACCTCAAGATCCAGTTATATGACTTCTGGGCATATACCCAAAGGATGCTCTGCCACATCACAAGGACACCTGCACAACTATGCTTACAGCAGCTTTATTTGTACAAGCTAGAAATTGGAAACAACCTAGATGTCCCTCAACTGAAGAATGAATAAAGGAAATGTGGTTCGGGACTCGTGAAATGGCTCAGCGGTTAAGAGCACTGACCGCTCTTCCAAAGGTCCTGAGTTCAAATCCCAGCAAGCACATGGTGGCTCATAACCATCCGTAACAAGATCTGACGCCCTCTTCTGGTGTGTATGAAGACAACTACAGTGTACTTACATATAATAAATAAATAAATCTTTAAAAAAAAAGAAAAAAGAAAATTTGGTTCATTTACATAATAGAGTATTACTCAGTATTACTCAGATATAAAAACAATGACATAAAAATTTACTGGCAAATGGATGGAACTAGGAAAGATCATCCTGAGTGAGGTAACCCAGACTCCGTAAGACAAACATGGTATGTACTCACTTATAAGTGGTAAAGAATAACCAGGTTACAATCCACAGACTGAAAGAAGCTAAGTAACAAAGAGGGCTGGCTCAAGGGGAGACATGAATCTCACTGAGAAGAGGAAACAGAATAGACATCTAGATGAGGAAAGAGGACTGGATGAGCATGGGGTGTGTGTGTGTGTGTGTGTGTGTGTGTGTGTGTGTGTGTACAGGAAGGATCAGGCCTGGGGAGAATAGAGGGAGAGACAACTGAATTGGAAGAGGGGACATCTCTGGAATGAGCTAGAAACCTAGGGCAATAGAAAATCCTAGGAATCGATGAGGGTGACCCTGACTAAGATTCCTAACCATGAGGGAAAAGCATCTTGAACTGGCCGTTTCCTGTAACCAGACAAGACTTCCAGTGGAGGAACTGGGACACCAAACTAGCCACAAAACCTTAGACCTACAATTTGTCCTGCTACAAAATGTGCTGGGGTAAAGGAGGTGCTGAAACTGGGAGTAGCCAACCAATAACTGGTCCATTGTCATACCATTGACATGTCATGTGAAGAAGCTCATCCCTGACACTGCCCATTGGTCCAGGAGCCAGAGCCTGGACAGCCAGCCCAGAGACCCACAATAAAAACTAACACAAATTGGAAAAAAAATAGGTAAATGAAATGATTCCTAACGACAGAAATAGATAAAAATCTATTCTATATTCTAAAGAATTGAGAGAAAATAGACTAGCTCACTGATTGGTGTCTAGCCTAGTAGTCATCAGAGAGGCTGCACCCAGCAACTGATTGAAACAGATGTAGAGACACACAGCCAAACATTTGGCAGAGCTTGGGGAATCCTGTGGAAGATGGGGAGTAAAGATTGTTGGAGCCAGCAGACAGAGGAATCAAGGATACTACAAGAAACCCCCACAGAATCAACCATTCTGAGCCCATAGGGGATCACAGAAGTTGAACTGCCAACCAGGAAGCCTGCACTGGACTGACCGAGGCTCTCCACATACATGTTAGAGTTGTGTAGCTTGGTTTTCTTGTGGGACTCTTAACCATGGGAGCAGGGGCTGTCTCGGACTCTGTTGCCTGCCTTTGGGACTCTTGTCTTAATAGAAGAGGAGACCTTACTACAACTTGATATGCAATGGCTGGCTGATATCCATCGGAAGCTTCCCCTTTTCTGAAGAGAAATAGAGGAGGAGTGGATGGGAGAGAGGAGAACAGGAGGAGAGAAGAGAGGGGAAACTGGGTCAGCATATAAAATAAAAAATTAAAAAAAACAAAAACAAAAACAAAAAAACCATAGCAAGTCCCAGCTTTTCTGAGTCTCTTATGGAATATAAAATGGAGCCTGGAGCCTCTGAGAGATAGTTTCTTTTCAAGAAAGATTCCAAGAAAGATTATATATGAGTGTGGATTTGTGTATGTAGCCTGATTCTGTGACAACTGGCCAGCCTCGTCTAAAGCTTTGTTCCTTGCTTTATACTCTGGCTCTGGCTTTTCAGGCCAAGAAGGAGACTTCAGAGTGGGACAAGCACAAACTATTCACTCAAACTCTATTTTTTGCCCCCAAAGAACTAAAGAAAGCTTAACACTCTACTAGGTAAAAACATTTACAGATGCTTATCTATTAAAAGCATGTCTGTAAATGTTCTAGCAGTGATAGAAATCAAATAAGGCCATAACTGTATTAGGCAAGCTTTCTACTGCTGAGCTGCACACATAGCCTCATTTTGGAATATCTTACTTTGGGCCAAAGCATATGGTCCTCCCTACTGTTCTCTATCATGTAGTATGTAGTCAATGATGTCTTGAGACAAGTACTATTTTCTTTCTGGGTAAGCTGCCTTCTGTCACCTGGTCAGTTAGCACAGATCATCCACATAAACTCTATGGGTTTTTCCTGTATGCTCACCTCATCTTTCTTTACAGCCATATTGGTGCTCATGGCCAATGCCAGTTCTACCAGATTCTGCCACATCACTGTGGCATGGTCCCAGACATAAAATTAAATAAATAAATAAATAAATAAATAAATAAATAAATAAATAAATAGATAAAATGTAAAGCATTTACCCTGTGGTGATGCCTCCTATGAGCACTTAGTTCAGATGCTGCCTTCCCTTCTGATACTATAACCAAACTTCTTAAGGTAGGAACATCTTTGACAAGGTTTAAGATCAATACAAAGAAGTAAAAATGAGCATGTAGTAAGAATGCTGTGGTTGAAATTCTATTAAATGTATATTCTATTTTAAATACTAATAGAAATGTAGCTGAAAGAGGTACATCTCATTTATAAACTGTAAAACTTCTGAGTCTTGCCTGTGCCTGTTGGTACTTGACCAGCAGTTCTTCCAAAGTTTCTCACTCTAAGAAACTTGTGCTTATAGACTCTTTCCACATCTGTAACTTCTTTTTTTTGTTGTTTTGTTTTGTTTTTTTTGTTTTTCGAGACAGGGTTCCTCTGTATAGCCCTGGCTGTCCTGGAACTCACTCTGTAGACCAGGCTGGCCTCGAACTCAGAAATCCGCCTGCCTCTGCCTCCCGAGTGCTGGGATTAAAGGCGTGCGCCACCACCGCCCGGCCACATCTGTAACTTCTTAAGGATAGGTTCCCATAAATTAAAATGCTGCTAACCTTAAAGTTTAAATATAAGTGCATAGTCCAAATTAATCTCCAAAAGTTTATACCAACCTAAATCCTGGAGTATCTAAGCGTTTTGGGTCCCCACTCCCTCTCTCTAATAGTTACATTATAGTAAAAAAACATGCTAGGCAGTGAGGGCGCACGCCTTTAGCCCCAACACTGGGGAGGCAGAGGCAGGTGGATCTCTGAGTGAGGCTGGCCTGACTGGTCTACAAAGTGAGTTCCAGGACAGCCAGTGACACACAGAGAAATCCTGTCTCACAAAACAAACAAAGAGGGGCTGGTGAGATGGCTCAGCGGGTTAGAGCACCCGACTGCTCTTCCGAAGGTGATGAGTTCAAATCCCAACAACCACATGGTGGCTTACAACCACCCGTAATGAGATCTGACGCCCTCCTCTGGTGCGTCTGAACAGCGTACTTATGAAGAATAATAAGAAATGAATCCTTGGACCGGAGACCAACCGGAGCGAGCGGAGCAGAACGGGGACGGCCGGAGCAAGCGGGGACGCCGGAGCTAGCAGGGCCGGAGCGAGTGGGGCCGAATGGGGACGGCCGGAACGAGCAGGGCCAAACCACCGGAGCAAGCGGAGCCGATCGGAGCGAGCGGGGCTGGCTGGAACAAGCGGGGGCCGTAAGGGGGTGGCCGGGAGCAAGTGGGGCTGGCCGGAGCGAGCGGGATTGGGTTGACCAGAACAAGGGGGGAAAAAAAAAAAAACAAAGCAAAAAGTTTTGCCAACTTAAAAAAAAGTTATTCAATAGCTGATTAAGACAGTAAAACTCTGTTATGTACAAACAGATCCACAAAGTTCTTGAGAATTTTGTTAAACAGAACCAGAAAACTGTACTAAACAGGGTATAGAAGAATGTTAATCCAGCAGCATGGTTATTTTGGCAAGGGATCACATCCAAAGATAGGATCCAGCTGGAATACTGACACACCCTGGATTACAGTATATGATGGTAAGGTTAGTTTGTATAGGAAGCAGTCATGTTTGAAAGTGACAACTAACCAAGGGGCAGATTAAGTGACGAATCAGAGAAAGATTTCATGCTTCAAGTCAATTCTGTTTTCTGGTCCAGGGAGAAAATATCTAAGAAAGTCTGATGTTACAGAGTAACACAACTTTTGTAGAGTTATATATTTCTAGTTAACTATGTAAACTGAAATGTTATTCAAATTGTGCCACTGTGTTAATACACGCCTACAGTGCCAGCACTAGGGCACAGGCAAGGCGGATCACTGCAGTACCAGCACCAGCAACAGCATGGGTTATACAGGGAGGTCCTGCCTCAAGCTCTCTACCCTCATCACCCCAGAAAATAGACTTCTGCAATGACATAATACCATTGTCAAATAGTTGTAAATTTGGCGTATGGCTCAAAGTACCCCATTTAGGGTGGCATGATTAAAGCAAAGCTAGGAGTGTAGTTCAACTGAAGTCTCACCTACTTGTCAGGTTCTCATGTGTTTAAGAGGAAAGCTCTATGGCAACAAAAGCCTCTCGAGTATGTGGCATAAGGTCCCCACACTTGTCACTTAACAGTGTGTTCCTAGACTATCAGCTGTGTCAGAAGTGACTTGATGTGATATCTAAACAGATGCTGACAACAAGCTTTCTACCTCATCACATCTTCTGTAAATAGTCAACCATCGAAATCCTCAATCACAGACTCTCCAGAGCTAACTGTACTACCTGCTACAACACTTGAATATTTCTTCATATTTAATAAATAAAAAGGAACCAACCTCTTTTTTCTTCTTCACGTTTTAGTTTATCTTCCTCTATTTCTTTAGGCAATTTTTCCTTTTTTTCTTTTTCCACATCGTTATGCAAGTGTTTTGTGGTATAGCTGAGTGCTGGAGAAAGAAGGATCTCTCCATTTTTGCAGAGTTCATCACGAATTCTAATAAAAAACTGCTGAAGTTCTACTGCATCCTCATATATTTCGGAATCTGTCCTATAACGGCATTAAGAGTATCCATTGATACATGAACTGCTTCTTTCATAATACCTCAATTATACGTTAAATCATGTCAAATGCTTTACTATGTTCATTGATATATTAACAATATTTAGGCTCAGTTAGAAGGGTGCCCCATTAAGTTTGTTAAAACAAAGTATCTGGGGACTCAAGAGATGGCTAAGTGGTTAGGAGCACTGGCTGTTTCCCCAGAGGACCTAGGTCCAATTCCCAGCACCCAAATGGAAGCTTACACCTATCTGTAACACCAGTTCCAGAAGATCTTCTGTCTTCCTTGGACATTGCACATAAGTGGGGTACAAACATACATATATCATACCGACAAAAAATAAAATAAAACAAAAAACACCCTCTAGAGTATTTGAGCCAAACATTGTGGTACATGTCAGTGATCACTTTTAGAAGGTGGAGGTAAGGGCTGGAGAGATGGCTCAATGGTTAAGAACACTGACTGCTCTTCCAGAGGTCCTGAGTTCAATCCCCAGTAACCACATGGTGGTTCACAACAATCTGTAATGGGGTCTGGTGTCCTCTTCTGGTGTATCTGAAGATAGTGACAGTGTACTCATATACATAAAATAAATAAATCTTTTAAAAAAATAAGGTGGAGGTAAAATGATTAGGAGTTCAGAGTCATCCCCATTTGCATAGTGAGTTTGAGGCCAGTCTGGCCTTCAAGAGACCCTGTCTCAAAAACAAAAAACAAAAAAGAATGAATGAAAAAAACCATACAACTGAGTACCTGAGTTGTCTCTGTGGCTCCTTTTGCTCAAGGTACGCTCCTTTCTTACACATGTCAAAGGAAAGGCCTGATACATTTGTCAGATATATAGGCCTATGATTCAACCAGGGCAGAAGGAGCTAGCAGAATAAAAAACTGTACTATTGCTCTTGAGACCAAATCCAATACTTAATTTGCATTAATTTTCTTTTTCTTTTGGGGGTGGTGGTGGTATGAATTCAAGATGTACCTGCCTCTGCCTCCTGAGTGCTAGAATTAAAGGCCTGGTCCACTACTGCCTGGCTGTATCTAATTTCTTAACTCTAGACCCAATTTATAGAAAGCGATAAAAGATTTAGGTTAATGTCTTTCTTCTTTTTAGCCCTAAAGCATTGCTACCTTGACTCATAGGCCTCATTGAGAACAGAAGCTAAATTTTAAACGCATGAGAATATTCTATGTATTAACAAGTATAGACCTGAGAGTTAATCTAAATTTAATTTCTCAAGAGTAACTGATTTGGAGGGAATTGGTAGATGCAAACACTCCAAGAAGGAAAAAGTTTTGTGTCATATTTAATATTTGTCTAAATTTCTTTCCTTGTTATTGGGAAACTATGAAAAATAATCTTTACTGAGACACAGTTTCACTGATACCCAAACTGGCCTGTAAGAAAGTAGGAAGCCTAGGTTAGCTTTGAACTTGTATGATCTTTCTGCTTCCACCTTCCAAATGTTGGGATTATGGGTGTAAGTATCAAGGGTAATGGTAAATAGATTATTAACAGTTATGCAGACTTTCTGGCTGGGGGAGTATGGCAGACAAAGCAAGGCCCATCAGCTGTCTTTTAAAACATGGACACTTGAGCATCAGATATCAGATACACTTTGGATGACTCTCCTGTCAACAATGGGAACAGATAAAGAATTAAAATTAACACTGCCAATAACCTAAATGGGTATTCTAGAGAGGTTCTAGAAACATGTTCTGNAAAAGTAAATTCATGGGGGCTGGTGAGATGGCTCAGCGGGTAAGAGCACCCGACTGCTCTTCCGAAGGTGATAAGTTCAAATCCCAGCAACCATATGGTGGCTCACAACCATCCATAACGAGATCTGGCTCCCTCTTCTGGAGTGTCTGAAGACAGCACATATAATAAATAAAATAAATCTTAAAAAAAAAAAGTAAATTCATTTCATAATAGCTTGTAATTTTAGTGAAAATTGTAGGTGAAAATACACATTTGGTAAATTATTGCTACACTGAAAGAGCAGAGATATAGTATCAGGCTACCTGATGTAATTAAATTTTATATAAATCACTAAGCATCTGATATATACTTTAATTTGTTTATTCAAAAAGTATTGTAAATAATTTACTAATCTTTGCTTTGGTTGTTCTTAAAGATTTGTGCAATATAATTATAGGTTTCAAAAACATTCTGTTGGGAAGAAAAGTAAATAGTGAAATCTTGTCAAGAAAATAATAAATAAGCCATGAGTGGTGTAGCACACCTTAAGTCCCAGCACTCAGGAGGCACAGGAAGTTCAGGATATCCAGGGCTAGATAATGAAACTGTGCTCAAAGCAAACTAGTTGTTTTAAAAAAGTAAGAATTTTTTAGCCTGAGAAACCAAGTGTTGACTATACAAGAACAAAAATTCAAGACAGAAAAACAACCAACTCTAATTTCATTCGATTGTTAAGTAATCCTTTCAGGTAAGTCAGACATTCAGCAAAAAGAAATAATTAAAATTATAAGAGAAATTCTTCTCTTTTCTGTACTTGTCTTCCTATGGAGTCTTTTTACCTGCAAGGGAGGCAGAGTGTTTTTTTAGGACTCCTGCCCACGCACTGGTCAACAGTCATGACTCAGCACTGTGCTGTTCCCAACTGCTGCTGAGAATAAACCACTGCCACCAGTTACTGCTCAGATTCTTGTATTCCATAATTCTCAGTAGTATTGGTGGGTAGGGGTTATGTGGTGATGAAGGAAGAATATTCTGGAAATCTATGTGTGTATATTTCATAAGGATTTATTTACCACTGAATACTTATATATCTAAATGTGTATTCGTGCCTAAAATTAATGTGAATATACTAGATAAATGTCTAAATATTTATACTAAATAAATTCACTAAATGGATGAATTTAAAGCTATTCCTTTTTTTTCCTTTCTTTTGGTTTTGTGAGACCAGCTCTCACTATGTAGCTCAGGTTGGCAAATCCTTCCATCTCTGGTTCCATGAGCTGGGATTTCAGATATAAACCACTACATTTGGTTTATCAGTTCTTTTTTTTTTGTTTTTTTCCGGGACAGGGTTTCTCTGTGTAGCCCTGGCTGTCCTGGAACTCACTTTGTAGACCAGACTGGCCTCAAACTCAGAAATCTGCCTGCCTCTGTCTTTAATCCCAGATACTTTAATCCCAAATGCTGGGATTAAAGGTGTGCACCACCACGCCCGGCTTTATCAGTTCTTCTTAAGAAACTATATAATTTTTTCTTTGCGTGTGTGGTTATATGGGTACATACATGTTCATTTATATGTTATTTGTTTATGGGTATATGTGCGTGTGTATAGAGATCAGAGGTCAAGGTCAGGTGTCTTTACTACTTTCTATTCCATTGTACTGACTGGCTTGACTAGCTCCAAGGATCTTCCTATTGTCAATACTCAGCTACCTTCATTCTTAAGCACTGGAGTTACAGGCCTGTGCCAGCATGCTTGCCTTTTTTTGGGTACTAGGGATCTAAACTCAGGTCTTACATGGCAAGAACTGCACCCACTAAACATCTAGCTCTTTTTATTGATTCTTATGCCACAAGAATTCCCAATACTATTTTAATTTACAAAAATTAAAATAGCTTTTGTTATATTTCTTTTTTTTTTTGGTTTTTCGAGACAAGGTTTCTCTGTGTAGTCCTGGCTGACCTGGAACTCACTTTGTAGACCAGGCTGGCCTCGAACTCAGAAATCCGCCTGCCTCTGCCTCCCAAGGGCTGGGATTAAAGGCGTGTGCCACCACGCCCGGCTTTATATTTCTTAAACATTAAAAAAATTCAGTTTATGGGTCTTTTCCCTGCACATATTCCCATCACTTGCATGTCTAGTGCCTATGGAGGCTAGAAGAGGGTGTCAGGTGCCCTGAGAATGGAGTTACAGATAGTTAGGAACCAGCATGTGAGTACTGGTAAACACAGATCTCTGGGAAGAGTAACTAGCCCTCTTAATTGCTGAGCCATGGCTCCAGCCCCCTGTTCTGTTTTTCAACAAAGCTCTGGACATGAGATAAACTATATGGATTTCTGTCTCTATATGTGTCATGACCTGTATCTTCCAGCCCTCAAAAGCAAAAGCCTATCATGTCAACAATGGGAGAATAAAAAGATCTTATTTAGTAAAAATATCAATCTGTGTACTTCTTAACAGAGTTCCACATAATCTATGAGACATGTGCTCTTTAGAAGATTCACTGGACCCAAGCAATAGTGGACCACAGGAGTGGCATTTACATTTCATTAAAGTACTGCTACGTCAAGCCAGGCGTGGTGGCGCACACCTTTAATCCCAGCATTTGGGAGGCAGAGGCAGGCGAATTTCTGAGTTTGAGGCCAGCCTGGTCTACAAAGTTAGTACCAGGACAGCCAGGGCTACACAGAGAAACCCTGTCTCGAAAAGACCAAAAAAAAAAAAAAAAAAAAAAAGTACTGCTACATCCCATCAACTAGAGCATGTTCATCAATTAGTATCAATACCCAACAAAAATTACTTGAATGAAATCTCGCATAGAATTTGACTGTAAGATACCTCCACTTTCCTCTTTATTTCTGTCCCTAGTTCTACACAAGGAACCATTTCCTAAACATGCTAATCAAGGATCCACCTCAAACCCTGGAACACAACATATTTACACCCTAACCTTTCCTTTCTTGTTTTGTTGTTTTGTTTTTTTTCCCAGTGACAGGGTTTCTCTGTGTAGCTCTGGCTGTCCTGGAACTCTGGAACTCACTCTGTAAACCAGGCTGGCCTTGAACTCAGAAATTCGCCTGCCTCTGCCTCGAAAGTGCTGGGATTGGAGGTGTGCACCACCACGCCTGGCTCCCTTTCTTTATACCATTTATCATATGCAGAGTATCAGCCTCTCTATTCATCTTCCAACTCTTTCGTGATACTTTGTGCCTTTTTAGGTAAACTCTGGCCCACAAAATTTCTTACATGATCATGTTTTCTAAGTGTTGGGTTTTAATATGCTACTTCACATTTCCTTAAGGATCAGTCTAACCATGAGATTTCAAGCTCTTTAATATAGAGCTCAACAATGCTTATCATTCATGTCTGTGTTCCATAACTGGTAACTGTCAGCAGCAGTGCTCTCGGTGGGAAACAAGCCAAGGCATATCACCTACTAGCTGTTAGATTATGAATTTTATTGTTTGCACATCTCCAATTGTTCAAATAAAAACTGAAAAGATTATCAGTTCCCTAGAAAAGTACAGATGACTTAGAGATGATCTTCAAGAAGGGCTTTACCATGATGTTTTACAAAAGTTGCCACTAGGAAAAGCAATCATTAATATTTACTTTTCTCTCATGGTCTAGAGCAAAGATCTTCTAGATGCAATTAAACAGCTAAAGTTCTAGCTCTCAGTACTTCAGAAGAAGGCAGTAAGTTTAATTTAACCAAGTGCCTGTAAGAGCATATAGAACTTATACTGCGATTGCTGGATTACACTGGGTATTCTTCCAGTAAGTGCCAAAGATACACAGGCCAAAAAGTAGAAGGAATTTTAGTAAATGTAAATTTATTCTTTTAAACCAATTATAGCCCTACACTATGCTCTTAAATTGATAAATAAAAAACAAAAGACCTTTTTAAGTAATTGAAATAGAGCCGGGTGTGGTGGCGCACGCCTTTAATCCCAGCACTTGGGAGGCAGAGGCAGGCGGATTTCTGAGTTCGAGGCCAGCCTGGTCTACAAAGTGAGTTCCAGGGCAGCCAGGGCTATACAGAGAAACCCTGTCTCGAAAAACCAAACAAAAACAAAAACAAAAAAAGTAATTGAAATAGAGATTGAGGGGCTGAGAAGGAGCACTGGTGCTCTTCCAGAGGACCCAGGTTCAATTTACTGCACCCATATGGTGGGTAACAACCATCTGTAACTCTAATCCCAAAGAAACTAAAACCCTTTTCTGGCCTCTGTGGGCACTGGACATATGTGCTGCACAGACATACATGCAGGCAGGACATCTCAGTACACATAAAATAAAAATAAGCAAGTTTTTAAAAAAGTGAATGGATTTAGATCAGTCTATCCTCAAAGAATAACTCCAAGCTCTCTAATTCATTTAAAACATTCTTAGACCAATTTTCAAAGAAAAAAAAATCCTACTTTTAGTTTGTTTTATTACAGACTGTATTATTGGTCCTTTAAAAGACATTCTGGGGGTGACGGGTGACGATTGATGCCTGGTGAGATAGCTTAGCGGTTAAGAGTGCCGACTGCTCTTCCAAAGGTCCTGAGTTCAATCTGAGCAACCACATGGTGGCTCACAACCATCCATAACGAAATCTGATGCTCTCTTCTGGAGTGTCTGAAGAAAGCTACAGTGTACTTGCATACAATAAATAAATAAATAAAATTAAAAAAAAAAAAAGACATTCTCTGCGAAAGGCTGCATTTCACGTTTCTGCATTATGTGAGAGCTTCGGTTCTTCCCCCCTCACTGGCACTCACTGGCACTCACTGGCACTCACTGGCACTCACTCATGATGACAGCTTAGTAGTGCTCTTTACAAGTTTGTTGTTGTTGTTTGTTTTTTGTAGACAGTTTCTCTGTGTGGTCTTGGCTGTCCTGGAACTTGCTCTGTAGACCAGGCTGTCCTTGAATTCAAGCGATCTATCTACCTCTGCCTCCTGAATGCTGGGGTTAAAGGTGACCACCATTCGACTCCCTCTTTATAAGTTTTGACCCCTCCAACACTGTAAAAGGGGTGAGGGGAACATATGTTTTGCCTACCAAGAATTCAGGATAGAAGGCTACGTACAGGCTGGTGAGCTATCTCGCAGGTAAGAGCACTGACTGCTCTTTCAAAGGTCCTGAGATCAAATCCCAGCAACCATATGGTGGTTCATAACCATCCGTAATGAGATCTGACACCCTCTTCTGGTGTGTCTGAAGACAGCTACAGTGTACTTACATATAATAATAAATAAATAGTTTGAAGAAAAAAAAAGGAAGGCTACCTACTATAACCATGTACCTAAGCAGAGAAAGTTTATCAAAGCATAATTCTCTCATCTGTTTTGCATTAAAAAATCACATGTATTTATCATAAAGAAATGGCTTTGAAAACATACCGATTCATCCTTCTTGCCCTTTCCAATACTTCAAACATATGCTCCTGAAATAAATCGAGTCGCCGATATCGATTACTTTCAACATTCTTTCTGATAATGTCAAATGTAAGGGGAGGTTTGTTGGGAAAGTTTGGATCCACAGCAGGAATCTCTGCTAAGGAGTCACTGTAACATCTTCCTTCATCATCCTGATGACTCATGACTGACACAAAAAGATTATGGATGAGTTCTTGAATCAGCAAGGTCACATTAGGGACATGAGAATCTTCATCTCCCTCCAGGTCTCTCCGAGTTTCAAGGAGGACTTTATGCAGTACAAGGGCATCTTTGTAGATCAAAGACTCTGGTTCATTGTAGGTACAGGCATTATTGAACATCATGACAAAGTCCTCCACCATAGAATCTACATCTTGGTACTTGTTTGCCATCATGTGACTTCGAATTTTTTCCATGTCCATGGGCTTTTTAATGGTCAGGTAGTAGTCAGGCAGCTCTGATCTAGAGGGGAGTCTTAGAAATATAGCACTAAGGCGGCGACCCCTCTTATCAGTATAGTTCTTTACAGCTTCATACACTTCATTCAGTTTCTGCTGCATTGGAGTCATGTACTTTGATTTCTTAGGAGAAACACCACTCTTCCTACCTGGAGAGAGAGAGGTATTGTAATGCTAAGTGGAAAAGATGGCATAACATAAATTTTTACATAGTTGGTAGCACAACCATAAGAAAGGGGTTATCCTAAATGATTTGTAAAACCACAGTATTCAGCATATCTTTAGTAAGATAGGTCTTATAGACAAAAATAGATCTGGAAGAAAACCTTTACCCTTCAGTAATATAATTTATATATAGATAAACATTTTGAGACTAAGTCTCATATAACATAGGTGGGCTTTGAACCCCTAAGGGCTAGGATTAAAGCTGTAAAAAACGACACAAAAGCTGGTCACTCTATTTTGATGTGAGAGCAAATACTTTCATGATGAGATAGCTATAAATGGGCTCAGCAAATGAGTACCTCTATTATGATGTTATTATCACCTCTGACATCCAGGAGAACTGAAAATTTCACTTCAGGAAAAAGATAAAGTTGTTGAAACAAATTGAAGTGTTAAAATTCTTAAAACTTAGAACCGGGCGTGGTGGCGCACGCCTTTAATCCCAGCACTCTGGGAGGCAGAGGCAGGAGGATTTCTGAGTTCGAGGCCAGCCTGGTCTACAAAGTGAGTTCCAGGACAGCCAGGGCTACACAGAGAAACCCTGTCTCGAAAAACCAAAAAAAAAAAAAAAAAACTTAAAACTTGAATATCAAAGTAGTAATATAGTTTACTATATCTTACTTCTAAATATGAAGTCATATGTATCCTAGTTCCATTCATGGAAATTTCTAGAACTGATAACCAACTCAGTAACAGGATGCCCCAAACTAGTCTATTTATAGAAAAGAGTCTCAGGAAGCCCAGGCTGACCTCACACTATATAGCTGAGCCTGGCCTTGAACTTCTGATCCTCCTGCCTCCAGCTCCCAAGGGCTGGGATTACAAGTATGCATCTCCATATCTGACTATGTGTATGCTTTTATAATTATATGAAAAGAAGAATTCCTTAGTGAAAAGGAATTGTCATTTACCAGCAATTTACAAATTAATGAAGAAATTCAGTTTATGAGTAGTTTACATTAAAAAGATGCTTGTCTCTGTCCTTTCCAGTAAACACAACTCTAAAGATTATTTGACATTGTTATTATTTGCTTAGCATTGTTTCATTTATATTAAATAATTCAGAAATATCTTCTTTAATTCAATGATTTTTTTTTCTGTGTTCTTTTCCTTTAAAATTTTTGATAAACCATATTCACATAGGTTACTCAAATTGTCCCTTAGTACATTTCTCATTTCCCAAAAATTTTTTAAAAGATTTATTTATTTATTTAATGCATATGAGTACACCGTAGCTGTCTTCAAACACACCAAAAGAAGGCATAGGTTGTGAGCCACCATGTGGTTGCTGGGAACTGAACTTAGGACCTTTGGAAGAACAGTCAGTGCCCGAAACTGCTGAGCCATCTCTCCAGCCCCCACTTTGCAAATTTTATCCAGGAGAATTGTTAGGATTCATTTTTAATTTTATGTAACACCAAATAAACATTGACAAAGCCGGCCATACTCTTTTTTCTGGCTTCATATAAAGAATAGTCTTCTCAGTCAATGGCTGTATTACTCACTGCATTCAAGAAAGCAAGGAAAACCTCTGCCATTGATATTCAAGTTCTTTTTTTTAATGATTTGGACATAAAGTATACCTTGAAAAGTTCCTCATGAAAGAATTAGAACCAAGCTGGCAGATACAATCACTGAGAGGTCCTGAGCATGAGAGTGCTGCTTTTATTAACAGATGACCTATGGAGTCATAATCTGATAGTAGTACTGGGAAATGGGCTGGGTTGGAGTTAACCACTTAACTCCAACCACTCCCTGGTGGAGTGGTTGAATCATGTCTCTCTCTGCAACTTGTTTATCAAATGCTAAGCAAATCTGCAACTCTTTGTCCTTACATGATGTTCTACTTTGAACAATGGAGACTAGGATCTGTAGTTGTAGCAAAATGAATCCGTTCTAATTCTTACTGTCATATACTCAGTCACATCAACAAAAAAGCTAACTAACTTTATATTCTTACTTATACTCTTACTTAAAACACAGTCAAAGAGTGTAAATGTGAAGAAAGATACCTAATAGCAGTGCCAGTAAATAAAAACATATTCACTATTTAATTAAAGAAATGTCAAGAAACCAGCAATCTCTCTGTGACAGACTAAACTGAAGAGCAAAATATAAGGCAGACTTACTCAGTTTAAGTTTGGGAGAAGCTATGTCATCATCATCAGGCAATGGGCCCAGCTCTTTCCTTTTATCTTTGAGTAACTTCTCCAGGATATGGGCATCATTGTATACCTACATTCCAAAAACAGACAACATTTTTTTCCTAAAAACACTGTAATTAAGGAGTAAAGAAGTTTTTATTTCTCTGAGGGTGGTGATACATAATTACTAGTACTCAGGAAGCAGAAAATCACAAGTCTGAGGCAGACAT
>LR753449.1:406246-465599 GCA_902729485.2 Mus minutoides
TACACAGTGAAACCTTAAAATCAAAACATCAACAGCCCGGCGTGGTGGCACATGCCTTTAATCCCAGCACTCGGGAGGCAGAGGCAGGCGGATTTCTGAGTTCGAGGCCAGCCTGGTCAACAAAGTGAGCTCTAGGACAGCCAGGGCTATAAAGAGAAACCCTGTCTTGAAAAACCAAAAAAAAAAAAAAAAAAAAAAAAAAAAAAAAAAAAAAAAAAAAAAAAAAAAAAAAAAAAAAAAAAAAAAAAAAAAAAAAAAAAAAAAAAAAAAGAAAAAAAAGAAAAAAAGAAAAAAAGAAAAAAGATGGTCCTTGAGTAAGAGTACTTGCTCTGCAAACACACAGATTTGAGTCAAGTTCCCCTATGAACTATGTAAAAAGCTAGGCAGCACTGCACATGCTTATAACTGTAGTACTGGGGAAGAGACCAGAGGATCCTGAGGGCTTGTCTGCCAGTCAGATAGTTAAAAGTCGGTGAGATAAGACAATGTCATTGAGGAAGATACCGGATACTTTCCTTTGGTTTCCCATGTACTTATATGGCACCTACATTTTAATTCTACTCTGTGTTGGGGAAACAGTTTAGTATGTAAAGAACTTGCATGCATACATGAGGACCTAAGTTCAAGTCCCCAGCACCCAATGTAGAAAGCCAAATATAGCCTATATATACTAGACCTATAGTACATACCAGTGCTAGGGAGGTAAGACTAGAGAATCCCTTGAACTGTAAATTGGTTTAGCCAAATTAATGGGTTCCAGGTTCATTGAGAAGACCCTGTCTCAAAATTTAAAACAAACAAACAAAAAAAAACCCCCCCCCAAAAAAAAAACAAAACCAGAGAAGTGATCAGCCAACTCTGGCCTGCATGCACAAATACACACAGACACACACACATGAAAAATAAAGAGCTGGGTGTAATGATGCACAGTATAGTCCAACAACTTGGAAGACAGAGGCAGGTGGCTCTCTGAATTTAAGATGAGTTCGTTCTTCATTAATTCTAGTCCTACCAGGGCTATGTAAGACTTAGTCTCGGGGCTGGAGAGATGGCTCAGCGGTTAAAAGCACTGCCTGCTCTTACAAAGGTCCTGAGTTCAATTCCCAGCAACCACATGGTGGCTCACAACCATCTGTAGTGGGATCTGATGCCCTCTTCTGGTGTTTCCGAAGAAAGCTACAGTGTACTCGTCATATATATAAAAAATAAACAAATAAAATCTTAAAAAAAAAAAAAAAAAGACTCAGTCTCAAAAAACCAAAATGATGATGGTAACAGAAAGATGAGTGTTAAATGCCTCCTGCTTTACCACTGTCTGTGTAAAGAAACTTTCCTTCCTAAATTTCTGTTTTCCTACTGTGTACTTTAGAAATAATAGTAATGTTACTTACTCCAGAGTTTGACATTAAAAAGATATAAAAGAAATAACTGAGTTTTGGGAACAATACTTAATAGTGAATAGATACTCTAAGAAAAGCCAATATGCTGGGCGGTGGTGGTGCTCACCTTTAATCCCACCACTTGGGAGGCAGAGGCAGGCAGATTTCTGAGTTTGAGGCCAGCCTGGTCTACAGAGTGAGCTCTAGGACAGCCAGGGCTATACAGAGAAACCCTGTCTTGAAAAACCAAAAAAAAAAAAAAAAAAAAAAAAAAATTTTTTTTTTCTTTTTTTTTTTTTTTTTTTTTTTTTTTTTTTGGTTTTTTGAGACAGGGTTTCTCTGTATAGCCCTGGCTGTCCTGGAACTCACTTTGTAGACCAGGCTGGCCTCAAACTCATAGATCCACCTGCCTCTGCCTCCCAAGTGCTGGGATTAAAGGCATGCACCACCACTGCCCGGCTGTCTTCCATTTTTAGCAACCAAGAATAACAAAATATTAACACACTCACCAAAAATAACTAGAGTTAAGAAGAGGTGGCTGGTTGTGGTAGTACATGGCAAATGAAAATGCTGAAGAAGCAGAGACTAGAGGATGATAAGTTCAAGGCCAGCCTGGACAATGAGATACTTTGCCTTGAAATGTAAAAAGAATTGAGAAGATGATCCCTATGTAAAAAGCTAGGTACTACTGCACATGCCTAAAACTGTAACACTGGGTAAAAGGATCCTGAGGGCTTGCTGGTCAGCCAGCCTAGCTGAAAGTCAGTGAGATAAGACAGCATGATTGAGGAAGATACAGAATAACCTTTCCTTTAGCTTCCCATTCACTCACAAAGACACACACTCTCGGAGATTCACTCTGTCTGTCTGTCTGTCTGTCTGTCTGTCTCTCTCTCTCTCTCACACACACACACACAGAGTCAGAGACACAGAGAGAGTCTAGCTCTGATCTTTCACACTCTAGGAGCCCCTCCTTACCTGGGAGCCCTCTTCATTGTAGTGCCTAGCATTACGGAACATGAGTTTCATGTCTTCCATCATTCCTTCTTCACCTGCATATTTGTCATTTCGGATGTTATGCTCAATTATTTTCAGGTCCATTGGCTCTAAGATGATTTTATAATAATCAGGATAGTCCTTCTTGGATGGCTTAACCATAAATAGATCGCAAAGTCTTCTGCCTGAACCTGGCTCTCGAGCTTCAAGAACAACATTGAATAAAATTTTCATTCGCTGTTTTCTTATGTTCTTTTTACTGTTGGGGGGGAAGGTAGAAAAGGGGAAAAAACAACAAGGTCAGTTTACTTTATCCAAGGGTGACCATGAATTAGAAAAAAAATTTTTTTATGGGCAGATACTTCATAATGATTACAATATGTTGATTAGATGTGTCATAAACATTGTAAGCACGCTGAAAAGGTATAAGAGAATATTAAGAAAATTTACAAAATGATAAAAACAGTGATCCTGCCAGGAGCAACCAGTGACAAACCTGTTTAGAATAGCTCTTGAAATGTAATGTTCAAAAAAGACATTGTGTGATACCATAAGAAAATGAAACTCAACAACTACATGAAATACATTTTTCATTTTGAGACAAATAATGTAATCAAATAGCCATTCACTTCTAAACACAGACAGAACAAACAACCTGACAGGGTTTTATCTCTTTTTTTTTTTTTTTTGGTTTTTCGTAACAGGGTTTCTCTTTAGCCCGGGCTGTCCTGGAACTCACTCTGTAGACCAGGCTGGCCTCGAACTCAGAAATCCGCCTGCCTCTGCCTCCCGAGTGCTGGGATTAAAGGCATGCGCCACCACGCCCGGCAGGTTTTATCTCTTAAGATAGCTAGTCCAAAACAGAATATCCCAGCTGCCAAGAAAAAAAAAAAAAAAAAAAGAAAGACAAACAAAAAACCCTCTGCACACTACTATCTCCATAGGAGGTACAAGTCCCACAGCATTCCTATCTAAACCAAAGTCACCTCAAGTAGACTGTGATTCATCTAAGTTCTACATTTGTAGCATTTAGCACTTAGGAATTCAATTATGCTTTTCCTCCATAATCCACAATCAAGATATGAGAAACTGATATGAATGGTACAGAACAAAGACTATTAACACCAGAGTTCAGAAGGGCCCAAGATGGTTACCTTACTTAACTGCTGAGAAAACCAGTTCAGAGAGGCTAAACTTCAAGGAAAATGGCTTGATCAATCATTAAAAGAGTTTATCTTCCAGTTTGACTTCTGGTCAATTTTGTTTTGTTTTGTTTTGTTTTGTTTTTTGTTTTTCGAGACAGAGTTTCTCTGTGTAGCCCTGGCTGTCTTGGAACTCACTTTGTAGACCAGGCTGGCCTCGAACTCAGAAATTCACCTGCCTCTGCCTCCTGAGTGCTGGGATCAAAGGCGTGTGCCACCACGTCCGGCAGGTCAATTTTTTTTTAATGTCTTCAGGATACTGATAAATTCTAGCTAGACTACCCAGCAGTCTCCAAGTGGCCAGTATGTAAAAAAGGAAATAACTTGTAAGATTTAGTTTCTAGTCTATAAAAAAAAAAATGGCTAAGATCCTATAGCACTGTACACAGAAGTAAATATTTTTAATTGTTTTCTATCTTATAAGAGAAGGAAGTTCATTTCTGAAAAAAATTATATGGCTATGGGTTTCTTAGCGTAGCCCCTAGACTATATTCTCACTCTCTTTCTGGGTCATAAGACTTTGCCTCAATTCAAGACATGTTTTTAGGGGCTGGAGAGATGGCTCAGCAGTTAAGAGCACTGACTGCTCTTCCAGAGTTTCTGAGTTCAATTCCCAGCAACCACACGGTGGCTCACAACCATCTGTAATGGGAACTGATGTCCTCTTCTGGTGTGTCTGAAGACAGTGACAGTGTACTCACATAAAATAAATAAATCTTAAAAAAAAAAAACAGTCATGTTTTTAAAAATCTGAAATAGAAGCCAGGCATGGTAGTGCATATTTGTAATTCTAACACTTAGGAGGTGGAAGCGAGAGGATCAGGATTTCAAGGTCATCTTTGGATTCATAGCAAGTTTAGGCAAGCTTGGGCTACATGAGATGGAGGTGGGGTTGGAGAAAAGGGAAAGGGGGAGGGGACAGAAAGATCATGTATTCATCTGTGTATATATATGCGTATTGTATGTTAAAATAAAAAGCAATCAGCAACCCAGATGCCCTGGAGTCTCAGAAGAGTCTATCTAACATGATGGTGCATGGCAAACTCAAAGTGGCCTACATAGGAAAGAAAAAGAAAAAGAAAAAGAAAAAGAAAAAGAAAAAGAAAAAGAAAAAGAAAAAGAAAATAACTTATGGTTTCCAGGATTGGACTCATCCTCATTACGACATCATTCTGACTCCCTTTCTCCACTGTGGCCCTATGATCATTCTGCCAACTTCTCCTTCAGTTCGTTTGTGTCCTGCATCAAGTAAATAGTTGTTAACCTAAGAGACAGTTCCTCTAAGAAACAATACGGAATGATGATGTGGAAAGGTACTAGGTCTGTATCCAATAGATACTATTAATAAAAACAAAGCTCCAAAATGACAGAGCTCCACACTGGGGTACAACAACTTTAACTTTCAGAGACTGAGAAGAAATTTCAGAACTTGAATCAAAAGTCACAGAAGTCATGCCTAAAACCAAGTCAGATATGGCTTGTTTAGAAATGTCTCATATGTAAAGCTTGACTTTAGAAGATGCAAGATTTCAGTTTTGAAATGCTAGGCTTAAAAGCACTCATTAGTTAACACAGAAAGAAATCAGTTCCTCATTCCAGAAGTTCTAAGAAGTAGAATCCTTCCATCAAAAGCCAGACCTGAACCAGGAGATTAACCTCATTCTCTTCCAGGACTCAGCGGAGACTTTTCTGTATGAACCTATGTTCTTATTTGGGACTAAATCTGTGGCAGACTTTAGTGAGGTTTTAAAAGACAGTTTTTATATCAAGTAAAAGAATAGCAAATGGTCCATTCTCAATTCCAACAATCCTAACACTTGGCAGCTATGATGTACATAAAAACACTGTTCATATCCTGTACATAAAACCACTGTTCTAATCTAGTAGCTGTAGTTTTCTTTCTCTATTTATATCATAAGTAACATATAATTGGTTTACTGCCTCAGAGGCTGTGATGGTTTCTATATGTTTGGCCCAGGAAGTGGCACTATTAGAAGGTGTGGCCCTTTTGGAGAAGATGTAGCCTTGTTGGAATAGGTGTGTCACTGTAGGCATGGGATTTAATACCCTAATCCTAGCTGACTGGAAATAAGTCTTCTGTTTGCCTTTGGAACAAGATACAGAATTCTCAGCTCCTCCTACACCATGGCTGCCTGGATGCTGCCATGCTCCTGCCTTGATGATAATGGACAAGACCTCTGAACCTGTAAGCTAGCCCCAATTAAATGTTGTCCTTATGTCATGGTGTCTGTTCACAGCAGTAAAACTGTAAAAACAGAGGTGAAAAAAGCTATTACTAGGGTCACACTTGGCCTTCCTTGAGCAAATCCAGTTTTATTTCTTTTTTCAGTTTTCTAAATCATTACACATTGCCTTTGAGACTGAGAACCACTTGTTCATAAAACTTTCAGTTAACTTTAGTGGCTGCTATGTTTACTGCTTTCCAGTATGTACAGTGAACCTTATTACACAGGTGACTTCTGAAAGTTTCATGTACTTTATGGAATGAGATAAATCCTCTATTACAAACGTGTAGGAAAAAACTGCAGCTCTCCCTACCTAAAATTTCTGACCATTCTCTTTTTTATTATCTTTATTTGTGTGTATTCAAGGATGCGTGCGTGCGTGCGTGCGTGCGTGCATGCTTGCGTGTGTGAGATATGTGATGTGATGGTATGACATGTGTGTTCAGGTGCCAATGGAAGCCAGAAGAGAGCTTTGGATCCCTTGGGCTGGGAGTTATAGGCAGCTGTGAGCTATATGCTGTTAAGTTCTGTAGTCACACTTGGGTCCTCCAGAATAGCATCAAGCTCTTTCAGCCATCGGAGTAAGCTCTCCAGCTCCCTTCTGTCCATCTCTGACGTCACTTGGCTATTAACTACTAATATTGGGGTAACTTCCACTTTTGAAAACATATATAAATACAGGTTCTGTACTTTTTTTTTTTGTTTTGGTTTTTTCGAGACAGGGTTTCTCTGTATAGCCCTGGCTGTCCTGGAACTCACTTTGTAGACCAGGCTGGCCTCAAACTCAGAAATACGCCTGCCTCTGCCTCCCAAGTGCTGGGACTAAAGGCGTGCGCCACTACACCCGGTGGCTCTGTACTTTTTCTTTTCTTTTCTTTTCTTTTTTTCAATTTTTATTAGATATTTTCTTCATTTACATTTCAAATGTTATCCCAAAAGTCCCCTAAACCCTCCTGGTTCTGTACTTTTTAACATGTATAAACATTCTTTGAGAATCAGTACCTTGCAAAATAGTAAAGTAAACTCATCTTGTATTTTTCCTCCCCAAGATAAGGTCTCATAATATGAGCCTGCCGAGAATTCTAGAACTCCCTATCCCAGCACTGCCAGGATTGTACATATCTGTTTATTACCAGGCCTGGCTAAAATACTTGCTATTTTTCTGATAAAATCTCATGCTATGCATCTTACGCTAGACTCAGAATTCTCCTGCCTCTGCTTCTCAAGTGATGAGATTACAAGTATAAGCCCCAATACCCAATTAAAATACATCTTAAGGGACTCAAAATCAAGACTATTCATCGTTGTGTACTTAAAGAGATTCCATGCCAAATAATATACATTATTGTAATAAAGATAATTTTAGAGGTGACTGGACATAAAAGGTCCTGTACTAGGAGTATCAGGATAGTAGAACAAGGAATATCAGGATAGTAGAAAAAACTTCCAAACCATGAAGATGAAATTAAAAAATAAATGATTGTCTTTTTAAATTTATATTTATATAATGATTATGAGTAAGAAGGGACTTTGTTCTGAATCCCTCATCTTTTTTAAAAACAACAAAACAGACAAAATAGGTAGTGACCTTCCTTCCTGAGCCTCTGGGATGCTGTGGGACTGAGCTACTGCACTGATAAATGGAGGCTTCTAACTCCAGTCTCAGACCATCTGACACCCTCTTCTGATCTCTGTGATCACCACATGCATATGGTGCAAACATGCATGTAGGCAGAACACCCATTCTTAAAAACAAACAAACAAACAAACAAACAAAAAAGCCCCACTATACAATTATCATTCAACATTGTAACATAGCAACTTTTAGGTTATACTGAAATTCTTTTTTGTTTTGGTTGTTGCTGTTGTTGTTTTTTCGAGACAAGTTTCTCTGTGTAGCCCTAGCTGTCCTGGAACTCACTTTGTAGACCAGGTTGGCCTTGAACTCAAGAAATCCACCTGCCTCTGCCTCCCAAGTGCTGGGATTAAAGGCATGTGCCACCACCTCCTGGCTCTGTACTGAAATTCTTAAGTAACATGCAAAAGATGCCTTATAGAAATGGATGCTTTAAGAAGTAAGATGTAGACAGGGTCAGAGAGTAAGAAAATGACAAGAAGCACGAGCCCAGAACAATGTATAAGTACCTACAGGCACTGATTGGATTGCCAGTGTTCATGCTAACCTCTCCACCATTCCAGTCAGAAAGACACTTGAGATGAGACCAGCACCCACCAGCCCATGTCACTGGCAATGCCAGCCTCTACCGTTTCATAAAGATGCATAGCCACAATGATAAGTGAGGGGCCGTTTGCCCTGGAAAGTCAGCAACAAAATAAAGGTAGTACTGAACATATGAAGGTAATTTTGACACACTAACTAGACTTCCAAACGGCATTGTTTTCTCTACTTAGATGAACTGGCACCCCAAACACTTGTTTAACATGCATAAGGTCTTTCTTTTCATACTGTCAGTACTGATCATGTCACAGAAGAATTACCATATTAAAAGTATGTTTATGCATAAAAAAGGTCTGCACACCTGGATAGCCTCCTGAGACCCAACATCTCACTGTCATGAGTATTCCTGGGAAAGCAGAAACAAAGAGTACATGTGAAGAGAAATAAAACAAGCGACATTGGAGGGTCATGCATAAGGCAGATATGGTTGAGAAAAAGAGGATTATTTGGCCCAAAGGATCGTAGATCGTAACACGTGAAACATTTCAATACAGAAACTGAAAGCAGATTTTTGGGTAGAGAGTAGGGAGAAAGGATGTCCTCCCAGAATGAAGAGAATATATACCTGCAATCCATTTATCTTAAGACTTTTCAGTATAAAAAAAGAAAGAAAGAAAGAAAGAAAGAAAGAAAGGAAGGAAGGAAGGAAGGAAGGAAGAAAGAAAAAGAAAGAAAAAGAAAGAAAGAAAGAAAGAAAGAGAATCATACATATTACTTGGGAGTAGAGTGGTATTTGGAAAACATAGTTCTGACATTTCCAACCAAGCTTGCCTTCTTCAGAGACCCACTTATTAACCTTCGTGAAGAGATTCATCACTTTGTTACTAACCAATAGGACCTTAGTCTCTGTCTTTAATATCTACACATGCTTGCAGCCCAATCCTGGGATATTATTATTGTTGTTTTGATTTAAGGTTCTGCTAGTTTTTTCACTTTATTAATATAAACCATTTCCTAGGAATCCTATTCATAAGGAGAATTTTGTCTGAAATATGATTTAATAATTTTAATAACATATAGCTTAGTTTTCTTTTTATTGGAGGTTGAAGGGCAATAACTTAATCTACTTGGAATATCCCATAAACTACAGGCCACAGAGATATGTAATTTTAAGTATCTAGCTAGGTTAATGCTTCCTTGAAATTGCTTCCTAACAGGGATCCAATGCTGGCACTAAGCACACCATCGCTTTTGCCTCCATTACCTTCTTTTGCCTGAGAAGTTGCTATCTTTGATTGGTGACTGATCTGGAAAACACAGGTGATGTTGAAGAGAATTATATAATTATACTCAAAGGTGCTCTTGAGTTGATGTCTCTGATCTGGTCTCTCCTCCGTTGTCCCTAGTATAACAAGGAATTAAGAACTTGGAAGGCTGAAATCCACAGGCTAGTAATGGAGGAGACTTGCAGCTCAGGGTACATCAACCAATTCAGCTAATTTCACACAGCTTTGCAGTTATTTTCCAAGTTAAAAACTGTTTCCCAACTGCAGTTTAAGAGGGAAAGACAGGGCAGCTTTTTTCCTGAATCACAGTTCAAAGCCTTCTGATCTTAGTGGCTCTTTGAATGCAAATACAGAAATATGTCAAAAAATGAACTGACTTCTTCATTCAATTCTGAGTCTGTCAAGCCCTGATATCAATGACTAACTTATTCCTTATTCAAGGGATCCTCCCAGACTGACTGCTGCTATAAAGAATGTAAGACAGTTCATCTTCAGCGAGAATATGATGTTCCATAATGATCAGACCAAAGAAATTCCAAGAGATGGTCTTGCATGGTTCCTTATTAAGAGCCTATCTTTAGAATCTCATAGTGAGGTTTCCCTCCTTAAAACCAGTGAGGGGAAGAAAAGGATTAGGGAAGTTGAGAGGATAGTTAGGAAAAAAAACAAAAACAAAAACAACAAAAAACCCCGAAACAATTAACTTAACATTTTATTGCCTATAAGTAGTTCTGATCTGACTGTGTCACACTAAGTAAAGACCATGTTACTAAGGAGAAGCAAGGATCAGAGCAGGGACTTACTCACTGCAGCAGCAGCACTGACTTGGTCCTTACCTTTCTTAATTCCTATTCCATTTCTGCAATTCACTATGATACAACTATCTAAAATTTAAATGGCACTTTCAAAATGCCTCCTTAAAAAAGAAATCTGGACAGTGAAAACAATGTTTCCCCAACTACATGTTATTTTTCTGTCATCTAAAAGCAATATCGTACTTGGATAAAAAAGAAACACCATCTATTCAACTTAAAATGAATTGGAAAAGACATACTATCAAATATTTAAAGCTTTTAAAAGAATTCATACATCATAGTGCACATTTTTTTTCTGAATTTATCTAAAATAAAATAAATAAGAATGAGCCAGCTGCAGATGTGAGAAGAATGTGTACCTTTTTCTTTTGGCACTACCAGTATCAGAAGTAGCTGAGGAGATCATGCTGTCTCCATCCTCAATGTCATCTCTCCTGGCAAGCTCTTTCTTCTTTGCCTGAAATAAAGCAGATGCCAGGAGTGAGCCTCATTCTATCAGGCATTCCTAGGAATACATGAATGTTAAAGAGCCAGGCATATCACATTCATTCAGAGGTGCAACCTCATGCGCAATACAAATACTCAGCACTCTTTAAGCATTTTAATAACCTAACTTAACAGCCTGCATGACAGAAAAGTAGGTGAAATTAAACTAAAAAATAAAAAGATAAGAATAAATCAATATTAGCTAGGAGCATTGATGATTGATTGCCAATGGCATGGTATAGTTAAAAGCTGAGGCAAGCTGTGGGGTTGGCTTGCACTGCAGGCCTTGCTTAAGTTAAGCTAACTTAGAGGGAACTTCTAAGAAGCACTATGTCAAGCCGGGCGTGGTGATGCACGCCTTTAATCCCAGCACTCGGGAGGCAGAGGCAGGCAGATTTCTGAGTTCGAGGCCAGCCTGGTCTACAGAGTGAGTTCCAGGACAGCCAGGGCTACAGAGAGAAACCCTGTCTCGAAAAAACAAAAACAAAAACAAAAGAAGCACTATGTCAAAGAAAAAAAAAGTTCAAACACTGAGAGGTGAAAATATAGATTTACTATCATAAAAAAAGTAAATAAAGACAATGTTTGATTTTTAAATGTCTGTTTCTTATTGGTTCAAGATTACTCTTGCTTCCAGAAATATTCCAGCAAAAAAGGCTCAGTGGGTAAAGGTATTTGGCACCAAGCCTGATGAACTGAGTTTGATTTACTGGACTCACATGGTAAAAGGAGAAAACTGATTCCTTTGAGTTATACTCTGACCAATCCCCTGCCACTACATCAAACCTAACAAAGACCAAAAGCCCACATGTAAGACAGGTAATCTATAATTCTTCCACTCCCCCCCTCCTATTTTTCAAAGCCGGATTTCTCTGTGTAGCCCTGGCTATCTTGGAACTCACTCTATATAGAACAGGCTGCCCTTGAATTTACAAATCTGCCTGCCTCTGCCCCTGGGATTAAATGCATGTACCATCACCACTCAGCTTTTTTTTTTTTTTTTCAAGACAGTTTTTTGTTTCTTTTTTGTTTTGTTTTGTTTTGTTTTGTTTTTCCTGAGCAGCCCTGTCTATAGAGTAGGCTGGCCTCCGAACTCAGAGATTGCCTACCTCTGCCTCCTGAGTACTGGGATTAAAGGCATGCAACAGCACCACCTGGCTTGAGTTAATCTGTCTTTCATACCTACCATTTTGTCGTAAAAATTCCTGACCCAATAGCATCTTGTTCCGTCCAAGATATTCTGTGAGAGATCTGACTAAGTCTTAAATAATGTAATGCTCAATTAGTTTTCAGATGTTTTTTTGCCAAAGCCAACTAGCTCGCTCATATTCTCTCTCTCTCTCTCTCTCTCTCCTGTGTGTGTGTGTGAGAGAGACAAACACAGAGAGAGAGAGACCGAGAGAGAGAGAGAGAGAGACAGAGAGAGAGAGAGAGAAAGAGATGTGGTGGTGGTGGTGGTGGTGGTGGGTATGGGGTATTGTTATACAGCACAACCTGACTGGAAAACCAGGGTTCTTTGGCCTCTTCCTCCTCCCGTGCTGGGATCACTACAGACAGCACAATTACCATTTGGAATTGAAGGGTTACTTCCTGAGAATCCTGAAACTGGCTCTCCCCACAGGGTCAAATCCTTGCTTCCTCTACCTCAATATTTATGGTATTTAAAAGATTATTTCTCCTCTACAGGGTTCTGACAAGTCTAAAAATAATTCAATAGTACTTGTAGTACAAAGAAATGACTTAATATTCCTGGGATGGAAATGTGGGACACATCTCAAAAGGACACACCAAATGCATGAAACTATGTCAGTGATACAACAAACAGCAAAATACCTGCATGACTTGCTGCAGTTTTAGAACTCGCTTATAGATGGCTGAATTGGGAACGTTATAGCGTTTGGCATTTTCAAACATTAAATTCAGATCACACTCCAAATGATCTAAAGTTTCATATTCTTGGTTCTTTAGCTTTGTTCTGTAAAAGATAAACAAATGATTGTAAGTTCTTATTATAAAAATTATCAACTATTCTTCCTAAAAGTCCAACTTCAAAACAACCCTTCACAGGTACCAAATGTATTTTTAGCCCCATGTAATAGGCTTCCATATTCAAAAGTAAAGTCTGAAACACTATTAAATTTAGATAATAGCACAGTTTATCTAAAAATCCAAATAAATTACAGGCCTTAGTAGTCAACTATGAAAATGAATACACTAGGAAAATTTCCAGTGAAAAACCCTGAGAAACAAAAATTAAGAGAGATTTTGACTCAATAAAGAATCACTGTGAACTACTGATTTCTGAAGATTAGGAGTCCATTCAAGTTCCTACAGGTTACCAATGATATGGTCTTAAAAAAGCATTCAGAATAACATATTTGCCTGCAGAGGAGACATGCAAGCAGTGAAGGTGGCTCTCATGCTGGAGCTCGCAGGAGGAAGATCGGTCAGTGTCTATTAACTACTTTCTTCCAGCGCAGTCATTTATTTATAAAGAAGTAGCACACGTCATTAATACAAGCATTTGGAGTTACAGAGACAAAGTTTAGAGCTAAGATGAAAGGATGGACCATACAGAGTCTACCCCACTGGGGGATCCATCCCATAATCAGTCATTAAACTCAGACACTATTGCATAGGACATCAAGTGTTTACTGAAGGGACCCTGATATAGCTGTCTCGTACAGAAGTGGATGCTCACAGTCACCTATATGACAGAACACAGGGCCTACAATGGAGAAGCTAGAGACCCCAGGAGACCCCAGGAGCTGAAGGGGTCTGCAACCCTAGAAGAGGAACAATATGAACTAACCAGAACCCCCAGAACTCGTGTCTCTAGCTCTATATGTAGCAGAAGATGGCCTAGTCGGCCATCATTGGGTGGACAGGCCCCTTGGTATTGCAATCTTTATATGCCCCAATACAGGGGAACGCCAGGGCCAAGAAGTGGGAGTGGGTGAGCAGGGGAGCAGGGCGGGGGGCGGGGGGGAAGAGGAGGGAACTTTCGGGATAGCATTTGAAATGTAAATTTGAAAATATCTAATAAAAAAATTGAAAAAAAAAAAAGAATGCAAGCATTTTAGACACTATTGCGCACCATCAGCTCTCATATGGGCTTGATGCTCTTTGTATAAAGTAGAGTCTCTGTTGGCTCTAACTCTATATGAATTTGGACATTAGCTTCTTTGATTGAAATACCTATGTGGTAACCATCAAAATAAAAATAAAAAAATTATACGAAGAATGACAGTAGGTTAAAAACAGCTTCATCAGCTGGGCGTGGTGATGCACGCCTTTAATCCCAGCACTCGGGAGGCAGAGGCAGGCAGATTTCTGAGTTTGAGGCCAGCCTGTTCTACAAAGTGAGTTCCAGGACAGCCAGGGCTACACAGAGAAACCCTGTCTCAAAAAAAACAAAAAACAAAAAACAAAAAACAAACAAACAAAAAGCTTCATCAAGTGAATGTAAAGATTCCAAATTTTTATTAGAATAGTACTATCCAATCTGCATGTAAAGTTTTACTTTAAGTTTTTGGAAAAGATATTCAGATTCTGTGCAGTGCTTAAGGAAATATTACTGGATATACCAAAAACAATTAAGTACAAATTCAGTTCTCAGTGCTAGCTCATAAGCCTAACATTAGACTTTAAAATATGCTCTCAACTTATTCCTGACAAACCAAAAGATGAAGATAGCAATACTTGGTAAGAACACCCACAAAGAACAGAAAGTCTGGGCTGGCAGAATGAGTCAGTGGATAAAAGCTTGTCCACGTTTGACAACCTGAGTTCAATTCCCAGGTCCAAAAGTGAAAGAACTGACTCCTCAACATTGTCCTTCAGACATCTATACAAGTTATGGTATGAATGATACTGCATTCTACAACATGTACACCTGCCACAAAACAGAATCCATACTTGAAACCAACAGCTTGTTCTGTGTCTACAGATATTTACTACACCAGTGTTATTCAATGGCAGTGTGGTGTTTGGGAGGCTTGGAGGATGGAAGCGGAGGAATGAGGACACGTGGGGATGGCAAATCCTAGTACAATAGTGGCATGAGGAGCCACATTGGCTAGGTTCTCTAACTTCTTTTCTTTTCGTTGGGTGGGGCTGGAGACTGAACCCAAAGGCACTCTAAATCACACAACACAGTCTTCTTCTCTATGATGTTTAGGGAGGCATCCACCTCCCTTCTCTGTGCTAACGAATATTACTAGGACCATGCTGAATCACACAGCCAATAACATCGAATGAAATTTAAAATCAAGTTTCTTATTTGCAATCATCACATTTTAAGAGCACAACATCCCACAAGTGACTTATTACACAGGATGATACACATAGTACGCATGTTAGCCTTCATTCTGCATTTTAATAAGGCAAATAAACTGATTTTCTATATGCTGATCAAGAGGGCTTTGAAGCCAACATGATTATACTACAAGACTGTTTTTTTTAAAAGCTAACGAAGTACATAGCAATGAATGATAGTGTAACCACTAAGGATTTTTTGTTTGTTTTTACTTTACTAAATTATAAGACAGATAGTTAAATATTGAAGAAAAGATTTTATATCAGTTCATGTCCTTATCTATTTCCGGAAGCTATAGGTATGTGCAGCTTCAACTACAAGAAGACACATCTATACTGAGTAATGTAGAAAAAGTCTTACCTGATCTGTTGAAGTGATATGGGCATTTTAATTTGCTGATAATAATCTGGGTATTTTTTCTTTGAAGGCAAATGGAAGAAAGGTTCAGCTATGAGCTGCCCTTGGTGATTCCGACAGCTCCTAACTGTGTCATAAAGCTGATGAAAGGGATTGGAAACATCCATGAAGGAAGTGATGCTCTCAGCTTCAGATTCCCCTTCTTCATAGCGTGCAGCTGACAAGACAAGCACAGAGTCACCAGGGGAATAAAGAAAAAACAATCAACATTGAATTTTAATAACTCTTAAAAAGATTTTTTGTGTCTGAGTATTTTGCCTCCATATATGCATGGGTGCCTGGTGCCCACAGGTCAGAAGAGGCCATTGGATCCTCTTGGTCTAGAGTTACAGAGTTGTGAGCTGCCTTGTGGGTGCTGGAAATACAAGTTGGGTCATCTACAAAAGCAGTAAGTGCTCTTAAACACCAAGCCATCTCTCCATTCCAGAACCAACACTTTAAAGTTCTGTTTTTCTTTGTTTGTTTATAAATGGGTCCTACACTATGGCCCAAGCTAATCTACAACTCTCAGAAATCATCCTGCTTTTGTCTGGAATTACAAGCAAGCTCAGTCATGCTCAGCTAAAAACAATTTCTACTTATTTAGTTAGGTTTTCTTTTGTTTGTTTATTTGTTTGTTTTTGTTTTTTTGTTTTTTTCGAGACAGGGTTTCTCCGTATAGCCCTGGCTGTCCTGGAACTCACTTTGTAGACCAGGCTGGCCTTGAACTCAGAAATCCGCCTGCCTCTGCCTCCCGAGTGCTGGGATTAACAGCTTTTCTTTTTTGAGTAATGGTTTCACTGTATAGATTTGGTTAGCTTCCAACTTACAGAATAAGCATCTACCTCCTAAAGTGCTAGTATTTTGGGCACATACAACTATGCGCAGCTTTGAAAATGATCTTAAAAGATCTCTAATTTTCCTTAAAGACAATGTTAAACATGATTAGAGTAGGTACTTCAGAGATGGCTCAGTTAAGAATGCTTGCTGCTATTTCTGAGAATGTTAATTCGTTTCCCAGAACCCATGTTGGGCAGTTGAGACCTTTATTACAGCTCCAGAGGATCTGATTTCTAGTTCCCTTCATATGCATAGCATACACTCACTATACATTCACACAGACACATAAACAAAAAATAAATCTAAAAAGTATTTAGTATAATTGCATATAGTAGAAAACTATCTAGAAATATTAAATTCAAACGTTACACTCAGTTAAAAGACTAAACAATAGTTTATTTTTTAAAAATGTTTTCTTCAGATTTCCTGCTATGTTTAGCCAAAAGGAACAAGTAGTTATTCAGAGATCTCAGAACTAATACAGAAGCATGAAGTTCATTGCTACAGCCAGGATCTGTAATCACACCCCACCCAAAAGACTCATGTGTTAAAAAGCATCTTCCTCAGAGTGGCATTATTGAGAGGTGGGAGAACTAAAGGTCTGAATTAGTGGGAGTCTTGGGCATGGGGTGGGAGATGGTAATGCATCTGAAGAAAGTAATGAGACCTGTTTCTGTTTTCATTTCACGTACCCAACACTAGGTAAAAGGTTTTGCTCTTCCATAGCCCCTAGTATGTATAATGAATACTGCCTTGCCATAAGACTAAGAGAAACAGGTCTAACTGATCACAGACTACAACTTCCAAAATTGTGAGCTAAACAAAAATGTTAGAAAAATAGAAGACCAACACATTTCCCACAGTATAAACTTAGATTAGGCTGACACTCTCAGACATAATTCAGCATGCAGCCTCACTTTGCCCCATTCATCTATAACATCAGAGGAACAATTCCTTAATGAGGAAGTGTTCAGGTAGAAGCCAAGTCATAAAAATACCAGAACACAACAAAGAGTGATTTTTATAGAAATATAAAACCCGGGGCTGGTGAGATGGCTCAGCGGGTAAGAACACTCAACTGCTCTTCCGAAGATGATGAGTTCAAATCCCAGCAACCACATGGTGGCTTACAACCACCCGTAATGAGATCTGACACCCTCCTCTGGTGCTTCTGAAGTCAGCTATAGCATACTTATGAAGAATAATAATAAACGATCCTTGGACCAGAGAGAGCAAGTGGGACCGACCGGAGCTAGTGGAGCCAACTGGAGCGAGCAGGGCCAACCGGAGCAAGCAGGGCCGAATGGGGCTGGCCAGAGCGAGCGGGGCAAGACCAGAACGAGCAGGGTTGACCAGAATGAGGAAAAAAAAAAGAAATATAAAACCCATGCTTCTCATTTATCTAAAGATGTATTTGTACACACACACACATACACACACACACACACACACACACACACACACACACACACACACACGTACGTACATCCGCTCTCATGTGTGTACAGGTGCCTGAAGAGTCTAGAAAAGGGTTTCTCTTAAAGCTGAAGTTCATCTTAACTTCCTGATCCTTCTGCTTCTATGTCCAGAGTGTTCAAATTACATGTACCACCATAGCCAGTTTTATGAGGTACTGGGGATCAAAACCAGGGTTTTATGCATGTATGGCAAGTGCTCTTACCAACTGAGCTACATGCCTGGTCCCCAATAAGGTTTTTAAACTTTATCTTTTCTTTATTAGTTGGTATCTTATAATATCAAAAAGATGCAGTATATAATTCTGAACTGTTCAAATTTACCGAAATTTATTTTAAGATCAGTAGATAAAGTCAATTTTGATAACTGTGAACTCGGAAGAAATATATATTTTTCTAAGTACAGAACATATATATTAAGCATGCTATGTGTAATAAGCACTAGAACATATCAATGTGCCAATTCACAGAACCTGTAAATGTTACTTTACCTATGTCATAAAACGAACTTTGCGAATTTTAGTAACAATCTTGTCTTAAGAAGGTGAAAGTGGATTAAGTAGGCTCTTAAAAAAAAAAAAAAAAAAAAAATGAAAGGAAGCCAGGTGTGGTGGCGCACGCCTTTAATCCCAGCACTCGGGAGGCAGAGGCAGGTGGATTTCTGAGTTCGAGGCCAGCCTGGTCTACAAAGTGAGTTCCAGGACAGCCAGAGCTATACAGAGAAACCCTGTCTCAAAAACAAAAACAAAAAACAAAACAAAAAAAAAAAAAAAAGAAAAAGAAAAGGATGTGGGGCTGGAGATTAAAGAGCACTGTCTGCTCTTCCAGAGGTCCTGAGTTCAATTCCCAGTAACCACATGGTGGCTCACAGCCATCTGTAATCGGATCTGATGCCTTCTGGTGTGTCTGAAGACAGCTACAGTGTACTCATATACATTAAACAAATAAATCTTTTAAAAAAGAAAAAGAATGACAAGCACACTACAACAAAAGAGTCAGGAAGAAAGGATAATAAATACCAAGGCTACAATGTGAACTTGGAAGAAGGGAGTATGAACCAAAGGATAAAGGTGGCCTCTAGAAGCCAGAGAAATCGAGGAATGGATTTTCCTATATCTTAGTGGCCTACTCACCACCTTGACTTTAGATACCTGAGCTCCACAACTACAAGAAAATAAATTAATGTTGCTCTAAATCAGTAAAAATGTGGTAACTTGCTTCAACAATAGGAAGCAAAATAATACAAAGAAGTCTGTATGAGGGCTGGGGGTGCTGCTCAGTGCTGGGGCTTAGTCTAGGATGAATGTAGCCCTGGGTCAATGCCCAGGACGCTGCTGGTGCCATAGTTAATGAATCTACAGCTACCATCTGCTCATTTAGCGACTGTGAGAGGGGCCCTTTAACTTCCAAAGACAGTACTTTCAAGTTTCACACAAAGATCCATATCTTTTGTTATTGTTGTTATTGTTGTTTTACATACTTGGAGCTCTTCCCAAGGAAACAAACCTTATCACTATGACATAACACTTTTATTTGTCAATATCTGTACTTGAGAGTTAACTTTATCAGAAGTCAATACAGCTACAGTAACTCTTTATTCTTTGGTGATTTATTTCTTTTTGGTTATTTGCCTGATACATTATTTTAAAAAATAAAGTTCTTTTTATTTTATGTGAGTGCATGTGCCTGTACAGCATATGCATGCAGTGACTACAGAAGCCAGGAAAGGATGCCAGGTCTCTTGGAACTCCAGTTACAAAGGGTTGTTAGGTGGCATGTAGATGGTGGAAACTGAACCCCTATCATGGTTAAGCCATCTCTCTAGCCTCCTACCTGATATATATCTTTAACTACTCTTTTATGTTCACGTTTTCTGTTTATTTATCCAATTATGTTCATTAACATAAAACATTTGCCTTTGACAATTTTACTTACCCAAGATTGCATCAAATGCAACAAAATAACATTTCTTAAAAAAACTAACCAACTCCAAGACCAAAGTTGGTGCAATTTCCCTCAGCCAGAAGGACCACAATCTAAAAATGCCTACCAGCTAAAGCAGCATCCTCTTCACTCTCTGAGCCATACTGAAGTGCCATGGTAATTGCTGACAAGCGACCCCCTTGGACTGCTCTTTTATTACTATAAAGAAAAACAAGCAATTAGAAAACAGAATACTGTTATGATTTGCATACCTTAATGAAATAGGAACAGTTAAAATGTACTAATAGAAGGAAAAATAATTCCTATTATCTGCCTGCTTAATATATAATACTCCTCATAGTCTTAGCAAAGAAAAGTGAGATTTTTGTTCTTCTTAAAAAAGAAAAGTTGAGGCTGAAGAGATGGTTCAGCAGTTAACCCTGGCTGACCATCCAGAGAGCCTGAGTATGATTCTTAGTACCCTAAGGGCAGCTCACAGTTATCTGTAACTTCAGTGCCAATAGATATGACCCCCTCTTCTGGACTCCACAGGCACTGTACTCACATGGTGCACAGATATACATTCAGGCAAAAGACTCATATACATAAAACCTTAAAAAGGAGAAAATGGTAGCAGAAAGATAGACTACTAAAATTCATTTTTCACTTAAATGAGGTACATTATCCATATTTTATGGAAAGTAAGGATTTCATTATTGTCATCTAAAACACTCGAATTTTACAGTAACAAGTTCTATTATAAAAATACCACATCTTATTTGTAACATTAAACACTACTTAATAATTCTTAAGTGTTATCTGTGAGGTGAGGAAAGGTCTACCATAGAACCTTAACTTACTTGTAGTTACTTTTGTGACAGGATTTTGCTATGTAACCCAGACTGGCCTTGAACTGACAATCTTCCTACCTCAGTTTTTCAACTGCTGGAATTATGGGTATACATCACTATGCCCAGCTCTTGCCTCAATCTTTTTAAGTAAAGTTCTTGGCACATCCTCCTTTAAACCTAAAGATAATACTTTAAGATCGCCTTCTGGCTAGCATGCCTATTGTCATAAGCATGAATCAGCTTCCAGACTACACCCTCTGACTCTCACCGGTAATACTTGCTAGTGGGGTTTCTTTCTTCACCAAGGCTGCTTTTATTGTGCGAAGGACCTGTCAGCCTGGCTGCAGCCAAATTTGATGCAGTCCTATCCAAAGATAAAATAAATAAAAATAAAAAAAACCAAAAAACAAAAAACAAACTTATAGACTGAATAACTAAAAATCAGAATGTTGGGGGAAAAAAGGAAACTATATTCTGTTAAGAGGGGTAATAAACTATTTATGAGCATCTATTATGCAGCAAGCTCTGTGTCAAGATCTGGGGACACTAAAGAAATGGGCAGGACTAATCTTCATGTGCTATGTTTACTACAAAGTCAGAAGACACCATATTGAAACAAACATGAGAGCTGGAAGAAAGCTTTGAAAGCACTCAATGTTCCCATTTCATTTAAGAGGAAATGGAATCCCAGAACTAAGACCTGTTCAAAGATAGTCCTAATGAAGGAAAAGCAGAATGAGACTTGAGATCTTCTGACTAAATGTCCTATTACAAACATAAATAGACAGTATTACATATAATATACAATATATATGTCCATCATCTTTTCAAATAACTTTCTTCAGCTATAATGAAGCAGCTAAAAACACTTCTTTTGCTGTTTTCAGAATCAAATATCAACTATAAATTAATCTTATTTTCTACTGTATTAATTTTACTAGCCAGAAGTTCAACAAACAGGCACAAGGCTCTTAGGTATCTTAAACTTACCTTATTCGAAGACTTGATTTAGTCATTTCATGATGTTCAATTTCTGCCTTTTTCATATAAAATATTTTTTTAATCGAATTGGCATCCTAGCAAGATAAAATGGCTTTGCTTAGAAAAGACTCAGAAGATGGCTCAGTGGGGAGAAGCACTTCTCACCAAGTCTGATAACCTGAGTTCTATCATTAAAACCCATATGGTAGACAGAGACATTGTCCTCTTACCTCTATATCCTTAGGTCTTCACACACCCAAAATGAATAATCAAAGAATAAACAAACAAAGTGGTGCAGGATAAGAGTGAACACTATCCTGACCCATGCTGGCTTTCGTGTTATTCTTTCATTTGGAACAGATTTCTATTCACTAGCCATAAACATGCATCCCTAAATACCTTCCCAGAAACTTCCAAATTATCTTCAAAAGTTATTGCTAGTTAAGTACAAGTTTAAAAGGCTGCTGGTTCTTTTATAATTTGGCAATTAAGGGGCACACTAGATTTAATGGCAAAATATAATGAATTCTATTTGTATAAAATTATCTAAAAATGCAAGTAAAGATGTAATTCTTCAATTTTAAATCTGTCTCTACTCTTATCTATCTATCTATTTGTATCTATCTATCTATCTATCTATCTATCTATCATCTTTCTCTCTGTCTGATCTATAAAACAATTGTTGAGAAGGTTCCATCCTAAATACCATGTATGATTCTATAACTAGGTCTTTTTAAGAAGCCATTAATATATTTTACAAATTACCTTTTCACATATGCAAAAAAATGCACACAAATGTACTTGCTTAAATTAATAGCAACTAGCCGGGCATGGTGGCACACGCCTTTAATCCTAGCACTTGGGAGGCAGAGGCAGGCGGATTTCTGAGTTCAAGGCCAGCCTGGTCTACAAAGTGAGTTCCAGGACAGCCAGGGTTATACAGAGAAACCCTGTCTCGGAAAACAAAAAACAAACAAACAAACAAAATTAATAGCAACTTATCACATTAGATCCAAAGTTTCCTTTGCTTTAAGACTTAGTTCAGGTTGACTCTCTGTTGAGAAGCACAGACCCATGTCCTTGGGTACTTACTCTCCTTTCTCTAGCATATATTTTTCCAATAATCCCTGTAATATTGAAACTTTATTCTCAATAAACTCCAACTCTGCTTCATAAAAATAACTGAATAAATAAAAACTTAGTTCACAGAAAATAATTTGAATATATATTTTTTTAATTATACTAGCAAACAGTACTACATATCACTAAAATGTCCTTTCACAAAGTAAGATTTTTAAGGACTTCCTAATTCATTACTGATTCTCACTCCAAGTATCTCCTCCACCCCAATCAGATTCTTTCTATATAGGTCTGGATTCTCTAGCATAGATAGCATAGAATTTTCTATGTAGACCAAACTGGCTTTCAAGTTACAGATTCTTTCTGCTTGTGCCTTTGGAGTGCTGGGATTAAAGGTGTAAACTACTACACCCAACTTCACCCAAATTTCTAAAAAAAAAAAAAAAAAAAAAAAAAAAAGCAGCCTGAGATGGATAACTTGTAAACATGGCTTACTACACTCTCGACTGAGAAAGCCTTACAAAATCATAGAAACCAAGAGGTTCAGATTTTCCTGTTTATTTTAGAGATACCCATGAGGGGCTGGAGAGATAGCTTAGCAGTTAAGAGTACTGGATGTACTTCCAAAGACCCTGGTTTGATTCTCAATGATTAATCAAAGACATTGCTACAATCAACTAGTCATTATTAGACTAGAAAGCTTCCAAGTGACAATTGCAAAGAAATCAGTTATTTTATATTATATACATTTCAAAGGATGCTTTCTATATTTACCAAATTTAAGGACTAAATACTTACAAAAAACTAAAAGCTTAAATGAACAGAAGACAAGAATACAGGAATAAACCTTTGTATTTATGGTTAATTCATTTTCAATAAGGATGCCAACACAATTCAATGAAGAAATAATAATTTTTAAAGTAGTGTTGGGATAACAATCCATGTAAAATAATGTATTTGGATTACTACTTAACATATACAAAAACTAATTCACCTTAGATTCAAGATCTAATATAAGACCTAAAACTATAAAATTCTTTTTTTTCCTCCTTTGTTTTTTGGAGGGGGGGCGGTGAGACAGGGTTTCTCTGTGTAGCCCTGGCTGTCATGGAACTCACTCTGTAGACCAGGCTGGCCTAGAACTCAGAAATCTGCCTTCCTCTGCCTCCCAAGTGCTGGGATTAAAGGTGTGTGCCACCACAATAAAATTCTTAAGAAGAAAATATAGGTGGAAATATTTTTGACCTTGAATTGGTTAACAATTTTCTTTCTAAGCAAAAAGAAAAACTAGATAAACTAGAATTCCTCAAAATTAATAATGTCAAAATAAATTACTCTGAAGTAAAGACAAGAGAATGGAAGAATGTATTTTAAAATCAACTGGTAAGGATATGATATCCACAGTATATAAATGACTATTAAATGACAATGAAAAGAGAAGTAACCTAATTTCAAAATGGGCAAAGGGTCAAAATAGACATCTCACCAAAGAGGACAACATCATACACAAATAGCCACTATGTACATAAAAAGATGTTCAATGTTATTAACTATATTAATGAAAAGCAAATCAAAACTATAACATACTGTGACATTCCTAGAATGGCCATAATAAAAGCAAAACTGAAAAGCAGGTGTTTGGTGACAGGAAGACAAACTGCAGTATTTATAGACTGCAGGTGGAAATGTAAAACATTATGGTTACTCTGGAAGATTCTGCCAATTCTTCAGTAGAATAAATACATAGTTAATGTATACCCAAGCAATTATATTCCAAAGTATGTACTCAAGTAATATGAAAATGTACTCTCACAAAAGACCTTATATATGTGAAGGTTCCTGTACTGGCTAGTTCTGTGTCAACTTGACACAGCTGGAGTTATCACAGAGAAAGGAGTTGAGGAAATGACTCTATGAGATCCAACTGTAAGGCATTTTCTCAATTAGTGATCAAGGGGGAAAGGCCCCTTGTGGGTGGGACCATCTCTGGGCTGGCAGTCTTGGGTTCTATAAGACAGCAAGCTGAGCAAGCCAGGGGAAGCAAGCCAGTAAAGAACATTCCTCCATGGCTTCTGCATCAGCTCCTGCTTTCTGACCTGCTTGAAGGAAGTCCAGACTTCCTTTGGTGATGAATAGCTGTATGGAAGTGTAAAGTGAATAAACCCTTTCCTCCCCAACTTGCTTCTTGGTCATGATGTTTTGTCCAGGAATAGAAACCCTGACTAAGACAGTTCCTAATTGTATGTTCATAAGAGCTAAAAATAGAAACAACTAAAATGTGTAATAAGTGAATGAAAAAAACATATGGCGTCATCAGTAAGATATGCTATTAATGTGACGAAAAAAGACTAAGTACACACAAATTTTAAAACAGTATGCTATACAAAAAAAAAAAAACACTCACAAAGGAATCCATATTATATGAAATTTCCAGAATAGACAAATGTGTAGACAGAAAAGTAGATGCATATTGTCTAGAGTTTGGGAAGTTGTAGGGAAATGAAAGTGACTGGTGTAATGGCTACACCATTACACTCTGTAATACTAAACCACTAAGTTCTATTTTTTTGTTTTTGTTTTTTGTTTTTTGTTTTTTTCGAGACAGGGTTTCTCTATGTAGCCTTGGCTGTCCTGGAACTCACTTTGTAGACTAGGCTGGCCTCGAACTCAGAAATTCACCTGCCTCTGCCTCCGAAGTGCTGGGATTAAAGGCGTGCGCCACCACCGCCCGGCCACTAAGTTCTATCTTAACGAATGGAATTTAAGGTTATAACAAACATTGGTCCTAAGTTAGTTCTTATGCTCATTGATGAAAATAGTAACAACAAAAACTAACCTTGAATACTTGAGACCCAGGCTCATTATATGTTTTGGCATTTTTTGCTAGAAGATCTATATCTTTGGCCATCGCATGTATACTTTTGTAGCTTCCATTCTATAGTCAACAACAGAAAATAGCAATTCTTCTTAGTAAGAGTTAGTTAATATAACGGTTAAAGAAAAAGACTAAGCCTTTTTAAGTTGTCATTATAGTCCAAAATATCACTGGGAAGTACACTTATGAACAACAACACTTAAAGTTATTTTCCTTTTTACAGATTATTATCAGTACTTATTTTACAGGTATATTTTGTGATACATAAAAAACTAGAATCTGGTATTATTTTTATAAAAACAACTTACCATTTAAAAAAAATCAAGTAAAGTAAGTTTTATTTAGACAGACACTAAGTCCTCCATGGATCCTCACTCATTAAAGTAGACTTAATAGTGTAAAGTAGCACTGTCTCTATTTACAAAAGAACTATCTACCATTTTACTTCTAAAACTCCTAAGAAAGTACATAAGTCAATCTCCTCTAAACCACATGATTACAGATGTCCACCGTCATACCTGTATCCTCTGAGCAATGGTCTTGAGATCTATAGGTTCCTTAATTATTGCATAATAGTCTGGATATTGCTGGAAGACAAAAGCAGGTATGTTCAATAAGCTAAAGTACCCAGTTAGAAGGTCAGTCTGTTCTTCAGCAAATTGAGAAACTTTATGAAATTCATTGCTAAAGCATATTACTATATTCAAAGCAAAAAGAATGTGATTTATCATTTCCTTTTCAGGGAAGAGACAGGGTCTCATTATGCAATTCAAGCTAGCTTTAAACTTTTAAAAAATATATTCATTTTAAATCCCAATGTCACCACCCCTCACAACACCCCCTCACGCATATCCTCCCTCAATTCCCCCCTCCCCTTCTGTGAGAAGAGGGAACTCCTTTTGGGTATCTCCCCCAAGTCTTGCACATCAAGTCACTGCAGGATTGAACTTGCAGATGCATCATCTCCCACTGAGGCCAGACAAGGCAGCAGTTAGGGGAATGGGATCCACAGGCAGACAATGGGTTCAAGGACAGCCCATGCTCCAGTTGTTGGAGGACCTGCATGAAGATCAAGCTGCACATCTGATACGTGCATGTGAGTGTGTGTATGTGTGTGTGTACTCAGTTCAGCCTGTGCTTGTTCTTTGGTTAGTGGTTCAGCCAGTGTGTGTGTGTGTGTGTGTGTGTGTGTGTGTGTGTGTGTGTGTGTGTGTAGACTCAGTTCAGCCTGTGCTTGCTCCTTGGTTAGTGGTTCAGCCTCTGGGAGCATCCAGGTTAGTGGACTGTTTAGCTTCAAACTGTTAAAATTCTTCTACATCAGCTTCCCACTTGGCTGGAATTTTAGGAACATATCACCTGACACAGTTTTTTAGGTCAGGGTGAACCCAAGCTTTTCATATTTGCAATACAACACTGGCATCTACAAAACTTGTATTTGACAACCACGAGATTCAAATTTGCAAACACACACACACACACTCCTCCCTCATAATACTGTAAAGGTATTTACAATTTTGTGTTAGAACACAGGTGGAACACATCTGTGGAAATCATCTAATCTGAGCTCATCCCAAGAAACAGTCACACTGGAAAATGCGCTTGCAGTCTTCATGATGCCCTCACAATCAGTACTCTTAGGCTCTCCTACAAATTTTGTCTCTTAAATGACTGAAGTTGACCAAAAACCCAAAGTGGTTTTGTTCGCTTTTAAAATTTGTATAACATTTTAAAATTAAAATTTGATGACATCATTTGCCCCCTTACCTTTCTTCCCGCTAACCTTCCCATGAATCCCCACCCTCCTTTGCTCTCTTAAATTTATGGCTCCTATTTCCAAATTATTGTGTGTGTGAGTATATGTGTATATTCTTAAATATAGAAATGCTGGGGCTGGTGAGATGGCTCAGCGGGTAAGAGCACCCGACTGCTCTTCCGAAGGTGATAAGTTCAAATCCCAGCATCCACATGGTGGCTCACAACCATCCGTAACGAGATCTGGCGACCTCTTCTGGATTTTCTGAAGACAGCTACAGTGTACTTACATATAATAAATAAAATTAAAAAAAAAAAAGAAAAAGAAATGCAACCTGCTCAGCCCACATGTTATATGTACGCATCAGGACTTGTACTGGGAAACCAATTTGGGGGTTCTTCCCCGGGAAAGAATATTTATTTCTCCTGCTCTCCAAATTTCTCAGTTGCCTTAGTTCTCTGACTAGGGTTGAAGACCTATGGGATTTTCCCCTCCACATTAGCATGTTCACTGATGATGTCCTTGCTTCCCTGACATTTCTATAAGACACAATCTCATAGTAAACTTCTGTTCCTCTTGCTCTTTCCGTCTTTCCACCATCTCGTCAACTACAATGCCTAAGTAATTTTTTTTCTTGTAGACACAGAATAAAAATAAAGTTAAGATCTAAATCAACAGTGTCTGAGTTCATGAATTGCCAGAGGTCACCATGAGTTGTCTACCTCTATCACTTTCATCTCACTTTATGAGACAAGGGTCTCACATTAAACCTGAAACTCACCAATTTGTCTAGACTGGGTGAACAGCAAGCCCTACAATCCTCTTACCTTTGTTAGCTCAGTGCTGGGATTATAGTAGCACAATCATATACAGCTTTTTATAAGGGTGCTGAAATCCTACCTCAGGTCCTTGAATCTGTATGTCAAACACTTTCCTGACTGAGTCATCTTCCCAGTACCAAAAGCTGAGGTACACATACAGGCAAAACATGCATACACATACAAAAGCCTTAAAAATGTTTAATAGAAGTTATTTATCACTGTGGAATAAGTGCTGAAATAGAGTTCTTCTTAAAGTATACTGTTAGAAGTGTGAGAAGCTGTAATGAAATCATACTTGTATCCCGATTAATCTTCTCTTCTATGTGCAGCACATGAGGCCCTGATACCTTAACAGGGGCTCACTTATCTAGAAAATCTCTCTGTCTTAGGATGGAATACTCAATTTCTCCTCTTCCATCACCAAAACAAAAAGAAACTAAAAGGAGGAAGAATTTATGTGTCTTCTTCTCAACCTATCTCTTGAACAGAGACATATACAATTAATAATCTTTTTTAAAAAGTCAACCTTTGGCCAGGCGTGGTGGCACACGCCTTTAATCCCAGCACTCAGGAGGCAGAGGCAGGCAGATTTCTGAGTTCGAGGCCAGCCTGGTCTACAGAGTGAGTTCCAGGACAGCCAGGGCTACACAGAAAAACCCTGTCTCGAAAAAACCAAGAAAAGAAAAAAAAAAAAAAAAAAAGGTCAACCTTTGGGGATTGGGCAGATGGCTCAGCAGTTAAGAGCACCTGATACATTTGCAAAGAACCGAGAATCCAATCCTAACTTCCTCTCGCACCAGGTACTCATATGGTGTGCATGCATATATGTATGTGTATGTATGTGTATGTATATACACTTATAACTGTATTTTAAAAAGCCACCTTCAAATCAAGTAAAATAACAGACTATGTCCTTTGTGCTTTCTGCTGAGGCCATGAATAGTATCACTTAGCTACCTCTGACACTATGCCCTTTTTTTTGTTTTGTTTTGTTTTGGTTTCTTTGAAACAGGGTTTCTCTGTGTAGCCCTGGTTGTCCTGGAAATCACTCTGTAGATCAGGCTGGCCTCAAACTCAGAAATCCGCCTGCCTCTGCCTCCCGAGTGCTGGAATTAAAGGTGTGTGCCACCACTACCCAGCAAAACTGTCCCTTTAATCTTACTTATAACTAATAAATAATTCTTCAAGCATTTAAAATTAAATATTTAATTCATTTGTCACTGAGCACATCACTTACCACTTTGGAAGGCAGTTTCTGAAAAAGTTCACTGACGAGCCGTCCTGATGGATTTGTGGCTACAACTATGGCTTCAAGAAGCTGTTCCAGGATCTCCTTCAAGTAACCTGGAGAAGACTAGCAGGCAAAGAGGTGAGGAAAGAAAAACAAATCCATAAATAAGTGCCAAGTATTAAACAGTTTTTAAGATTACAGCTCTAACTAAAAGAACAACTACTTAGCAGTATTTATCCTATGTTCAAGTTTCAAGAGTACTTTGATTGTTAACTAAGAACTATATTAAATTAGTGAAGCTCTTGTAATATTTCTGTAATTAAATCTCTTAGATCAGGTTCTATAGTGAATCTTAATTTTGTAATAAATACTATAAAAATATCATATATGTAAATGTGGAAATCTATATCCCTTTGGGATCTGAGCAACTGAGCCATATATAAATACTTATGTATGTTTATGAATATGCACACACACACTTCACTATATCAATTCTTCATAGCTCTTCATAGCTCTTCAAATTAAATAAAAGCCAAATGGAGATTAAGTACACTCATATACAACATTTCTGTTCTTCAGACCTAGCAACTTGAGTTTAGTTGCACCTAGTTAAGTCACTCTTCTGATACACAGAATTATGTGCCCCAAACAGTACTTGATCAAAGTGCCATGTTTATAGAAATCTCTACACTGAGCAACAAGATTGTCTCAAACTAATATTTATAGTAAATAGTACTTCACATTCAACTCATACTTTTGTGCAAAAGAAAATAAGATTAATGCCAGGTGTGGTGGCGCACGCCTTTAATCCCAGCACTCAGGAGGCAGGGGCAGGTGGATTTCTGAGTTCGAGGTCAGCCTGGTCTACAAAGTGAGTTCCAGGACAGCCAGGGCTATACAGAGACACCATGTCTCAAAAACAAACAAACAAAGGAAAGAAAATTAATGGTTATTTAGGACTTTTATATATGCACTGGTATTTTCTTTTTCTTTTTTTTTTTTTTTTTTTGGTTTTTTCAAGTCCCCCTCCCCTTATGCAATGCAGCTGCAAAATGAATGCCTTTCTTTCTTTCTTCTCCACCTCCAATCTCCCAGCATCTGCCATGACTTTCAGCTTGCCTGCCTTTTTGTTTTTCCTCTCTAGTTCTAACTGTGCTCTAGCTTAAAAAAAACAAAGCATTTCTAACTAAGGTGACTCAAACTTGCTCTTCAAAATTTTAATCTCAACACTGCCTACCTACATTGATAATCTAGCACTATTGGACTGAACTAGCCCTTGGTAATATCATGGTTTTTAAAATTGAACAAAAAATATGCATTAATATAAGAACAACCCATGGAAACACCCATGAGTAGCACTGTCCAGGATGTTTAAGATCACATGAAACTGGAGTGTGGTTCTCCAGTTTAATGTTCACTTACACTCTCAAGCACTAACACAATGGCTTCCCACAATAGCCCAGAAGAAGCAACATAGCACTCCCTCCTCCTCCTCCTCCTCCCCCTCCCCAAGGTCCTCGAGCTTCTGTGTTCTCGAACTTACACTGTCAGCAAGTGTGCCTTGATTGTCTTGCCCATCTTCATCATCATCTTCATCGTCTGCTTCTCCTTTCTGAACAAACTCATTTCTTGTTCGAAGGTACAAATCCCAAAGTTTACAAGCAGCTTTATACTCAGGGGAATCTGGCTATACATTAGCAAAGAGAGAGAAAGGAACATTTACTTTTTTGTTTGTTTGTTTGTATTGGTTTTTGAGACAGGGTTTCTCTGTATAGCCCTGGCTGTCCTGGAACTCACTTTGTAGACCAGGCTGGCCTCGAACTCAGAAATCTGCCTGCCTCTGCCTCCCAAGTGCTGGGATTAAAAGCGTGTGCCACCATGCCCGGCACATTTACTTTTATTGACAATTCAATCCCTAGTATTAAATTATCCTGTTTAACAAAGAACAGCTATTTTAAGAGACAAATCTGAAAATACATTATAATTACTTCAAAATTATTTTTTTCTTTTCTCTTCAGAGATTTATTTATTATTATACATGAGTATACTGTAGCTGACTTCAGACACACCAGTAGAGGGTGCCAGATCTCATTACAGGTGGTTTTGAGCCACCATGTGGTTGCTGGGATTTGAACTCAGGACCTTTGGAAGAGTAGCAGGTGCTCTTAACTACTGAGCCATCTCTCCTGCCCTACTTCAAAATTCTTATGATTAGAAGATATGCACAACTTAGTCCATTTTCTAAAAGAAAAAATGGCTATTCATTTTAAAGGCATTCTGAAGTAAATTTACAGAACACTTGAGGCAGAAGACAAATTATTTGCTAACTTAAAATTAATTATAAAAATTCCAATGTAAAGACCTATTATAAAAGATAGAAATAACTGGTGAAATTATTTCTACTTTGCATTAGACTTACAGCAAACTTAAAAAAACAAAACAAAACAAAAAAAAAAAACGGAAAGAATTAAATTACCTAAAAAACAATACCTAAATACACAAAAGCAGAGAAAACGTGAGGAAAGTCTTTGTGGTATGAATGAAAATGGCCCCACAGGCTCATAGGGAGTGGAACTATTGGAAGGTGTGGTCCTGTTGGAGGAAGTTGTCATTGAGGGAGGGCTTTCAGGTTTCAGATGCTCAAGTCAGGCCCAATGTCTCATTGTCTTCCTACTGATAGAGAAATGCATCAGCGATGTCTCCAGCATCATCTGCCTGAATGCTGCTATGCTTCCTACTACTACGATGATGGACCAAACCTTGAACTGTAAGCCAGCCCCAGTTAAATAATTTTGTTTATAAGAGTTGCCCTCGTCACAGTATCTACTTACAGCAATAGAAACCCTAACTAAGACAATAGCCAATCCGAGTTCTAGCAGAAGAGAGACCGGTGTATAGGCAATATATGAAAACATTAAGGCTGAAAACTTTCCCTGAGAAAATATCGATGCAAGATTTACAAAGCAAAGCTCACAAGTAAAAAGAGGAAAGTCTGTGTGCATCACAATAAACCAAAGAGAAAGAGAGGGGAAAAAAAAGCCATCACCTATAAAGAAATTGCAGCTCTTTATCTGTTATTTTCTTGTGTGCTGAGGAGCTACCCTAAGGCTTTATACTTGTTAAGCAAGTTTTCAGTTTTGAAAACAATGAAGAAAATAGAAAGTAAAGAGTTGGGTGTGGTGGCATGAGGCTGAAATTCTAATACTTGTAAAGTGATGCACAAACATTGCTGTGAGTATGAAGGCAGCTCAGGGGACATACTGAGCACCGGGAAAGTCAGGGTTACAGAGGAAGCTGTCTCAAAACAACAATACAGTTGTAAAGCTATGAGGGAGTAAAAAATTATGTAAAATAATATTCATTTCCAGAATTCAAATTCTGTCAAAAAAGAAGTACTAGGCAGCATTAATAAGTAGAGGTACTCAGAGTATAATTACTATATGGTCTATGTACTGATTGCAAGTAGTAGTTATATGATAATTAGCTTCGTTTTTTGACAAGTGAACTATTGATCTTAAGATTTCTTGAGGCTAGAGATATACCTGTAGTATACTATTTGCTTGGCATATGTGTAACCCTGAGGTTCAATCCCCACAATTTTTTTTTTCTGTTTTTTCAAGAGAGGGTTTCTCTGTTAGCCTTGGCTGTTCTAGAACTTGCTCTGTAGACCAGGCTTGTCCTGGAATTCAGAGATATCCACCTGCCTCTGTCCTCCAGAGTACTGAGATTAAAGGCAAGTGCCATCACAGCCTGGCTTTTTTTTTTCTTTTTCTTTTTTTAAATAGAAAAGAAAAAGGGTCCTTAACTAAGACTTTACAAATATTAAAATTTAGGGGGAACACATCAAAACTAAAACCAAAAAGGAAGTAGATTTTTAGAAAATTAACAAAATTTATTAAAAAGCAAGAAAATTAAAAGTCAAAATTTGCTGGGCAGGGGTGGCACATGCCTTTAATCCCAGCACTTGGGAGGCAGAGGCAGGTGGATTTCTGAGTTTAAGGCCAGCCTGGTCTACAGAGTGAGTTCCAGGACAGCCAGAGCTACACAGAGAAATCCTGTCTCGAAAAAACCAAAAAAAAAAAAAAAAAAAAGTCAAAATTTGATGGTAGGAATACATTCAAACACAATGTTAATTACTGAACCTAAAAAATAGCTAAAAGAATGAAAAGTATGGGTACTGCAGTTTAAGCTACATAGTAAGACTAACTTAATCCAAGAGTTGAAATACTCTAGTTAAAACACAGGTTATGGAGCCTGGAGAGATGGCTCAGTGTTAAAAAAACATCTACTGCTCTCACAGTGACCTGTGTTTGGTTCCCAGCACCCACATCATATACTAACATGGCTGCTACAGAAAAATCAAATTCATCTGTCCTCCATAGGCAACACATGGTGCACAGGCTTACATGAAGGCAAACATTCATACACACACACACACACACACACACACACATAAAAGCAATTTTAAAAATTAAAAAAACTAAAGGTGAGCCAGGCGTGGTGGCGCATGCCTTTAATCCCAGCACTCGAGAGGCAGAGGCAGGCAGATTTCTGAGTTCGAGGCCAGCCTGGTCTACAAAGTGAATTCCAGGAAAGCCAGGGCCATACAGAGAAACCCTGTCTCGAAAAACCAAAAAAAAAAAAACCAAAAAAAAAACCCAAAAAAAACCCTAAAGGTGTGTGCCACCACACTGTCGCTATAAAGTTTTTAAGAGAAAACATAAAAGTATTTTGCTTTATAACATCCAGGCAAAAGGAATTCCTACACCAAGACACATAAAAGTATAAACTAAAAAAGTTAGATTCTTTTTAAACTTTTTTTTTTCTTTTTTTTCCTGTTTTGAGACAGGGTTTCTCTGTATAGCCCTGGCTCTTCTGGAACTCACTCTGTAGACCAGGCTAGCCTAGAACTCAGAAATCCGCCTGTCTCTGCCTCCCAAGTGCTGGGATTAAAGGTGTGTGCCACCATCCCGGCAAAAAATTAGATTCTTTTTAAGACAAGATCTCACTTTTTATCCATGGCTGGCCTAGAACTCTATATGTAGACTGGGCTGACCTTATACTACTAGATTTCCACCAGCCTCTTGAGCACTGAGATTAAAGGTATGTGCTTCCCAAGAATGATATATTTTATTACATGAAAATAAAAGCTTATGTTCATCAAACAAACTTCAAAAATTGGATGCTAGGGGTTGCTGTTCAATAGTAGAGTACCTGTTTTAGTAGGATTCAATCCCCAGCATTTAAAGAGAAAGGTTAAAACACATTAAAAAAAATTTTAATAGTTCAATTATCTAAGATATTTGAAACATACAATTTAAAAAAGATTAACATTCAAAATATTTTTAATTTCTAGAATATAAAAATACCAAAACAATAAAAGAAAAATTGGTAAAATATCTGATCGGTTTATGAAAGAAACAAAGCAAAAACAGCTTTTAAAATACACACACACACACACACAAAATTGTTGTCCCTTTACTAATGAGAGAAATGCAACCCAGTAATGTTTGTAATGCAGCCAGCTTTGGTTACATATTGAGACCCTATCTCAACCAAACAAAAAATATCCCAACCAACTACACAAACCAAAATTGAACATGAACAAAAATGAGAGAAACTATTACTTATCTGAGCACTGGCTGCTCTTTTAAAGGACTAGGGTGGGTTGGAGAGATGGCTCAGCAGTTAAGAGCACTGACTGCTCTTCCAGAGGTCCTGAGTTCAATTTCCAGCAATCATATGGTGGCTCACAACCATCTGTAATGGTCTGATGCCCTCTTCTAGTGTGTGTCTTCTAGCTGCAGTGTACTCATATAAATAAAAAATAAATAAGTCTTTAAAAAAAAGCACTAGGACTTTTTTGGTTTTGAGGACTCACATAACAGCTCACAACCATCTATAAGTTGTTTTAGAGAATGGACCATATCTTCTGGCCTCTATGGGCACTGCATATACATAATGTACTTATATGCACATGGGCAAAATACACACACACACACACACACACACACACACACACACACACACATCTTTTTAAGTTACTAGGCATGATACATATACCTATAATCCTAGTATTTTGAAGATAGAGGAAAGAGGATCAGAAGCTCAAGGTCAGCTTACACCTATACAGTATTCCCAAATTAAATAAAAACGTAAAATGTAAAAGGTTTTTTTTAAAAAAAAAATTATAAAATTAGATACATCCAAAACTGATACTTTCTTACCTTATAATAGGCCTTTGCATTGTTAAAAAGCAGCTGGAAGTCAGCAGTCAGTAGATTAACATCATCATACTCTTCCATTTTAAGTTTCTGTTGGATTTTCATCAAGTCAATGGGCTGAGAAACCACTTCATAATAGTCTGGTTGATTTCTGTTATAATTTAAGTATGTTTAAATAATGCTAATTCAAAGCATATAAAAAGTTTTATTTCAAATCTATCTGTGTAATATCCAACACATGAAATAACAAATCTAATTACAAATTCCCCAAGAGACTCTCCCTCATTACTAGAACTAAAAGGAAATACCAAAAGCAAGATGCAGGTGTACTCTCTTTTCAAAATACATATTAATCATACAAAAAAAAAAATCTAAGAACATTGATGATCAGGTTTATATGCCAAACATCTAAGGTTAAGTATAAATATAATTATCTAAGAACTAAACCGATGTGAATAATATCTTCTTTAAGACTTCCTCATTCCAAAATGGCTTACAACAAAATTCAAAGTTACACAATGAGTCAAGCATAGTGGCACACCTTTAATCCCAGCACTAAGGGGACAGAGGCGGGCAGATCACTGTGAGTCTGAGGTAAGCCTGGTCTACACAGTGAGTTCTAAGACAACTGGAGCTACATAATGAGACCCTGTCTTGAAAAAAATTATAAAATGGGTTATTTTTTTCTCACTTAGTAATCACAGAGCTTTTTCTGGCCATGTACTATTACTTCTATTACTTCATAATCAACTAATAAACTTAGAAAGGAGACAGATGCTTACCAAATGTAAAAGATCTAAAACTGTATCTAAACACGATGGTCTAAGAATAATAAACACAAAATTCCGATAGTGGGGATAGGAATGTAACCCTGTGGCAGAGTTCCTTGCCTAGAATGAGCAAGGCCCTGGTTCAACTCTCAACACCATCAAGGGGGAAAGAGATGGAAACCCAGGATAGTGACAAGAGATACACCCTGGAAAGGAGTGACATAGAGGGACACAAAGGAATTTCAGAGCCAATTATGAGAACTAAGTCCCTAAGATAATTTCTTAGGGCTCATGACATTTATTATTTTCTGGGTTTTTTTTCTAAAAGAGTTCCACAAAACAAGCAAACCTAAAAATAATCTTAAGTGATTACTTTCTCAGTTTTCCAACAGGGTTATTTAGCTCCCTTTTAGATGTGTAACAGAAAAGTGAATATAGTCAAAGAATGTCATGGTCATTAATGGTTTAATGCCTTTAGAGAATTTATAGTCATTTTCCATTATGTATATCTGCTTAAAAAAAAAAAGTTTAAGTCTGTCATAAAAGTTCTAAGAACGTGAATCAGCAAAATGTTAAACAGGGAAGGACAGTGCATGATCCTAAGCCTGATAACCTGAATCCAATCTCCAGAACCTAAATACTGGAAGAAAAACCTAAACAACTCCTCCAAGTTGTTCTTTAACCTCTAGACATGTACACTTGAATGAACGTGTGCACAAAATTTAATAAATGTTAAAAAATGTATTTTTAATGTTAAGAACATCCTAAAAAACTTATTTTCTAAAACAACTGAGTAAGCGCTGACATATGTTTGAGTACTGATTTCATACAATCAAGGGACCACTATTCAAAACCAGGAAACAAACTTGACTATGGTAACATCTTATCTGTTTATTCTATTTATATTCTGCCAGCTATTCCAATCTTGTCCTTCACAGTGAAAAAAAATGAGTACAGAAATCCTGCTTTCATTTTATTTTCTTAGTTTCTTTCATTCTAAATAACTATTCAGCTTTCCTTGATTTTCATATATTTTTGAAGATTACAGGCTAGTTATTTTGTAAAGCATTACTCAACTGGAGTGCTTCTTCTGGTTTCCTTTGAAAATACAGCCCTCTTCTTTACAGGATAGAGCGTGGTAGAGATAATGTGGCAATAGTCAAGCAATTTTACCAGCTCGCACATGGTTTTGTCTTATTCTATTAATCTGATAAGGTTACCTCTGATCATTAGATCATAGCAGTGTTTGCTAGGTTTCTCTACTATTTCATTTGAACTTTATAGGGAAATACAGTCAGAAAGCCCATTCTTAGTCATACTTTCAATTTATTAATTTATTATTTTCATATGGATTCCTGAGTTACTACTTTACCAAATGGGTTAAAGGCTATAATGATAGCAATGATTATTATTTTTGAGTCAGGGTTGCAACTAGGTAGCCCTGGCTGTCCTGAGTCTCACTATGTAGGCCAGGCTGGTCTTGAATTTACACATATCTACCTACCTCTCAATGCCATCACATACAGCCTATGTTATTACCAAACTGCTTCAATGTCTGGTGTGTGGGTGTTCTGTTAGGATACTTCTATATTTTGTTTTAATTTTTCATGTTTTGAGACAGGGTTTCACTATATAACCCAAGCTGACCTAGAATCTACTATGTAGCTCAGGTAGGCCTCCCAATCATGATCCACCTGCCCCAGTCTCCTGAATGATAGGAATATAACCAAGAACCATCACACTCACTGACAGTATCTATTTTCTATGTTCTTTTAACATGCTCCCATCACTTTCCATGTATTTGATTATTTCCTGACACCAAAGAGCTCTCCAGAATCATCCCAGTCTCTGCTGAGTGCTGTATATGCTCATTTCATGCTTTGTCAGTGGAAAGAGCTAGAAAATACAGATACGTTTATAAATAAATACACTTGTAAGTATCTCTGAACCTACATATATTAAAAACCATGAAAATCAACTCCTGCAACTTCTCCATATGTGCAATGTAGCATACGTGTATACATACACATACATGTAAATAAATATCTTGATGAATAAAACTGAAATTAAGATTTAAAAAAAAAAAAGACTAAATTTGAATCCCACATGTAACCCACTCCTTATGAAAAAATAATTTCCAAACACTCAAACTTTAGACCCCTTGTCAAATCTTCCCACTTGCCGGGCAGTGGTGGCGCACGCCTTTAATCCCAGCCCTTGGGAGGTAGAGGCCAGCCTGGTCTACAGAGTGAGATCCAGGACAGCTAGACAGCCAGGGCTACACAGAGAAACCCTGTCTCAAAAAACCAAAAAGAAAAAAAAAAAAATCGGGGCTGGAAAGATGGCTCAGAGGTTAAGAGCACTAACTGCTCTTCTGAAGGTCCTGAGTTCAAATCCCAGCAACCACATGGTGGCTCACAACCATCTGTAATGAGATCTGACACCCTCTTCTGGAGTGTCTGAAGACAGCTACAGTGTACTTACATATAATAAAATAAATAACCCAATAAATCTTAAAAAAAAAAAAAATTCTTCCCACTTATCTAAATTTCCCACCTCACCTCCGCTTTGGAGCCCTAATGAAGAGCTCACAGAGGAGTCTGCCCTGTTCATCCTTATAGTCTCGGATGGTGTTATAGAGTTCATGGCACACAGCAATCTACACAAAAGAAGAAAAGAAAAAAGAATCACCAAACAACATCCAATGAAGGTCTATCAACAATTCTTTAATAAAAAACATCTCCAGAAAAGGAAAATAGAGAAGAAAGGGAAAACCTCCAAATTACCCAATGGGATCCCAAGTCTGATATATGCTGAGAGGACAGAGTTTTTAAAATAATGTTTGGGAGGCAGAAGTAGGAGGTAGCTCTAATTTAAGGCCAACCTGATCTACAGAGTGAGTTGTAGGCTAGTCAAGGCTATATAGTAAGACCCTGCCTCAAAACACCAAAATAAATATATAAATAAACTAACAGAAAATATTCTTAAGTTTTTGTAACTTTTATTAGATCTGTGTCCCCCACTTTCATTTCCTGGTATTAAGATCACAGGTATTCATTACCATGTCTGAAACTGACTTTCTTTTAAACTAAATCAGCTTAATGGCGTTTAAAAATAATCTAACTTTAAAAATAAAAGTTTGGGGGTCTGGAGAGATGGCTCAGCGGTTAAGAGTGCTGACTGCTCTTCCAGAGGTCCCGAGTTCAATTCCCAGCAACCACCTGGTGGTTCACAACCATTTGTAATGGGATCCTATGCCCTCTTCTGGTGTGTCATGTATTCACATACATAAAGTAAGTAAATCTACAAAAAAAAAAAAAAAAGCTGGAGCTAGAGAGATAGCTCCCTGGTTAAGAATACTAGCTGCTCTTTCAAAGGACCTGAGTTTGATTCCCAGCACCTACATGACCGCTCATAACTGCCTACAGCTTGAGGTCTAGGGTGTTTGACACCCTCTTTTGGTCTCTAAGGACATAGTGCCTTTACATACAGGCAAAAAAAAAAAAAAATCATACTCGTAAAAAATTTAAAAAATAATTTTTAAAAAGCCACCTAAGGGCTGGGTGGTGGTGGCGCATACCTTTAATCCCAGCACTTGGGAGGCAGAGGCAGGCGGATTTCTGAGTTTGAGGCCAGCCTGATCTACAAAGTAAGTTCCAGGACAGCCAGGGCCAGAAACCCTGTCTTGAAAAACCAAAAACCAAACCAAAACAAAAAGCCACCTAAGGGGGAGGGGTATGGGATAGGGGGCTTGTGGAGGGGAAAGCGGGAAAGGGGTAACATTTGAGCCGTAAATAAAAATAAAGCCACCTAAGCTGCGCATTAGGGAAACACAACTTTAATTGTAGTACTGAGAGTCTAAGACAAGAGGACTCTGCATTCAAGCATGCACATTAACCTAAGCTAACTCACTAACTCCTCTTTCCCCACGTCACATACTCTTCATCTTAGAACTTCCTACTAGGTACCAGTAGTTTATTGGAATCTATGCTTCATGTGAAAATGGAGATAGCCTCAAATATAGTCATATTTCAATAACTTGAACAGTGCTCACAACTTGCTGGTAACCCTGACCTGAGCTGGATCCTAGAACCCACATGGTAAAAGATGACAACTTGACTCCCTCAAGTTGCCCACTCCCCTCTACACTGGCCACGGCACATATATTCAGTGCTCACCACATACTCCACCCCCCTTTTTTAAACATTTATTTATTTAATGTATGAGTGTCCTATCTGCATGTACACCTGCATGCCAGAAGAGGGCACCAGATCCCATCACAGATGGTTGTAAGCCATCATTTGGTTGCTGGGAATTGAACTCAGAACCTCTGGAAGAGTAGCCAAAGCTCTTAACTGCCGAGCCATCTCTCTATCCCCTAAACACATATTTTTTTTGTTGAACAAATATATAACACAACACACTAATATTTTAACTTCAAAATATTAAATGATACCATTACTGTTAAGACTTGTGGCTATAAGAGCAGGGCGTGGTGGCGCATGCCTTTAATCCCAGCACTCGGGAGGCAGAGGCGGGCGGATTTCTGAGTTAGAGGCCAGCCTGGTCTACAAAGTGAGTTCCAGGACAGCCAGGGCTACACAGAGAAACCCTGTCTCAAAAAACCAAAAAAAAAAAAAAAAAGACGTGTGGTTATAAATATATTTCTATACACCTATCAAACCATTGGTGGGGGAAAGGCCATATAGATGTTCAACTGCTTCAAATAAGGAAGGGTAGGATTACCATGGAAAAGCAGGCAAAAGCCAGACTTAGATTCTTAGAAGAAGACTTAGATACTTACAGGATCTACAGTTGGAAGATTGGACAGTCTTCTCCTTTTCCTGCTTGGGCCTGGTGTAGGCACAGAATGGTGCCCGTCATCAAAGTCTCCACTGACACTGCTGGAAGGAGAGGTGGCTCTTCTTCTCTTGGAACCCATGGAATCCAACTTCTTCTGTAAGAAATAATTAGCCAAGTTCTTATATTTAATCTTCAACAATGTCAACAAACTCTTAGCTGGGCACATATCATTAAACTTCTCGTTCATTTAAGATAGTTAATAGGTTTTTTTTTCCCCCAGAAGAATTGAACTATCTCTAAGTTCTTTTGTTAATTTAAGTCCTAGACCTCAATGATTTTTAGCCTTTTACTTATCAGAATGCTGTACCATCAAACTCTGATAGGGTAAATTTGGCAGAAGTATACACATTTGTATGACAATAATTCTAAATTAGTCAGCTATTTCTTGCTCCAGAATGTGGCTTCCTAATTCATGTACAGTCATTTAAAAAAAAAAGTATTATTTTTGATGTGTACAGGTGTTTTGCCTGTGTCAGTAAGTATCTGTGCACCACATGTGTGTCTGATGCTGGAGGAGACCAAAAGAATGTATCAGATCCTCTGCAACTGGAGATACAAATGGTTGTAGGCTGCCAAGTAGGTGCTGGGAAATAACCCCAGGTCCTCTGGAAGAACAGCCAGCACTCTTAAACAGCGAGCCATCTTTCTAGTCCTCTAGTCTTTAATAGTGCACTGGAAGCACTGATCCCTAAGACCTTGAGGCAGCCAGATAAACATGGGGACTCTAAGGGTTAGCAACTTCAGCTGCTTTCCTGAATGACTTACAATTGTAACTAATACCTCAGTGGGCCACAGTGTAGAAAATGAAACTAAGAAGCAGTATCTGAGGCAAAGGGGATGGAGCAGTAAACTTTTTAGCACTGGAGAAGTACCCTACAATTAACACCTTGAAAATGAATTCTCCTCTTAAAGCAGAATTCATAAAAATACCTCTGTGAAACAATGTAAATTTTGTTTTATCTGGGAAGAAATAGCAACTTATATACTGAACTCTTCTATTAAGTCTTTCCTTTCAGTAAGAGATGTCCACTATACTCACAGATTTTGGAAAATAGCTTTCTTATTAGATGATCTGGAAGAACATGCTATACATATGGGTCCTTGGGTAACGTGTAGACATTTAGAAACACAAAACACTTGTTCTTAGCTTTATTTAGCTTGACTGACATTTTTGTTTGTCTGCTGACTTCAGCATTTTTATTGTTATTTGCAGTACCTTTCACATGATAGGAAAGTACTCTAACACTGAGCCCTATCACTAATACAAAAGAAACTTGTGACTATGTGTGTGTCTGTCGCTGTGTGTGCAGGACATAGGTTGACGTTGGATGTCTCCATTTAGCACTTTCCCCTAACACTGGAGAATATCTAATCAGTCAGTGCCTGAGACCTACTTGTCTGTTCCTCCAGTGAAGGGGCTACAGACACTACTACCCACACGTGGATTTGATGTGGGTGCTGGAGAGCCAAAGTCAGACACTCATTTTTGCAAAAGAACTTTACTCCCTGAGATACCTTCCTAATCCTATGACGCTATTCTTTGATAGGCGCAGTGTTGCAAGCCTTTAACCCCAGCACTTGAAAAGAAAGGCCGAGGCAGGGGGAATCTCTGTATGTTCAAGGCCAGAATGGTCTACATATTGACATGTAGGTCAGCCAGGGCTACATACTAACTCAAAAAAAAAAAAAAAAAAAAAAACCCAAAAAACTACTTTTAACATAACTTTACAATATACGTATTTGGCTATAATGTAAGAAATGCAACCACAGAAATAAATTACTACAGTTAAAGGGTATAAACCCAAGGAAGTCCTACACTGTTTATATAATTTAACAGTAGTATCAAATAGTGCATTGTAATTTCAAAGGACTTTCCTAAAGCTAAAAGTAACAATAGACTTAAGTTTCACTCAACTAAATAAACAACAGTAGACCAGTGGCTGCCAGTACTACAGAAAGAAAACTGGGGATCTCCAGGAAATAGAAAGCAAGAACAAAACAAACAAACAAAAATCCGTTGAGCAACTAAGAAACAAGAGGAGTCTTCTATCTCTTGCTTTGAACTAAAGTCCACACACTGTTTAAAACAGAACCCACAGTGATCATGTTCCTTCTTCTAGGCTTTGGTTTATTACCAAGTATAATCCTTGGAAACACAGGAGGGACTCAGATAGGAAGAATTATTATAAAATTCAGAAGGGAAAAGGTAAAGAACGACAGAAACAGGAAAGGGTGAAGATGATCAGTAATTTACCAGCTTTACCAGAGCACAACCAGCGCCTCGAAAAGCCAATCTCCTCATTATGTCTGCAGGCCAACTGAAGCCCGTGAGAGAAGGGAGGGCTTTAGAAGGGCTTATTCAGTTAGTCTATTCAGAACTGAAAGAGAAGAACAAGGTAGAGAAAGGGGAAATAGGGGTATAAATGAGTTACAGACAGACAGAAAACATACATTCAAATAGAATTACTAAAGTGAGAGATACAAGCACATCAGTCACCTCTCAGGTGCACCTGACATTTCTTTTAACAACCCAATGCTTCCACATGCTTAGAAATGTCTCACTGAGTTCACCTTTACTCACATGAAATGACTGTCAATTCCAGGAATGAAGCATGCCTGCCCAAGTGCCCCCTAGTCAATAAGAGCAGAGTTCAATCACAGAGCTGGAATGGAGAGTGCACACATGTGGGAGGTTCACATGTGACACCAAGTGTTGGCAAGCTGGAACAAACCAAGAACGGCTCATGAGAGCAAACTCTACAGAATTCTTCCTCCCCTCCACCCAAGCATCAGAGAAAAACATTTCTTTCCAGAAGCTCTATCTGCACTGGAAAGACACAGCATTTAAGTTTTAACAGGGCTTTAAAAAGTCTTCAATTATCTTGGCAATTCAAAATGACTGCTTTTTATAATGCACTGGAAAACAAATGACAAAAAAATGGAAATTATTAGTTTTGAATATATTGTAATTTTAGATGATACAACAGCACAGATTCCATAATCATTAATACACTTTCAAAAGATAAAAGATACAAGAGAGGGATTTTTAAAAATTTTTTCTTATCCAAAGTATACATTTTAACATGTAATGTGAAAGAGACAATTGATCCACACTTAGGAGTCAGATCTTCCACTCTAGCTATCTGTATGATGCTAGCCAAACCGCAACTCAGATATGTTTCTTCATCTTCAAATGCAAACAAGGGCTGAGCAATAGCTAAGTTGGAAGGTTGCCTAGCAGATTGAAAGGCCCCAGGTTCAATCCCAGCACCACATGGAACTGGGCATGGTGGTACACACATGGAATACTAGCATTAAGAAAGTGGAGACATAAGTATTAGTTCAATGTCATCTCAAAACAAACAAACAAATAAAAACCCAAAATGAAAACAGTAAAGTATACCTATAACATTTGGCAGTGAAGAAATAACACACATGAAATTACTTTGAGCTGGGCGGTAGTGGCACACACCTTTAATCCCAGCACTCAGGAGGCAGAGGCAGGTGGATTTCTAAGTTCGAGGCCAGCCTGGTCTACAAAGTGAGTTCCAGGACAGCCATGGCTATACAGAGAAACCCTGTCTAGAAAAAAATTTTTTAAAAATTACTTTGAAATTTCAAAGCAAAACTCTTAGGCTCCCTAGGCACAAGAATTGGGTTCTCTTTATTTTTGTATCCCATTCTATAAAATAGTGCTGGATATAAACTAAATGTTCTATAAATGCATATGAAATGTTTCAAACAAAAATTTTTGCGTAATTTAAAAAGTCTCTAAGTACTACTTCATTATTTCTTTATCCATAAGCAGAAAACAAATGATTCTGGGGTTTAATTTCAGATGTTAGGATGGCCTTATTTACAGTAAAAAATGCAAGAGTCTGACAATGAATCTGGACACTTCCAGTGCACAATAAATACTTCAGAAGTCTGGGGAGAGAGCAAAATCAAAGTACTTGCTATGCAAGCACGGGGGCCTGAGTTCAGACCCCCAGGACCCACATCAAAAGCTAGGCACACCTGTGTGGCCCTCTGACCCCATCACTGAAGGTACAGAGGAGGTGTAAAGACATTACGATTATTGGAGTTTGCTGGCGGTCAGCCTAGTCAAACCTCAGCAATAGACGGGTCTATAGTGTGGGGATTGGGGGAATGCACTATTACTTGAGCTACGTTTCACACTGTAAGGTGCATCTGCACATACAGGTGTTACTGTTTTGATCCCAAACATGTCTTCAGAAGTTACTATCCTCACTTCCCCCACCCTCTAGCAGTGGCACATGCCTGTAAACCCAGCATTCAGGAGACTGAAGCGGGTGATCCAGATGTCTGAGGTAAATCTAGCAACAAAGTAAGGCAACTTCAAAGATAAATGAGGATACTTTCCAATTTTTCATTTTGGATCTTAAAAACTACTAAAGCAAAAGCTATGTTCCTCAATATCTGGAATCCAATATGCTTCTTAATTACTTTTGGGAAAAAAAGCCTACTACCAAATGGGTTAAGAAAGACACTTATAACCACTTTTTTGTTTTACTAGCAGGTCTCACTATGTAACCCAAGTAGACTGGAACTTGGGATACTCCCAACTCAAGAGCTATAACAGGTGTTTTCTACTGTGCCTGGGTCCTAAAGTAATTTTGAAAAGTTTGGATTAAGATAGGATATTCCACCATACCCTTCTATACTTAGTCCTCGAATTCCTACAGCCAGTCTATTGTGTATTTGTCATTTGTTTTCCAGGAATTTTTTATTTTTGTCCCCTCTTTGATATCAAATTTTCTTAAAATAAGACTCACTTCTTCAGAAAACAAAACTTTGAAGCGGGAAATACTTTTAAAACCAGAAAATACAGTTTACAAAAACTCAACTCGTCGTGACGTTACAAATGAGAAGCTTAAGTACCTAGCCTGTAAATAAATAAGTCTCTGTGACAAAAAAAAAATATTCCGTTTGGGCAATCATTGGGAAAGAAAAAAAAACAAAAACAAAAACTCAATAGGGAGGTTTTTGCCGAACGCACAAGAAACCCCAAAAAAAAAAAAAAAAAAAGAGGCCTTGGGAGGCGGAGGAAAACAAGAGTTCGCCCGACCTGTCACTGGTTCTGGGGCTAAAGGAAACGTTGACAGCTTTGAAGGAGGCCCGCAACGGGCGGGAAAGAGCAGCGAGGGGAGTTTCCGGGCCCCGCTTTGCCTTTGTCCCGGCGGCAGGTGCGGCCGGGCTGCTGGGCCTCTCCTGAGGCCCCGCCGCCGCGCCGCGCCCCGCCCCGCGCCCTGCCCGACCAGCGCGTCCGCACCACGGGGCGGGGCCTCCGCCGCGACTCCCGCCCGCCCGCCCGCCCGCCCGTCCGCCCGGGCCGACACAAAGGCTCGGCAGCCGGCCGAGGACGGGCGGCCCCGCCTGCCCCGGGCCCGGCCTTACCCCGCCGCTCCGCCGCCTGCAGCCCCGGCCGCGGTCCCCGACCGCCGAGCCCCGCCCCGTGGCCGCCACGGCTGCTAGCGCTCCTCTGGCCGCGGCCGTCTCTCCGGCACCAGCCGCCCTCACCGCCCTCACCCCTCCCAGTGCTGCCGTAAATCCAACCTGTGGCCGCCAGGCGAGCCCGGCTCCGCGCGACAGTGTATGTGTGCGCGCGCACGCGGCCCGGCCCCGACACACTTTCCGGCAGGTCCTGGAGCGCGTGACGTTGAACCGCAGTTCCAGTTTGCACGTGGCGCCCGAGAAGGCGCGGTGTCGCTGAGACCTTCTCTGCTCCTGAATCGTCCGCGACCAGGATGAAGAGGCCGAGTGAGTGGGGTCGGGAACGAAACGCGCGGGTGGTGCTTTCTGGCTGGAGGGAGAGGAATCTCCGTAGGCCGTTGATGAGTTCCGTGTAGATCTGACGCTTGGAAGGCCCAGACCCGAATTTGGCCTGTTGTATATAGGAAGACAGCTAGGCCCTTGAGGGAAAAACCGAGCCAGATTTCTGTGTTTGAGCCTATTTTCGAGCCTGCCGTTTTCCTAGAACTATTCAGAACCATGGTCATTCGGCCTTGGTGGCAAGCGCCCTAATCATGTACACGCATGATGACGCAGTAAGATAGAAAGTTCGCAGCCAGCCTGGGCTGTGTACTGAAACCATGGCTTAAAATTTCAAAAAAAGAGCCGGGCTGAGGTGGCGCACGCCTTTAATTCCAGCACTTGGGAAGCAGAGGCAGGCGGATTTCTGAGTTCGAGGTCAGCCTGGTCTACACTGAGAAACCCTGTCTCGAAAAAAACAAACAAACAAAAGAGTCCAAACTCACGTGATGGGTAGAACTGACTCCTGGAAATTGCTTTCAGACTTACACACAAAATAAGTAAATGAAACATTTTGGGAATGGAGTGAAGACCCAGGGTTGAGTCCCAGCCCACGTGGCAGCTCCATGCTGTCTGTGGAAGGACAAGTAATGAAGTCCTCTTGTGGCTTACTTTGCAAGAACACTGCATGCACGTGGTTGGTCTGCTGACAGGAGAGGTTAAAACATCCATATAGGTGAAGTGAGAAATTTAAAACAAAGGAGTACTGTTCAAGTGTGCAGTCTTTCTCTTTGTTTTGGCAGAGTTAAAGAAAGCGAGTAAACGCATGACCTGCCATAAGCGATATAAAATCCAAAAAAAGGTAAGTATCCTGTGAGGCCTATAGCAAGTGGGGTGCTAACGTGGCTTTCTTCTCCTCTCCGTGGGGAAGGCTCTAGTCATGGTATAGGATTGAACAGACTGCAGCTGTGGGAAAGTGCAGGGTAAGAGAAAGCCTCGAGTTGGCACACAGGCATCTTTACAGAGAGCTTCTGGGCAACACTTTGCTGTTTTCTGTGTACATGTTAATTCCCTGTATAGTTCCAATTGAAGTTCTACTTTTCTAGGGTGGTTCACATCCATTATAAATTGTAGTTAGGCCAGCTTATACCATAAGTTCTCAGTGGTTACGTATTATTGTAGGACAAGTTGTTTCTTTTGTATAATTCTGAGGATTAAACCTAGACAAGTGCCTTCTCAGAGCTGTTTTTAATAGGTCCGGGAACATCATCGAAAATTAAGGAAGGAAGCTAAAAAACGGGGTCACAAGAAGCCTAGGAAGGACCCAGGAGTTCCAAATAGTGCTCCCTTTAAAGAGGCTCTTCTTCGTGAAGCTGAGCTAAGGAAACAGCAGGTAATTTTTGCTGGCTGAAAGCTCCAGTAGAATGGTATATGTTGTTTCCAAAGTAATACACAGCCACCAGTCACTCACTCATTCCTCTCTTTCATGGCTCTGACACAGCTTGAAGAACTAAAACAGCAGCAGAAACTTGATAGGCAAAAAGAGCAAGAAAGGAAAAGAAAACTTGAAGTTAGCCCTGGTGATGAGCAGTCTAATGTGGAAACTCGGGAGGTAAGGTTATCCTTAAAAATTGGTGGGTTTCTTAGGAGTAACAAAATGTAGGCTGTATTATCCGTTTAAAATATATTGCCTGTAGTAATCTGTGGGAAATGTTAATATATTAGTAACAACTGCTGTTTCTAATTTTTCTTCCTTTTAGGAATCTGACGAGCCCAAAAGAAAGAAAGCCAAAGCAGGCAAACAGAATCCAAAAAAGTTACATTGCCAGGAACTTAAAAAGGTACCTTAGTATAGGTTAGTGTCAAAAATGGTATAAGATTTTTTAAAACTTAGTCATAGCTGGCAGTGGTGGCACACACCTTAATCCCAGTACTTGGGAGGCAGAAGCAGATGGATTTCTGAGTTTGAGGCCAGCCTTGTCTACAGAGTGAGTTCCAGGACAGCCAAGACTACACAGAGAAACCCTGTCTCGAAAAAAGAAAAAAAAAGAAAACTTAGTCATTCCTTGACAGCTGCTTTGTAAAGTGGGAATTCTTAAAACACTGTCGAAGTCAGAGTCTAAAGGGTGGGCAGTAGATTCCCAATGTGCTGGCTTACTAGAATTCCCCAGTCCTGGCATGCATTTCCCAAGCTAACCTGCCTGCCTTCTAAAAGGACTCACTGGGTAGATTATATGTCCTGACTTGATAGTAAAATGCAGACATGAGATCCTGTCTTCTGGACTCATTGTCAAAGTTGAGGGTGCTACTCAGTAAGGACTGCTGCTCTGATGGTTTCTTTCTAACAGGTGATTGAAGTCTCAGACATTGTGTTAGAAGTTTTGGATGCCAGAGATCCTCTTGGTTGCAGGTGTCCTCAGATAGAAGAAGCAGTTATCCAAAGTGGGTGTAAAAAGCTGATACTTGTATTAAATAAGTCAGGTGAGTACAAAGACTCCCCTTTATCTATTTTGTGCACTATGAGGTATGAGGAAAATATCAGACAGTCTGATTACCACTGAAGACTGATAAGATCCAACTCTGACCTCAACAAAGCCAATGAATGTGCACTCTGGTGGCCAAGGACCTGCGGGGGAGGGGGAGGTAATTTCTGCAAGTGATTGTTCACCTGGCTTTCTCTGTTCTGCTTTTCAATATTTAGTTTCCATATGAGTTTCTATAGCCACTGTATTTCATATAGGAACTGATGTGAGCGTTTGCCACATATACTCTCACACAGAAACTCAACTTTAAACTCGAGTACAAGAAAAGTTACTATGTGGGATAAAATATTAAATTTAATGATTAGATATTTGGGTGAGTTTGAGCACCAGGAAGAAAGCCCAGAAGAATGAAAAATTTGGACAACCAGCGAAATTGCCAGCCTCAATAAATATAAGGGACAAGGGAAAGATATTTGGAGAGAAGAATGTAAGAATGTGCTTAGAAAACTGGTGCCATGGTAACAAGTAATTCTGGAAACAGGCCTGACTTGACTTGGTGCCTAGGCTGAGTGAGCCATACTGGAGATGCTGAGATTCACAAGTGGCTCAGTTGGTGCAGTACCTGCCTGGTACTCAGGAAAGGTGGTTTGTTCCCCATCACCACGTAAAACCAAGCATGGTAGTATCCCTCTGTGATTCCATGACTGAGAGGATAAAGGGAGGTTCCAAAGCTGAAGGGTATTCTCAGTTCCACCCTGGAGTCCAAGGGACTGTGGGGACTGGGAGATGGAACATCTCAAGACACAAGCAGGATGGTAGGAAGTTTGCTTTCTTTCTCTTTAAAATTTCTTTCAAAACATTGAAGAAATGCAGATTCATAAGATCAGTAGTTAACACTAGTCTTAAAACAACTGAAGTGTCTTTTCCCAATTCAGATCTAGTTCCAAAGGAGAATTTGGAGAACTGGCTAAATTATTTGAATAAAGAATTGCCAACAGTGGTGTTCAAAGCTTCAACAAACTTAAAGAACAGAAAGACATTCAAGGTATGCTGTTAGTGGTGGGAGGAAATACTGGTTTCTTCAGATTTGTGATGATTGAAATGTGATGAGTACATAAAATGTTGATGAAAGTGAAAAACATTAAGATCCAACTCTGATTTCATTGAAGATCATTGCAAAGGTAGTGAAGGCCAGCAGTTTTTCTGTGAGCTGGACTCTGTTGTCATACTTTTTGGATTCCACCTGGTGATATTTACCAGAATTGAAATTGCTATATTTTATGTTTAAAGATAAAGAAGAAAGTTGTTCCATTCCAAAGTAAAATCTGCTGTGGCAAGGAAGCCCTTTGGAAGCTTCTTGGAGGTTTTCAGCGGTCCTGTGGAAAGGATATTCAGGTTGGAGTGATTGGTGCGTTTCTTTCAGCTTCTTTACCACTTAGTCAGGGACTTGATATTGGGAATAGCTTTGTTAAAAAGGAAAGAGGTTGTTCTCAAATGTTAACTCTGGTTCACCTTGCCAAAACATGGGCTTCTAAGAGTTCGGTGGTAGAACACTTGCCTGGTGTGGGCAAGGCAACTATTAGAAAGTGTGTTTATGAACATAATCCGAGTTTATGTTTATTTGTAGGTTTCCCAAATGTGGGGAAAAGCAGCGTCATTAATAGCTTAAAACAAGAATGGATTTGCAGTGTTGGAATTTCCATGGGACTTACAAGGTAAACGGACCTGTCAGTGATCAGAAAGAAACGAGTAGCTGGTGCTGGGCTATGAGCATTCCTTGGAAAGGCCCAGAAAGGTTGAGGAAAGCTACCTTAGACAAAGTAGTGTTGGACCTAGTCTTGGAAAAATAAGGAAATAACATTACTATGCCATATATGCCAACATGAATATGTTTGGATATGTAGTGCACGCTATCTTAAAGTGCTTATTTTAAGATTTCACATAAACATGAAGCAGTGATGACAGATTGGATCTGACTTAACCGCTGTGCTGAGTTTGTTCAATCCAACCCTGAGCTTCATGTTTTCTTATCCTCAGATAGTGTCTTTGTTAATTCCATGGCTTTTTTTTTTTTTTTTAGGAGCATGCAGATTGTCCCTTTAGACAAGCAGATCACAGTCATAGACAGTCCATGCTTAATTATCTCACCTTGTAACTCCCCTACTGCACTTGCCCTACGGAGTCCAGCAAGCATTGAAGAACTGAGACCACTGGAGGCTGCCAGTGCCATTCTGTCTCAGGCTGATAATCAACAGGTAAAAGAATGTCCCTTGAGGCCAGGTGTGGTGGCGCACGCCTTTAATCCCAGCACTCGGGAGGCAGAGGCAGGTGGATTTCTGAGTTCGAGGCCAGCCTGGTCTACAAAGTGAGTTCCAGGACAGCCAGGGCTATACAGAGAAACCCTGTCTCGAAAAACCAAAAAAAAAAAAAATGTCCCTTGAGCTCCCTACCACTGTTCCTTATATAGATTAGGACGGTTCACATTTTATTTTTAAGGTGGTGTTAAAATATACTGTCCCAGAGTATAAGGATTCTCTGGATTTTTTTACTAAACTTGCTCAAAGAAGAGGACTGCAACAAAAAGGTGGAAGCTCAAATGTGGAAGGTGCTGCTAAGCTGGTGTGGTCTGACTGGACAGGGTAAGGTGGGGGGGTTGTTTGTTTGTTTGTAAGGTGTCTTTTTATGGGCATTTTGAAAGACAACTTAGAATGAAGGGATTGGCTTGTGTTTGACACATCTTGTCTTTAATGCCAGTGCCTCATTAGGTTACTACTGCCACCCCCCTGCATCCTGGTGTCAGTCTCTGCATTTTAATGAGGATATTGCAGCAGTCATGAAGAAGGGCTTTAATCTAGAAGAGCTAGAAAAGAATAACGCACACAGCATACAAGGTGAAATTCTGTTTTTCTGTTACACGAATGGATATAACATAATAGTGAATAACAGAATGCTGGAGGTCTTATCTGTTAACATGAATTTTATCTCTTGTAGTCCTCAAGGGCCCTCAGTTAACTAATAGAATCCTTTTCCGGTCTTCGGGCATGACAAATGGAATACTAGATGAGAAGGACATAGCCGAAGAACCACCAAGACAGACAGAAGACAGACAGGATGCTGATGATCAAGAACATGGTAGTGGTGAAAAAAATGTAAGTTTTAGCCGGGCGTGGTGGCGCATACCTTTTAATCCCAGCACTTGGGAGGCAGAGGCAGGTGGATTTCTGAGTTCGAGGCCAGCCAGGGCTATACAGAGAAACCCTGTCTCGAAAAACAAAACAAATTTAAAAATGCAAGTTTTGTTTCTTGAGTTAAAGCTGAAATAAAATTTCTAGCATTACAGTGTGGAAAGAATGAGGGGTCAAAGGTAGAAACAAAACATTTTAATAAGAAGGAACCCCTGAACTATTAATATTTTACAAATGCCTAGTTAGGGGTGCTACCAAGACTGATCTATACCTTCATAGGGGTAATGAGAAGTTATGTGCTATTTCATATCAATTTCTTGGTCCACAGGCAGGGATCTCAGATGTGGCCCCTGTAGAGGAGACCAGGGAGCTGTCACCTGGACAATCAACAGCAAGTGAGTCTGGGAATAAGACTTGTAAAAAAGCAGCTTGAGCACAATTGCTCCTAATTTCTTGTATAAAATTTCACTTTTTCCTCTGATGCAGGTAAGCCATCTGATGGGTCGTCTGCCTTGGATAGAATGAGTCAAGAGGATGATGCCTATGACTTCACCACAGATTATATATAACCTGCACACATTAAAGTGCTCTCTGTACAGTGTTCTAGATTAGTGTGTTATATAAACTGTAAATCTTGTAAATATGTATCATGTTATAAATTAAAAATAAAATACAAGTGTTTGCTTACATGTGTTTTAAGATTTACTTATAGCCAGGTATGGTGGTACCTAGCACTCAGGAGAATCTCTTTGAGTTTGAGGACAGCCCAGTCTACCAAGAAAGTTCCAGGACCCTAATCAGGGTTGTTAAACACAAAATCTGGGGGAAAAAAAGATTAGGAAATAGGAAAACATTGGGTCTCCTGGAACTAGAATGATATAGTTGTGACCTGATGTGGGGGAAATTGAACTCAGGAAGAACAGCAATGTTTACATTCTTAAAAATATGGGGAAGCAAATGGGTCTATTGGAAAATGTAGATTTTATTTAAAAACCAGGCTCCAGGGTACAAAACTAAAACCAAACAGCAGTTCCTATCTACAGCAGCTGAATGCAGTTATGCTGGACTTCTCAGTCCTTCAAGTCAGCAGTATAGTGAGCAAACATTTCGTAAGGCAGATGGAGCTAGAGATCTACAACTTCTACCCAGCTCAAGTGTTTTCTGTGGTTGGTACAGAGAAACTCAAGCCCTACAGTCATTACCTTCCCACATAGTGTCTTCTAGAGTTTCCTGAGTGACGCAGTTAGCTTAAATTGTAGTTCACTTTATGTTTGAGGTATCCATATGTCTTCGAATTAAACTGAATTTTCCTGTTGGGTCTGGAATATACCATTTTTCCCAAACATCAGCATATGAAGCAGTTCTTCCCCAAGGCTTGAAGTGACCATTCCAGTGAAGTAACTTGGCAGCCTTTACAAACTGGGGTGAATACCGTTTTCCAGCACTGGAACCTTAAAAAGTGCCAAATTAAAACAATGCCATGCTAAGCTGCAGAAACCTAAAGGGAAATACTGATCATAGTCCATCTTGGAGGAGGTGTTTGTTCTTACATACTAATTCCTGGTTAGTGTAAGTCAGTGGCTATTTCTTTGATGTAGGGTCTGCTACATGGCTCTGGCTAACCTTAAAACTCACGGTACTCCTATACAGAGAAACCCTGTCTGGGGGGGGGGGGGACCTCGGGGTACTCTTGCTGCCTTTGTATCTATTCCAAGTGGAAGGGTTACTAGCATGAACCACTATACCCAGCTAGATGGTTTTATACTTACCAAGATGTCGGACATTCCACATAGGGTCAATGGTGGAATGCTGCTGATAAAATACGATAAGCAGAGGAGGTGTGGTGATGCTGCCTGCCAGACCTTTGTATCTATTCCAAGTGGAAGGGTTACTAGCATGAACCACTATACCCAGCTAGATGGTTTTATACTTACCAAGATGTCGGACATTCCACATAGGGTCAATGGTGGAATGCTGCTGATAAAATACGATAAGCAGAGGAGGTGTGGTGATGCTGCCTGCCAGAGTTCTGCTGTATAATCCCTCTCTTGGGGAAACAAAGATGTTAGTGAGTACCAACCAGTGTTCAATGGGTTTTTTGTTTGTCTTAATAGCTAAGCCAGTTACATACTTACTCTACATTGAGTTTCATCCATTTTTCCAGCTGGTTAGTTACATTCTGTCTTTTCCATTCAGTCAAGTTTGCAACAAAAACTCCAGGATTAAAGGAACAGGTGCTGGCTTTCATGGAAAGCTTACGAATTCTTTCCTTTTTATAGTCAAGATAACCAATGTAATTGTACTGAAAACATAAATGAAATATTTGCTGCTTCAAACAAGATGAGTTTTTAAAGCAAGTAAAGAAAAAAAGTCAGTAGTTGAACTTTTTTTATTTCCTAGACAGGGTTTCTCTGTGAAGCCCCAGCTGTCCTGCAACTCTGACCTGCCTGCCTCTACCTCTCAAGTGCTAGGATTAAAGGGTGTCACGGGGCAATATTTGAGCTTGACTTCCTAAATTGTTAGCAAAAGAGACAGATCCTACAGAATTAACAGTTGAGATCTAGAGTTTGTCTTAGCATTCAAGGACAATTTGGTTGTAAACTCCATAAATCTACAGAATCTATAGAAAAGTAGGTGTGAGATCTAGAGAGCAATAACTAGTTAATGTAAGATGGAGCCCTGAATTTAAAACTTCTCATTAAGCTTTCACGGAGTGAGATTTGCAGTAATTTACCTGGTTCCCTGCTCCACGGATGATGACTTTAGTAGAGGCTGAGTCACAATCTTCTGAAAATGCAGCAGCATGTCCTGGCTTCAGTGGTGTGTTGTACAAGGCAAGTATATCACCTGAAATGGATAAAGTGAAACGAATAACTGCACATGTCTGCAGATTCTGTTCCTCTTACTTCTAATGAATGGTGGTGGAGTTTAATAGTAGATCATAGACAACCCATTACAGCCCAGAATCCAGATGAACAGAAGTCATTCTTTGGTACCTTGTACAATTACATCGTCATCCATGTATATGGCTTTCTTTGCACTGGGAACCAGAATTGGCAAGTAGAACCTCGCAAAGGTTAACTGACAAAAGAAAAAAGGGGTGGGGGGAGGGAATTATCAGCATAGGATACAATAGCTGGGCTTTTATTTGTACAAGAACCCAGGTAAAAAATAGTGGACTCTTGGAGTCCCCAAGTTTGGTCCCTAGGGAAGTACTTGAACTGTAGCCAGAGTCATCCAGGTATTCTAATCAAATACACTCCCCACAGAACACAGACACATGGAACTCACTGGTTTCATGGACTCCCCCTGGTCAGGATCCTGCTTTACTTTCCCTTCCAAAAGTTTAGTGTCAAAATTTACAATTTTGTACCTGATGCTTTTCAGGGAACCACTGTTAAGCCAGGACCTGATGAAGAAAAAAAAATTTTTTTGGTCAAGTTTCTAATGTATATAGCCATATCTTTCTATGCTTTTCTTTTCTTTTTTTTTTTTTTTTTTTTTTTTTTAGAGATTTATTTTATTTTTATTATATGTGAGTACACTGTAGCTGTCTTCAGACACTCCAGAAGAGGAAGCCAGATCTCGTTACAGATGGTTGTGAGCCACCATGTGGTTGCTGGGATTTGAACTTATCACCTTCGGAAGAGCAGTCGGGTGCTCTTACCCACTGAGCCATCTCACCAGCCCCTTTCTATGCTTTTCTAATAGTGGCGTAATGCAATGTAAGAGAGACCTAGGAACTAAATACATGTTTCAAGCTCTATCACCTTAAGACTAAGGTGAGGGGCTGGTGAGATGGCTCAGGGGGTAAGAGTACCCGACTGCTCTTCTGAAGGTGATGAGTTCAAATCCCAGCAACCACATGGTGGCTTACAACCACCCATAATGAGATCTGATGCCCTCCTCTGGTGCGTCTGAAGTCAGCTATAGTGTACTTATGAATAATAATAAATGAATCCTTGGACCGGAGAGAGCAGGGACTGAGCAAGCGGGGCTGACCAGAGCAAGCGGGGCCGACTGGAGCGAGCAGGGTTGACCGGAACGAGGAGGAGAAAAAAAAAAAGACTAAGATGAAAGTATTTCCACCAAAGTTCCTTCTCAACCAAGAATCGATGGGACAATCTCTTCTCCCATAACCAAACTACTACAGAAAATAGACTTGAGAATACTCAGACAAACATGGACTACTTGTATTGAGAATACTCAGACAAACATGGACTACTTGTATTGAGAATACTCAGACAAACATGGACTACTTGTAACTTCTAATCCTCCTACTTTTACCTCCTGGATGCTGGGGTGCGGTGACAGGCATGAGCTACCATGCCCAGTTCTGTAATGGTTGGAATTGAACCCAGTGCTTTATGCATGCATATCTGTAACAAGCTATGACTAGTAAATCATATACTGCTTCCCTTATTCAGAAAGTCAGGTTGCTAAACATTAGACCTATTACTAAAAGAACTGTGGAATTAACAGTGTGGCTATGACAGCTGGTTTACTTCCTGACAAATTATCATTTCTCCTGCCACAGAGGCATGATACAGTCATATGGAAAACTGTTTGTACTATTATGTATCTGTGTGTGTGTGTGTGTGTGTGTGTGTGTGTGTGTGTGTGTGTGTGTTGGACTAGCAGTGGGCCTATGCAGAGTATGAGCAGAAGCAGCATCAGTTAGGAAAGCATGCTCACCGGAGATGGTCTGCTGTGCTGTTGAATGTAACAATGTAAAACATGACATTGGAGCGCGTGTTTTGATGAATGCTGTTTATGGCTGCAATGGTCCCCCCCAGCCTGTCTTCAGAGGCAGCAATAACCACGGGAATCTCCTCCTGTCTCTCATTCACTGGATGTTGATGAACACTTGCGACAAAGTCTATGGGCTGAAGCCCCACAATTCCCGAATCTGAAAAGAACACACAAGGAAAGCACCAGAACACAATCTCATGAATCTTTGTTCTTGTTTTGGGTTGTTTGTTTGTTGCTTTGAAACAGGGTTTTGTTATATAGTCCTGGCTGGCCTGAAACACACTATGTAGACAAGGTCTGCTTCAAACTCAGAGAACTCTTTGTCTCTGACTCCAGAGTGCTGGAAGTAAAGGTGTGCACTACCATACCCCGAAAGTGTTTTGCAGAGTCCAAGACATGGAAGGAGATAACATGAGAATTNTTTTATTTATACTTACAAACTGTTTTTCAAACTACAAATCATAAAGAGACATAAAAATCAATGTAATGGGGCTGGAGAGATGGCTCAGCGGTTAAGAGCACTGACTGCTTTTGCAGAGGTCCTAAGTTCAATTCCCAGCAACCACATGGTGGTTCACAACCATCTGTAGTGGGATCTGATGCCCTCTTCTGGTGTGTCTGAAGACAACTTCAGTGTGCTCATATAAAATAAATAAAGAATTTTTTTAAAAAAAATCAATGTAATGGATCATGATCAGAATTTACTCTCGTGGTGCTGGGGATAAACCTAGTATATGCTGAGCAAATTCTCTACTACTAAGCTAGATGCCTCGGCCTATGATAAGAGTTTAAATAGGGTCGGGAAATGGTGGCACACGCCTTTTTCTCCTAATTTTACTTATTATTGCGTATGTATATGTGGTATGTATATTGTACATGGGTGGTGTGCCACGGTATACACTGTTTATTGGATTACTACCCACTGCGGGGGGGAGGGGGGGGGAGTTAAATAAAGTCTTTTCTCTTTTTTGTTTTTTTGTGAGGTTTTTTTGGTTTTTTGGTTTTTTTGGTTTTTTTTTTGAGATAGGGTTTCTCTGTATAGCCCTGGCTGTCCTGGACCTCACTTTGTAGACCAGGCTGGCCTCGAACTCAGAAATCTGCCTGCCTCTGCCTCCCAAGTGCTGGGATTAAAGGCGTGCGCCACTACACCTTGCCCCTTCCTCCTTTTTGCAGATAACCCTTTCCACACTGTCCCACTGTCCCATCTGCTGAGGTCAAACTGCTCGTGTGTATGTGTGTGTGTGTGTGTGTGTGTGTGTGTGTGTGTGTGTGTGAGTTTAGCCTGGGTCCTCCAGGTCCTTAACAACAGACAGTAGTACAGGGTTAATAAGGTAAAGGCTCCCTCCCATACCTGAAACGTCATTCTTTAACAAACTGCTCAAGCTGAGGAAGTTATGGTGCAAAACCAGTAAGAAGAGAACAACAGCCAGGACCCAGATGATGATGTTTACTGAAACAGAGAGAACCTGTGTTACAGCTTTTGGCCTTGGCAAATATAAAAACAAGAGAACTTAAAGAGGGGGGAAGGAGAGGGAAAAGGGGGAGGGGAAGGGAGGGGAGTGCATACCTTTACGGAATGACATCCTTTTCTTCTGTCTTACACGAACATTAGAAATTAACCCTATAAAAATAAAAGCCCCCAAAGTCAGTGAGTACATGCGAATGGTCATCAAAATGCTTCTGCACTCTTATTCAGACAGAAACAAGAGGAACATGTGATACTTTGCCAGATACTTGTTTTTAAATTAATAACTTCTAAGCACCCAATAGGGAAACTGAAAATTTTTTGATGATCATATACAATACTTTTATAGTATATGGAGAAGTACATAACTTTAGCCTTGTTACACTGCATACTACAAAAAAAATCTATCAGGAGAAATATCTGAGGTCTAGCAACTAGACAAACATTTCAGGATTGACTTCTGTTTGAAACACCTAGTTAAGCTGGATATAGTAGTGCACACCTTTAGTCACAGCACTCGCTCAGGAGGCAGCGCTCAGGAGGCAGAGGCAGGCAGGTCACTGAGCTTGACCTGGCCACAGTGCAAGTTACAGGACAGGCAGGGCTACACAGAGAAAGCTCAAAAGTCTCCAAAAAAACTAACCAACCAACCAACCTCAAAAAACCTAGTTAGACTGGCCATGGACTAAAAGGTAACTTTTTTTTT